>JASVER010000037.1:3712192-3732784 GCA_030449065.1 Oceanodroma leucorhoa | reverse complement strand
TGGGAAGGAGTGAAGGAATTCCTTGTTTTGCTTTGCTTGCCTGTGCGGCTTTTGCTTTCCCTATTAAACTGTCTTTATCTCAACCCACGAGTTTTCTCACTTTTGCCCTTCCGAGTCTCTCCCCCATCCCACCGGGGGGGAGTGAGCGAGCGGCTGTGTGGGGCTTAGTTGCCGGCTGGGGTTAAACCATGACAAACTGTCAGCCCAAAACTCATTCTCTTTATATCTTCACGGGGGGGGGGGGGAAAGAAAAAACCCTCTTAAGCGTTGTTTTCCATCCTCTGGCATGGCTTGTCCGTACCCCAGGCACTATCCCCTGTACATAGCTCTCTAGCAAGGAAAACTTTTGATTCAAAGATGTGTAAAACCTTTCCATTCCCTTAACTTTTTAGTGTGAACTGCTCAGTGGACCTTATATTACATTTCAGTCTGTCCAATAAATGCAAACATCCCAGGAGGATAATCATACATAGCTTGAGTAAGAATACACGCAACAGCAGCTAATCGCTCTGGACAACAACAGGGTTCACGCGCTCAACCCCCAGCTTCTTCCTCTTACGCCTACCAGAATTATTTCAGAAGTAGAATAAATTTATAAGCAGAAAGAAAAACTTTAAAAGGCAGAAACAACTGTTCCTTATGATTTTTCTAGATCTTTTCTCAAACACAGTATTTTAAATATGCTGCTCAACTCTGTCCTTATACAGAAGGCTGCATTTCAAAATGTCATCTTATCCCTTGCTTTCTCCTATTTTCTGAAATTTCAGACTGAGGCAAATTTCCCTACTGTGTTTCAAAAATGTCATTATGTATTTTTAATAATTATTATTATTTTCATACTGTGGCTTTGATTTTAGCCACAGTAAAAAAAATCCGTGCTTAGAATCCTTAGAATCGAAGAGGAAGTTAATGCAATAATATTCTTGTATTTTTTCCTCAGAACAAATTTCTGAGATGAGGAAGGGGAAAACTTGAGCTATTAATTCTTCCCTCGTTTCCCTTGTTCACCTTTTTGCATCAGAAAGATATCAGCTGATTACTAGTACAGACTTAAAATGCAACAGAATAAATTTTTCTTTGCTGTTGTGCAGTTGTTGGGTTTTTTTCCCCCTGACATTAACATTCCCAAGAAATGGTACATAACACCATAACACATTAATATATTTTGTTTTTCTAACATCATCATATCACAATCTCTTCCTGTATGCGTTTATAAATGTGTGAAAGAAATAAGCTTGTGGTTTTTTGGTTTTTTTTTTAATTTCTACAACATAGCAGAAGGAAAAGCTGCTTAAAAGATTTATTCAAATATTTACATGACACACACTGTTGCAGTATTAAAGTGTGAGCTTGCTCCTTTTACAAATCTCTTTAGCAGTAAGTCTTTTCTCCCCATTGTTACTAATACAACTTTTAAATGGTAGTTACAAGTTTCAATGACTTCAGCCTCTAAGTGGGCATCCTCTCCAACTCTCCTCTCCCTCCTCCTCTTCTCCCCCTCCAGTACGCCTTGCCTTTATAGCGATTCATGTAGGAGGCATCTAACCCATTTCCTCACTCCCAACACTTCCCTGCGCTCTGCTCCGCGCACCCTCCCACACGCCAGCTTTGCTCTGCACACCCTCTTTGTAATCTCACCCTCCGCGCCCTTTCTCCACACATCTCCTTACGTTTGGAACCGTTTTGTAAGTGGGGCTGGATCAATACCCTCTGCATTTCAAACGTTCTCCTTAAAATCCACCTTTTTCTGTAAGCCTATGAAATATAGTAGAAAATGATGATCAGCATCCCAAATAGCATCAGAGCCATTGTTACAAGTCACACTTTACTGGAACCAGGAGCAGCCCTGAGCCAAGAGCCCTATCTGCTGTTCCTGCCTTTCCCTGCTTCCTGGCATTCCCAAAGAAACCGAAAATGGGTCTGGGGAGAAATTAAGACACTCTGATATTTATWTTACTCCATGTATGGCAGATGTCTAAGCAGTACGATCAGGGCTGAACGTTTCAAGTGCTGATGTTGGGAGGGAACTGCAGTATGCCCCTACCTCAATGCATTTTTCCTTTGTAAAATGTCGCTATACGTTCTCTGTTGCCATTGTGGTGCAGCGAAAGGCAACAATTTACCTTGAATGCTGGGGGTAATTAGGTATACATATTTACAGTATAAATATGTAGGTGTACACAGTTAGCAGTGCATTCTACAGTCTTAATTCCTAATGTTCCTGAATGCATCCAAATATCAGATAACTTAAACAACATGCATTTTATGCTGCCTATTAAATACAAGGACATACTGAGACACAAAAAAAAAAAAAAAATGCCTTGTCTATAGACATTTATCTGGTTGGTAGCAGAGCTGGGAGAGAACCTAAATCTGATCTCTCCTCTTCTGAGTTTTAAGTGTGTCGCCTTCCCTATCATATATGTACGGTGGTCAAAGTCTCATGAATTGGCAAGCCGATTGCCAAAGAGCTGGACTCCTTTAAAAAGTCATTCCCCAYGAGTACAGCAGACCTACACTGAAGACCTTAGCTAGAGGTAAAATCATTCTAACTCAGCTCATATTTGTTTCATGTGACAGTCCTCAGCACCATCATCAATTTTACACCAATTTCAAGGACCAGTAGGAGTAATAGCTTCTGTTTCTTGACCACTGAAGAAAAGAAGTCCCATATTAAAATTTATCAAAACTATGAACTGCAGACATAAGGAGCCAAACGTCTTACTTCAAAGACATTTGATAGGTAATATATTATTGCAAAACAATTTATTCTCTCTCTCTCTTTCTGATTGCCACTTTATTTCCYACTAGCATTGTTCTAGCTTTTTCTTCAACATACGCTTCACTGACAAGTCTGGACTCTGAAGTGCTCACAGCGATCAGCAGAGASACAGCCGTTCCCGCTGGTAACGGCCTCCCTAGCACAGGTCTGTGCTACTCTTAAGTGAAAATTCGTTGATGTAGCAGATGAGTATTAGTACTGCAAAACCTCTAACTAGGTAAATTATTAGTTAATTGGGGGGGGGGGGGGGGGGGCTTGATGTTTTTCCTGAATTTTTTAAATGGGCTTCCATTAGGCATAGTCTGGAATAATCAAAAAATTAAATACAGTTCAGATTGATAAAAGTGCTGAAATCCTAAACCAAAGTAACATGCTTAGATTAGAAACATAACAAACATGYTTGTTCAAGAGGTTTTTGAAGAGCAGAATCTTTCTTCTCTCAATTTAAAGTTCAGTTTTAGAAAAATAAAATAAGTTCGTTCATTCATTGTATGATACGAAACAAGCTTAGTAGCTCAAGTTCCATTGTAAGCTCACAGAAGTACATAAAAAGCCATCACCACTCAACATCTAAAAAAACTTACAGGCACAGAGATGTAAAATTAATCACACTCAAAACATATGCTTGAGTGCAACGAGGGGAACCATTCAGAATTAAGAAATTTTCCACCAGTGATTTAGTTGTTCTATTGATAAATGCAGGATTTCTGCTTCACGAAACAACCAAATGCACAACAGAACAGATGTGAATGTGTAAGAATAGCAGGGCTTGACCCTGTACTACTACAGGAAGTTTATAATAGACATAAAAGCGTGTGATCGAGCTCTGAATTCCTTAGCATAGGAAATGGTCTTCTCTGTGAGAGTGTACCTTCAGCTTGTAGGAGAATGCTGGAGCCAATGGACATACTATGACAGCAATACGTGCCAAATAAGAACACTGTAAGGAGCAAATACCTTAAAATGTAATTACATTTAATATCTTAATATGTAATTTTTACAGGAGAGAAAATCTCCCAGAACAGCCTGGGCTTCATCTTTAAATAATAAAAAAAAAATCCCCAAAATGTGATTTATAATCATACGCTTACAGTCTATAAACATAACTGCCTTAAGAAGCTATTGCACACACACTTCTATGCAACTCACTCATTCAGTGCTCAACTTGCAACATTTTTTAGTATGGATGTTTTTGTGATTCTTTAAATAAAATAAAACAAACCCATCAAGTTACATAGACAGCAATATCATGCTAGTACTTCGACAGAGAAATATGTCTCAACTACTATCTGCACGTAAAAAGAAAGCAAAAAAGATAAAAAAAAAAAAAAAAGGAACAAAGCATTTCTAAGTACCCAGAATGTTTTTTGATTATCTGTTTGCATTCTGTACCAAAACCCAGTCACAAACAAGCAGAGCTAATACATAAGTTGGGGCTTCTCAGATAAAATGTATGTTAGATATCCGATTAGTAGAACAATGTATGTCAGATAATTAATAAAACTGCCAATAATAACTGTAAAGAAATAACTGCTGAAGTGCAAAACATGTATTCTGAGAAAATTTTCCACCCAGTGTTTCCATCATGAAATAAATCGGTATTACTCTATGAAGAATCACACTGTGAAATATCATAATCACTTCTTGTCTTTCCTACAGGCCAGCACTTACATCTACTCTAAACCAGACACTATTACTCTCGTATGTGGCACTGAAAAAGGCAACTATCTGAATAAGAATGGTTTGTAGCCAGCAGATAACAAACGAAGGAAAAAGTCTCTCTTTTTCCGTTCCACCCCTCCTCACAGAATCAAAGGGTTGGATACAGTTCTTACATCCCTGACAGATAAGATTAGCTAATGACAAGCTTCGGATTCATCTAGTAAATCCAGCAAAGAGTATACAAGCAAACGTATAGAAAAAAGGCTGCTGTTGGCAAATTTGAAAGCTTCAATTCTTTCAGATCAGAACTTGCAGAAAATCAATTTATATATGAATTTTTATTTTTCTTTTAAAACAGCTCTGCAGTCAGATCAAGTCAAGCTCACCATCTGCTGCAGATAGAAACACAGCTATATTCAAGAATTACATTATAAAAGTTCTTTGTAAACTTTACATGCAAGCTGTTCTTGTCAGAATTAAAGTCGCTGTGATAATGCATCTTAATATTCATTCAGGCTTTAAATAAAGAGTGACAAAAGTCCACATATGGATGACAAGCTGTTCTACAGTAAATATTTTCGTATTTATTGAGAAGGGGCTTATGGCAGTTTAGGACATATTCCACCAGGCATTTCATTTATTAGTCTGTAAACTACTTACAGACTAATAAAACCAAGATAAAATCCCTGTTCTAAAATGCACACTAAAATTTAGTTTTTAAATTAACTTGATCCTATTCCTATTCCTATTTTGTTATGCTTTTACTTCATCATTCACTTGAAAACTTTTCACAGCTGGTGGCTGTTATAGCATGGAAGACTTTTAGTACCCTGTATTTTAAGCAAGGCTTTATTCCCAAGTGAGGCTGAATGTATCTATGGAAAAGAAAAAGCAAATACAATGTAATTTTACCACTATAGCTGACCTCTAAAGCAGAGTAAAAATTCTTCCACTTTTTTATGTAATTAAACTTGTTAAAGCCATTTCCAATTTTCCTGCAACCGAGGAATAAAAAAAACCTCAAAAGTTCCTTTTCCACGTAATCGTATAAAATAAATCCTAATGCAGAAAAATAATCTTACCCTGATGTTGGATCAACAGCTATGGCCTTAGGGTTATTAAGATCCAGCTCGATGAGGGTAATGCACACTGATCCATTCTGGTTGCAAACAAAGATCCTGTCACTGACGTGATCCACAAAGTAAAAATTTCCGGTGATCCAGTCGATTGCTATTTGCTGTACATCTGCCAAAAAAAAAAAAGAAAGGAAAAAAAGCTCAGAARTGCAATTGTAATACAAATAACTGAACTGCTAGCTGCTTCACCAAGCAGAAGCTCTGCTCAGTTAAAGAGCTCAAACTGGTTTTGCATTATATGGTATACAACAAGGAATCCAATTCTCAATACACAAATATTGGTTGGAGAGAATTTTTCCTTTTTAAGTAAAAAAGTCTGATTGCAACCTCAAGGGCATGAAAGATACACATTTGTTTGTAGTTCTCTTAAATATTTTAAATTTTGTCACTGTGAATTTTTTTTATGGTATATTCAGAAGCAACATCACTGACTGATGGTGCACCTGTGAAACGGGTCTGAAACGCAGACGGTAGCAGATTGCAGTGGGACGGCAGCCTCTGAAGCCACTCGAGTTCTGAGGTTAGTGTTCTAGGATGCCTGTTACACCCTGCGGGTGCTACACTGACCGAGCTTATAAGAGCTTATCAGTTATGTTTAAAGAGGACTAAAACCAGATCATAAATACTTCACAGAAATTCAGAAAGACTGTGTGTAGATAGGCATGTCTAAAACCACTGTATGTGACAGCAGACGTGCGTGTGCAGGCATTCATTTTCACTTAAATTACTTACTTGTTGTAGTTCTGAGAAATCTGGATGCTGCCAGATTTCTGATTCAACTGCCACAATAAGTAGCATCAAAGTAACTGTCTGCGTGATACCTTAAGAGAGAAGTTTCTTAACAATGATGCCAGGAGTTTTCCTTCTCAGGACACTAGGGTGGCTTCACAGCTACCTAACAYAAGTGTTTTAAAACAGTCAGTTCCTTCTCTTGTGGGATCCTGGAATCACTTTTTGTAAATGTCTTCTAAATCCTGCATTTTTCTTATAAGTCAATCGACCTGTCCATACATAGCCTTACTGTTACAGTAAACAGAAGTATAAAGAAGTGCAAAGAACATAACTTTAACTAAGATTTCTTTACTTCCTATTCTTGCTGACAGTACTACATTGATACCACCCTGTAAGATTGAATTAGTTATTCYTAAATGAATAACTCAATAACAATATTTCCTGTTAAATATTTTCAACGTTAAATATTAATGATTTTTTATTTTAGATATGYATATTCATTATATTACAATGGTTTCAAAATACTGCTAACATAAGTTGCAATTCTTTCATGATGACAGAAGTCAGATGTAATAAAATACCATTTCACATAGCAACTTTTTTTTTTGTTACTTTCAGTTTTTTCTATTTCTATCATGCTTCACAAGTTGAATTTTTAGGGTTTTTTTCCCCCACTCCAAGAAGAACCTGTTGCTACCATCACATACATACTGCATTGGAGAATATAAAGTAAACTTGGTTCAGAAAGAAATCGTAGTCATTAAGTTTTTGACAATAACTAAGGGCTTATGAGTCATGCATTTGCTAAATACTTAAAGCAGACATGGAGACCCATGCGTTGCCCTTCAAAGTGCAGGTAACAKAAACAAGATTTAGTCAATAAAATATCAGGAATAGCTTCCAGCTCTATTCCATCTCAGCCATCCCATTACACAGTTCACTGCTGTCTCTTCTACCTCAGATTTCTCCCCTTCTGCTATTCATTTTCCTTTTAATTCAAAGTGAATATCACGCCTCTCCCTTTCTGATAGCTCCTATTACAAAGATATGCTGAGCCAGAATAAAGAAATGCTCCATTTAGTCCAGGATCCAACCTCCGGAGGAGGCCAATGTCAGGTGCACTATGAGGCATATGCGAGCACTAATATATTTTAGACAATAGGGAGCAAAAGGATTTTTTTTTTCCTTGTCCAAACAAAATATAGGACATGGTTTTAAAAAGATCAGAAAAACTCTGTCCCTCTGGAAATCAGCAATAGTTTAAACATTTTCAATGTGTCTGCTTTCCATTTCCAGAAGTTGGATTCATGGAAGCAAAGGTTTATGGCGCACCGATTCAATGAGACTTTTGAAAATTGAACATAGGCTTCCATGTAATAGAAGCAATTCTGACACATTATTTATAAAGAATGAAAGTTACAAAAGCAATTCAATGTTAAATATTTGTAGAAATRAAACTAGTAATTAAATTCCTGCAATAAGAGCTCTGGAAGATTGCTATACATTGGGGAGTGGATGAAAAGGAACAAGCTGAAGTAGCAGCCCGCTGGAGGAGGGTACCGTTTTCTTCTTGACGTGCGGGAAAAGTACCTATTTTTACATAAATGTAATATATACCTGAAAGGCATGTCACACACATATTATTAGATCTGTTAGCATAACAATACTCACATTTAGAAAATGTTGGCTGTATTTTTTCCTTAGGTATTCATTAACATATCACAAGAAATGGCAATAAACAGGGTTTTTATATGGAAAACAAGGACAATTAATTGAAGGTCATATTAGGGGTAACCATTTGCTTCCAATAGTTAAARCTGAGGTTGCTCAGTAATCCAGGAAAAGTGAGGCATCCAGAAGCAATTTCACACCATAACATTTGAGTCAAAGGCTTCAAAAAGCATTGGTAGCTCTTAACACCAATTTACCTGATTTCCTTTCCCCAGCAAGTTGTCTTTGGGAAGGRCATGGAGGTACCAGCAGCAGAGGCTATTTGAGAGACTTAGGCTCATTACAACTGCATTCCTTGTAAAGCTGTTCATTACAAAGCATGCTCTGCTTAAAGACTTAAATCACAGAGTTTCCAGAAAAAGAGCCATATTAACTCACATTTTTATTCAGAAGTCTAATGCATGAAATGGAGGAGAGATCTCCCACTATGTAAAGAATTCTTCTCTAAAAAATAGACCTTCTGGGGCAGTACATCATTGTAGTCTAGTAATTAATCTGTACATTCAATGCACCGTAGCATTTGCATTTAACAGTTACAAATGCGTTGTGTATTGTGGATATCATTGATCTGGTTTGGGTTTTGTCTTCTTTATACCGTGCACTTTGCAGTGAATTGGACACATCCAGTTTCTCACAAGAGAAGTTGTTAATAAAGAATTGTCCAAGTCCACTCCCCCATAAAATTATATTCTACATGAAAAATCCACTTAGCTAGCAGATAACAGTTTTTATGAACCAAACTTTTAATCTCTATGGTTTCGCCAGTGGCTATGCATTAAGCTGCTTTGAATGGCTCTCCAGTTATCACACAAGTTGAATGCACTGTAAACCATAGAGAGAAAGTTTTGGTTGCGCTGGGGACTTTTAAAATATATATAACTTCTTGTACTCAAGAAGTTATTGAATTCATTTCATGCCTATTTCTGGATTCATATATTAAAACCCAATATGTACAGATGTGAGTCCACTCACATCTTTAAAGTAATTTTTTTTTTCTTTCATTCACACAGTTTCAGAAGTCTCTAAAAAGAAATGCCTCCCCCTGCAAACACACATATTTATTGTGAGCAATCTTGTATATATTTTTGAGGGTTTTTCCTATATTAAGAACAGTTTCCTTGGAGCATTTCTGCCAAATGTGAYCATCCTTCCTTTATTACTTTCTTAAAACTAGGATTTCCTCTTAAGGACTTCATAAAGAATAGTTAAGAAATCATATAGTCTAAATTCTACTCTAGTTAATGACATTATGTAGACCATGGGCACTAGCAAAAGTGTGGCTAGAAGTATACTTTTTCTATTTTTTTAAACACACAAATATTATTATACCTTTAGAGAAAATAGCAATTTCATATCAGGGTGGCTAAAACTTCAAAGGGTACTGGAAATATATTCTTACGGCCAAAATATAGTTTATGAAAATCGGAGCCATATTGAATGACTGCCTTCTTTCACTTTAATTTTCAAACACATATCTTGTATTGTATGCATTGCTACATTTACTTCAATTTCAAATCAAGACTTGCACAAGAAGACTTCAGTGAACAGAAGAGAGGGAAAAGCAGCTCCATATTCTTGTATTTATACTACTGTTGTAATCAAGAGTTCAGCACACGTACTGCGTATTAAAATCAATATTATSTTAACAGATTTCATTTTTTCCAGATGTTGAAGAAAGACTAGAAACAGAAAATTTAGTAAGCTTTCTCCATTTATACACTTCAGTAAAAGCATCCCTTTTTTTTTAATGTGAGAAATTATCTAAGCAAACTACTCAGTGGAACTCATAGTAGTTGGAGTTGGAGTATTTTTTAGAAATTTTTGAGTGAACTGGGGAATGATTTTGGATAAAGTATAATTAAAAATAAAAATGCTCAGTGCACTCTCCATATGCTTCTGGTTAATAATGAAAGAGAAAGACAACTTCTTTCTATTTTAAGGGAAAGAACTTAGCTTCTACTGTCTTACATACTTAAAAGTTTCCTTGCTCTGAACATGACTGCAGTGAGGACTGCCTAAAAGAACTTGGAAATCTACTCAAGACTCAAGGTGCAACAATTTCATTGACAGTTACTATGGGAAATTAGGACCATGATTCGTTCTTTCTCTTTGGGCATAGTTTTCAASCTTTTTTTTAAATATATATATATAACAATTCAATATTGATTTCTTGCTTGCATTTTCCCAAAWTTAATGTGTATATTTGAAAATACTTATAATTAATCTTTATTTTTGTCGCAAAATGTTTTTTTTTCTTTTGCAAAAGTTGATCTTAAAGGAAGAATTATTTTGATTTACCCAAAAAGCTAAAAAAAAAAGGTACTACTTTTTCTTCCATAACCCATATGTATCTCTTCTGAATGAATATAACACCCAGACTGCCACACCACAGGTATTCCGGGCTTGCTTGGGGGAGATGAGAGAAGGGGAAGTGGTTTAAAAAGTGGTGGTTGTATCTTCAATAAAAGAGCATGGGGTGGGCAGGTACCCTGAGTCCCCATGATTGCAGCCTCGAAACCACAGATGCAGAGAGGGAAGTGTTTGCTACACCTACTGCACCAAAACATCAAGTGTTTATTTTATAGAAATCTTTCCACTTTGCAGAGAGCAGCTGAGTGTTGTCACAGGTAGTCAGGTCTGCTCAGAGTCACTTGTTTAATTTATTTTATTATACAAGCAGTGTAGTTCTGAGGATTGTGCAACAGTTGTTTGGATGGTTGRCCATATGCTAGGGGAATAAACGCTTCGGTGAAGCAAGAGAGGATCGCTGTAATAAAACTTTCAGGAGCTTAACATTTCTGTAATGAGCATCCTAACACATGGAAGATGTCAGTATAGTCCCTAACGGTAGTGCAATACAGGAGTGCAAGGGCGGTACTGCGCGAGTGCCTCGTGCCAGGAAGAGTCACCTTCTGGTCCCTCTTTCCCCAAAGGCCAGGACAACAGATCTGCAGATCTCCTAGGCGTGTTCACACCCGCTTACTCTACAACCTGTTTGCCTCCGGGGCTCGCTTTCATAAACCAGCCTGGAGTAAATAAGAGTTTGCTTCACTGTATTTTGACTAAGGAAACATCACCTGCTTCCTGCTGAGTCAAAAGCGGTGAGACAGAAACAAAGGTAAAAAAGAAGATTAATCTGGGAGCCAAAACTATGAAAAATGAGATAACATAAAAAGTAAGTAAAAATAGGCCAACATATTTGAGACATTTTGCCTTTCCCTATGTTTTCTCAATCTTCATGGTGTATTTTTTCCACATATGTGCATTTTACTTCTCCACGATTAGATAGSTGCTTTAATTTTTTGACTGAAAGTTGAGATTTTAGCAGGTGAGGCCTTGTGAATTGTGTAAGGTAGGTAAATGATAAAAGTGCCAGGCACGGACAGACCTGTTTAGTTTAATTTACTACCTATTTATAAAAAAAGAGATAAAATTATGTATTTGCAATGGAACCAACAAATTTGGTTGGGGATAGGCTTGGGGATAGCAGCTTGGGGATAGGCTTTTTGCCTCCACCTGAGTAAAAAGACAAGTTTTGAATAACAAGACAAACAGTAGCAAGCCTTTCTTTTTCTAAAAGAGCCAGTAGTGGTGAGACCAGGTAAATAGTAGTTAAAACACGCTTAAATGACAGGCTGTGAAATCTTGCAGAAGCACTGACTTTGCTGTGCCTCTCTTCTGAGAGTAATGTTCCTAATTAGCAGCCCAGACCACCTTATACTGACACTGTGGCTTGGGAAAGTTAAGCTGGCATAGATTTTTCTGTGCCCCTTCTACTGACAGCAATTTCCCRTAATTATGTCTGCAGTGCCATTTACAAGATATGATTTTTATTAAAAATGTCACCATTCAATAAGTTAGACACACTGGTGTCTAAACTTTTAACAGCCATGTCCTGAGTGATTATGCATATGCTTAAAAATGAAAAATCAAATGAAAAATATCCATCTATCTTTTCCAAATGACTCATCCTCAAATATCTAATTCCTTTGAATTAAATCAGCCTTCTCAGATACTCTTTGTAAAGAGTATAATGCAAAACCTAAAACATACTAAATTTAAACAAGCACTTTTAAAGCATCCAGACTTCAAGTTCCTCAAACRAAAAGAAAGCTTTTCCTCTTGCTTGCTGAGTAACATAATTTAAATTTCAATAAATCTGGTTATTGTCGAAAATACTGTTGGTGTTCTTCCAACCCTACAGGATATTAGAAGATACTGCTTTAAAAACCTATAAATGTGAACATTTAGACAATATCAGTTTCYCCAAGCTGAAGAGTTTTCAAAAATATGAGCCTAATCTAAATATTATGAATACTTAACGAAAGCATCCTGATAGCTCATGAAGACACCTAGTCTCTCAGAGACGTAGTCTGTCCAGTCACTCAGAGATTTGAGCATTCAGTTTCCAACCAGGTACAGAAGAGAACACATTTAGGCACTTATTCCGTATGGGCATTTCTCTTTCTGTTTAAAATCAGACTTTTATCCTTCCAMTGGATGCAGCCCACTTATCAAGAAGAGAAGATCCAACGCCTGAAACTTCACACCATTTAGAAGTTTCTAAAATTAGCAGTTGCGTACCTTTCAAAGGACTCCATGAAGACGGTGACACAGTCTGGCCTACAAGATCCCTGTCAGTCCTCATATCTACGAATTAATATGTGAGCACTGATGATAAGACGGTCATACAAGCCAGTTTTGGGRCCTCTAAAGCAGTACAGCAAATGGCTATGTAAGTTTGCTGCTCAGCTCAAAATACAGTYTTAGCCCACGCGGTGGCCCTGTTCTACCTACACCTTGCCTTGCAATAGTCCTGTTGTACACTTCTATTTCTACAGAAGCTAGACATTTTCAGGTTTTTTATGGCTTAGTTTCTTAGGCTGCTGTGAGGCATGTTGCTACAGATGGAAGTCAGGCAACGGAGTGTTATTAAGACAGACATTGGCTCAGGTTGAACATYGGGTAGGTACTGAGAGAGAAATGCAGGTTTAACGATAAACTTCTTCCTCCCGTTGGGAACCCAGGGATCTACAGAACAATAACAACAAAAAATCACATCTTCCACTTCTAACAAATCCCTCTGCTTACAGAGCATTCAGAGGAAATGTCATGATGGAGGACCCCAGGTATGCCTGGGTCTGTGCCTTTGCCAGGAATTTTAAAGCAGGGTAGCAAAATCTGGTCCTAAATTTTTTAGCATATTTCTTCTTTTATGTGTGTTATAGAATGATTCTACCACACAATGCATCAAGTTTCAGGAATGAGTTAAATGARTGAAGTTTTCTGTTACTGGGTCTTGTGTCACAGAGTTGGCTGTGATGCCAACAGATTAAACAAGCAAGGAAAAGTGTGAAAAAATGAAATAAGGGCCTCATAAATGGCCCTATCTTTTTATCCTGAGTATTATGATTTTTATAAGGAGTGAATTTTCTGACATCAATCTCATGTCAGAAACAAGTAAGAATAGTCGAAACCATAACGCTTCTAATTTCTGCGTTACTGAGTTTCAAACACATTGCCCAGTGATTGTAAACTTGTAATGGGGTCCCAGTAGCCTACATACATGCTGAACAATAAAGACAGATTTATAGAGGTACACAGCTATAACAATCTTTTTTTTTTTTAACTGCACATTCAAAAGCTTCTTATAAATCTGCTGAGACTGTAAATCAAACCCCGTTATTTACTTCAAAGCAGTTAAGTCATCCACTGTTAAAGCATAATTCAGCCACAATAGGCATCCCATCAAGCATGTGGACTAAGAGAACTGCTGCGCGGAAAACGACGTGGCTACATTAGGCTGTATCACTTGCCTCGTTTAACCACCTTCCATCAAAGGCAAAAGTCTACAACCTTCCACCTTCCTAGGACTGCCTGCCGCACATATTATGAACTTCATAAACCACTACCACACAAAAATAAGGACACTTAAACATTTTCCCATAAAGATGCTAAGCAGTAGATTATTACAGTTTTAAAGATACGTGAATAAAATTTTGAGTTACTTTTGTAATACCAGGTATTTAAGGTAAATGACTTCCAGAGAAAGTTTGAACAGTTTAATACCAGAGGTAGGCAATGGTGCTTTAAGGAATGCTTTTKGGGGGAAAAGGTAAATTATCTTTGTCAGCTCTTAAAGGAAGGCTTAGGGAGCAAAGGAGACTCATATTGCACATTTTTTGTAGAAGGTAACATTTGTCAGACAACACTGGTTCACAGGAAACAGCGTATGCTGTAGTTTCTTGAAGGTAAAATGCAGGTCATAATTTTGTAGGATAATTTCATTTTGAGTCCACTATAGTTGCTATTAGCAATATATGGTCCAGACAATATGAATATGGAGTACATGACATGACATAGTGCTATAAATCTATCTGTTTCTTTTMCCCAAAGGGCATTATTACATTCAATTTTAATCAGAAGGTAATACTGACTATCGAGTATTTCATTCTGATATATAGATATATTCATATTGGGCACAAAAGTCTTTATCTTCATCTCAAACATATTAGGGGAAAAAGAGAAGACATTACACTTTCAAAAATTTTTTTTTGCTAAAATAAGTTTTATTACAGAACTTGTTTATAATATAATTAAAACCTGCATATGGAGTCCAATTTAAATCCAGCTTGAGAATTATGACTTAGAGAATACTAGAAAATTTTAAAATATCTTCAATTATAAAAAATATAACCTGCACAGTTAGCAAATATATACCTCATTGTTCCACATAATATCTCTGAAACAAAACCGTATCATGTACTTTACTAGATGAGGTAGCCTCTTTTTTTAGGGTTGCTAAGGAAAGAAAAAGAAATTGCTTTTTATATTAAAGGWCATTAAGCTGTTTTCTTCATCGTTTTCCCTCCCTCTAACAGAGGAATCACTGTCACCACCTGATGCCATCAGCATGCYCGTACTTCTGCAAAGCACTCAAACCCCCGGTACAGCACCCACTAATGTCACTTGCCTCACATTATAGTTTGAGCAAAACAAACAAATAAAACCCTTCATGTCTATGAACGCTGACTGCCAACTGGCTATAACAAAAGCATACTCATGTAATCATTACCTCATCCTCCCTTTCCTCCTATCTGTCTTTTTCTTTTTTCATCCACTTATTACATCTTTTCAATATCGAAATAGCAACCTTTGAGGAGAAGACTGTTATTTATTATATGTGACCAACAAAGCAGACAATGGCCCAAACTTAAAATACAGGCATCACTGATGCACTTAAAAAAAAAAAAGTTATTTTTTCTTGCTAACTTATTTCCAGTAATGTAAGAAATAAAAATAAAACATGGGTTTAGAGTTATGCATTAATTATTTTTCTATCCATTTTCAACCATGYATCAGGTCACTGCTTTTTTTTTGTTTATTTATTTCTATCATCATCACTATAGTGGTGGAATCCAAATATTGGTCTATCTGAACATTAYTTTAAAATGGAATACCACCATAGATTCCATTAAAGTCTCATAAACCACTCAAAYAGCTTCCAGTAATATGGCTCAAACTCAATGCACTTATATTTGCAGAACTTGAACTTTGCTTTCAGAAAGCTTCCAGCCCTTTCCAAAACTAGCCACTTTAGAGAGATATGAGGCCATAATCCCACCTCTTTTCAACTACAGAAGTCTTGTGTACTTTGTGCTAACTCCTTCTACCTTGTGTATCCCCCATCATTTTAGCATTTCAGTTTTTAAACCTCACAGCATCCCTGTGCCATATGGAAATACTGTTATTCTCATTTTACATTTAGAGGGGAAAAGACAAGATTACTTGCTAAATGTCATCCTGTAAGTCTYGGGAAAAACAGTGGTCTCCTGACTACCAGCATATTCCCTTTCTTCCTAATTCACTCCTCCTTTCATGTAAACAGTAAAAAGAATTTGTCCCAACACTTGCAAAGAAATACAGAGGGGAGACATGAATATGCATTGCATCCCTCCTCCAGGTCCCCTTTGCAACGTACGCTCGTCTTCCTCGTAGTAATTTTTTTTGCCTACCCTAACGTTAAATTACTTGTGCGGTGAGAGACCCCCCAGGCAGCAAGATGCATGGTGTTAACGCTCTCTGTGCTTAAGAGTGGAGCAGGACACRGCCCCGGCTGCTGCCCGGGCTCTGCCTCCACCCCTCCCAGCAGCTTTCCAGCCAGCAGACGGCTCTGCCTTGCACGAGGCTCCCCAGACCACTGACAGKTCATGCAGAAGTGTGTTTCAATTGTTTTCAGAGCAGCTATCTTCATATATTTTTTTGCTCAGCCTACTTTATGGAAGAATAATTGTCTGCCCAAGTATATGTTTGCAAAAGGAAAAACCCCAAAAATTCAAACTGTGACCAATTAATTTGGAAGATACAGAACATGGATTACAGTGCGTTCACAGACTGTTATAAAATATGTTTTTCCACTACTTCATCTCACTTGAGTCACCTTTTCCCAATGGCTTCGTTTCTGAAGTGAATGCAGTGGTTATGACTATTTAAAACAAATCTGAATTTTGCAACCAGTTGAACAGACTCAATGACTAACCAATATATTCTCCAAAGAGTCTTAAAATGAAAATAAATATTTTCAGTATATTCATGACTAGAAGAACACAGCACTGATCTTTTTAAACACATACTTATCTCCTTATAGATAAATATAAAAATACCCCCCCATATTAAAAAATGGACTCATATATCTAAGTAAAATAGCAACATAGGACATGCAAGCAAGTCCAAAAATGCCAAAAAGAGCAAGGGACTCTGGAAATGCAAATTGTGACAACTAACCCCACACGCTCCTCAATCAGCTCATTATTTTTGCTTATATAGTGTGACAGAGATTTTACGCAATTACACATGCAAAGACTATCTAGACTTTACCATCAGCTCAAGAACTGTCATGGTGAATGCCTAAYCCAACACATCAAACTGCAGCTGTTCTGTGACACGTTGATAAAATGCAGGGCTTCGGCTTTGCACAAACAGACCAACCCTTTCGCATATTCTTTCTTCTCATTTAATTACTTATAATGATTAAAACGCTTTTTTCCAGAACTAAGGAATTTATATAGCTTAAGCCTGGCTTTAGCAAAACTGATTTACTCTACTTAAAAGATTTGTTACATGCAGTTTTTCAATTTCAGAATAAGTGCTTCACAAAAACCACCATTAAAAATTGTAAAGCCAACCCAAGATTTTATTTTATTCAACCTAACTGACAAACAGTGAGAAGGCTAGGATTTGTTCTTCCGTTTTAATTTTTCATAAAACTGACATGACCCATAAGGTTTTCAGCATTTCAGGTTCTACTTCAAAGCTGAAGTCAAAAGAAAGTTTTAAATCAAATTTCTTTCATACTAAGTAGAAATCCACTATGTAAKTTTTGTGGCTTGAGAAGACAAAAATATTTCTATGAACTGGAGATAATACTTTTTGAGCTAGCCATTGCTTCTGCCATTCAAAGGAGTTAAAAACTGAAAAAAGAAATCATATATTAAACCCCCAAATCAGATGGTGGGTTTAATTTGCCATGTCCACCACAGTGCAAATATTAATCATAGTTTTATCAACTTTTGCAAAAATGCAATTCCTTTTTCTGTAAGATCTCCTGATAAAGTATAAGTAAAGATCAAGCCCTTTATTTTATTCTGACCCGTACRAACTCTTTGGTGTGTCTCCATCACAGACTACAGTGCAGCACAGAAACAAACACCCAGGCTATAGTGAGTACTGGCAGCAGACTGGCCCGGAGCCTAAAGTGATATAGCTTATATAATTTCTTAAAAAGCAGYGAAAACGCTGCAACTGTTTTTTGTTTTATCAGATATGAAGCTTCTGATTTCAGCTTTACCTGGATTAATGCATTTTCTTATTCATTTGTGGAAAGCATGATCTTTATTTACGCTTTTCCCTATAGCAATACAATGCATTAGATCAAATTCTGAGTTGCAAAACACAGTAATTAGTAGAGGCCACCAGATAGATCACAACCCGTAATACTTGTGTTTTTATTCTAATACTCTTTTCATTGCGTAAGACATGTAAGCAGATTTTTTTTTCTTCCTGCTGCTTCCCCAAAAACATACAGCAGGCAGAGTTTTTGTATTACCACGCATCTGATATAGAAGGGCAAAGTCATAGCACGTGTGATTAAGGCCCTAACTAACAGGGATTGTGCCAATTCACTGTCGGTCACTCCATCGATGTCCTGTAGACTCAGTTCTGTATGTAGCAGACACAGCACAGTGCATTCCTAAAACTTCTCAGGCTCTTTGCTGAAAACATACTGTTTACTTACGGTTTTAGCTATTGGATAAATTTCTATCTGGRATGGACTTTGGTCTGTAATTTCTCAAGTGCTTCATAAACAGTACCATATTTTAGCATCAAAATACGATACCAGTTATGATGTTGGATATAAACAAACAGTATTTTGGGTTTATAGGTTTTCATATGGCCCCTTCTTTCCTAAAAAGAAAAAAGCACTTCCGAAGAAGCCACAGACTTTTCTTTATTAATTTTTTTGCATTATTGGTGCAACTTGCTTTCTTATGATATGTGTCTCAGAGAAAAGTCTTTAGGAAGCAGAAGAACTAATTTTAATGACATGATCCGAAGTACATTACGTAAAAAGAAAGGTTTCTTGACTTCTTCAGTTGACTTTACTGGGGTTTTTTGGATGAAGTCTGAATGAAATATTTGCATTAATAAATTAACATCTGGAAGTAAGTGGCAAATTTGCTGTCAATTAGTCTAATTGAAGCAAACTTGATTAGCATTGTATGTGACATGAATTTACAAAGAAATATCTCCACTTAGGAAGAAAACCACTAGCTATATCATAAAGATGTGAAATTTATAAATAAAATAATAAAGTACCAGTAGAAAATGAAAAAAGTTCATGCATATATAATCAGTTGATGGTATCTAATACTAAAATATTAATCAGATATTTTATTGCCGTTGAAGACAGTTTCTAAGAGTCTGCACCTGAAGCCTCAAGTTCATAACCAACTTTACTGAAATGGGCATATTACAACTATATGTCGCCTATGTATCTCCTATATACATCTCCTTCCTTAGAAGAAAGGCAGAAGACAAGCTTCTGTGAATACTGAGGACATCTCAAGAGCCTGAAAACTGTAGTATAAAGAGTAGAGGACTTTTAACAATTACTGTAGATAGACAGTTGCTTAGATCCTACACAGGATCAGAAGGGGATACAAGTTTTGGCTGTAAAAGGCAACACCATTCTGTTCTTACTTCATTTGCAGCATGTTAAAAAAAAAGGACTTTCTAGTTTCAGCAGACAGCAAAGAAACTACTCAACCAGAACTGGAATCAGAGGAACGAGGGAGCATCTTTCCTGATCTCTGAGAAGGCTGTACTATGCAAATGTCTGCGTCTCCCCGGACATTTGCCCATTATTGAAGTCCACAATGAATTTAGAGAAGCAGAACAAGTTCAGTTTTTGTGAAAATCACATTACAAAGAACATTTCCAGTGGCTACCAAGTAAAAACCAAAACAAAGCCAACATGGTGGATATGGTTGTCAAAGACTTATGGGAAAATGTGTGTCTAATCCCATAACACATGCATTATTTAATTCCACATTTCAGGAATAAAATTACTTGTGGATTTTTATTTTTTTTTTACTGACATTTCATTATTCTTGTATCTGGGGATGTAAATGCATTTGTAAAACATTCACTACAAAACTGCGCATTTTATATTTGCAGCAACCTAGTTATCTATACATTAGAGCTTTACAGCCCCCACAATTATTTTATTCGATCTTCAAAATCTTGTTAACAAAATACAAATGTTACTGTTTTGCAAGCAGTATAATAATTCAATTAAACAGAGAGGAAGAGTCCCTCAGCATCAGGCCTGATAAAGATAAATTTACCTGGTTACTGACAAAGTGTCCGGTTTTTATTTACAAAATCCTTCTGCTACTGTGGGAGATAGCCTGCTTGCTCTTGGATTTCCTCCCTGGTGCAAGAGCTTTTCTATGAAGGAAGAGTTGGGATATAAGGAAGACATAGAAAAGATACAGTCATGTCCCACTGTTAGGACAATAATGAAGCTAATTAAGACGAAAGTCCAAAAATGGTCAGCTAGGAAGCTGACAAATTGGTGAAAAAGGAATCTGACAATGCAGCGCTGAGAATAAGGACATGAAGAGATGTAGSCTTTGCAGAGACAGCATTCAGGAGACTGTCCCAGGCAGAGCCTAGGAGTTTGGGGGAGGGSGGAAGGGAGGGGCGAGAGAAAAAAAGCAATCACAAATTTGCACTGAGAAATGCCATCAAGATAAGACATTTTATTTTTTTTATTCAGTTTGAGAATTAACTGTCCAGGGCATGACTACYGAAAAGATAAAAAGAAAATAAACATCACGCCAGCTTTGCTAACAACAGAAGCAGGGKTTTGACTGGCTGGAAAGCTGCCCGGCGGAAAAGGACCTGGGGGTGCTGGTCGACGGCCGGCTGAACGTGAGCCGGCAGTGTGCCCAGGTGGCCAAGAAGGCCAACGGCATCCTGGCCTGT
>JASVER010000037.1:3687993-3711872 GCA_030449065.1 Oceanodroma leucorhoa | reverse complement strand
GATTGGATATTAGGAGAAATTTCTTCACCGAAAGGGTTGTCAAGCACTGGAACAGGCTGCCCAGGGAAGCAGTGGAGTCATCATCCCTGGAGGTGTTTAAAAGACRTGTAGACGTGATGCTTAGGGACATGGYTTAGTGGTGGACTTGGCAGTGCTAGGTTAASCATTGGACTTGATGATCTATGATTCTATGACTGATGTCCATGAAAGATCAATTATGGAAGCTGGATAAGTAACAAAGCTTGAAGAAATAGTAATATTACATGTTTGAATGACYGAAAAATTCCACTCTTGGTAATTAACAAGCAGTTAATAAACAGCTCTTGTGTCAAAAAGGACTAACTGCAGGTAACCTAACTTTGGAGGGAAATGCCACCAATTCAGAGCATCTGCGATGGCAGCTTGTACCTCAAAACAACATAATGCAATGTTACAGGGACACTATTCAAACCAGTAGCACAATCCTCAAGTCAAATTGAATGCACTGTATCCAAAAGATGCACCAAAAGCAGACAGATCCTTCACAGCTAACATTTCGAAGCTCCTAATACATGCAAGGCCCTCTTAGGTTTTTGATATACAGATTATATCTTAACTTTTGTGGAAACACCATCAAGCATTGAGATATACACCCAAATATATGAATACTATTCAYAAAAAAAGATAATAGATTTGCAATACCCACCATGATCAAAGGATGAGATCCAACTGATCRTGTTTGTTGGAGCAGAAAGGTTGAACAAAAAGATATGAACTACCCTTATTCTTCTAGTAAACCTGATGATCATCAAAAAGGCTATGTATAACCAATAATCAGAAAAGACTAGCCAGGAGCTAAAGATAGAAGCATACTGATAAGAGGAAGTTTCTGTACAGGCCTGAGTCTCCAAAGGAGTCTTGTCACTACAGGGGCCAGAAAAACTGTACACAAAAGGACAATTATCAGATAGCATTGTTTCCTGCACTAAATAAAAGTCCATACTGCACCAGGAAAGCACCTCATCAAGGCTGTATCAAATACTGGACCAAAAGTTCTGTAAGTCCAGGTACACCAGAATAGGGAATGAATGAATGTGTAGACAGATGCAAAGATGATGCAAAGAAAACATTTCCTATATCAGGCCATAGAGTATAGATATCCAGCTAAAGATTTGGACTTGTGACTGCTCTGAAGGGGAATAGGTAAAAGCACATGGAAATTAAAACAAAATGTAAACATGGAAACATATGAAAATCCCAAGAGACATTCAGGAAGACATGAGGGAAGACTCAGGAAAGATAYAGTCTTACACATATGTCAGTGGATTGACCCATGTAACTACCTAAGACGGGGACCAAACCCGGCTCCCCGTTAAGCATCACCAAGTTCCACAGCAGTGGTCTGTGCTGGAATCTGTGTGAGATAACATTCACAAGTCACCTGGAAGAAGACATGAATAAGAAGGTGATAAAGACCAATAATAAAAATAAGGTTTCCAGAGTAGTAAAGAGGAGGGTCAGATTTGAAGAACTGCAGGACCTCAGGAGACTGACTGGGCAGTAAAAGGAGATGGGAAATTTAAGCTGAATAAACATGAAATGCATGAGAAAAGTATCCTAGTTTTGTGTATTTAATGATTGCTCTGCCTAGAGCACTTAAGAATGAGTTATTGATACTATAAAAAAAAACAAACAAAAAACACAAAAACCTTTGGACAAAGTAAGAAAGGTCACTATCCCAGAAACAGCATTTGTCCAGTCCTCCCAGAAATGCAAGAACAGCAATGCAAGATCAGCCAGGGCTCTAGGAGTGCCAAGTGGATGCCATATACAGGACAAGTATGCTGTGATATTTCTTTAGGATACTCTTCTCACATCCCATTCTGGCTCTCATTACTGTATCTGAACACTACTAAAGTGTCATTTGGGGTGTAAATGACCTTTGACATGAAGCTTTCTCATGTCTRTTCATCTTCTAGAAGGTCTGTAAGCATGGTCTGTCTATCACAGAAGAAAAAGAAAAATCACATTCTACAACTATATGACAGCTTATAATGCCTGTCTGGAGACAAACTCAGGGTAGACTTTACATAGCAATAAACACCTCCCCCCAGATCTTCACAGTTGTTCTCCTCCTGAGAAAGCCAAACTTTACTTTGATTTCTCACGAATATTCACATGAAGGTGGTTGACAGAAGCCCCATCCCTAGTGCTTAGTGTTTCCTTCAATGATTGAGCCCCMTCAGTGCCAAGCTAAACGATTGTAGCTATTCTGAACACAGCACTAGTAGTTGTGGTTAATCACTACTAGGCAGCATTTTAGGTCGGGGGAGGGACAGGCAATTAGGGGGACCAAAACCATGATGGAAGAAAACAGGAATGTAACCAAACAGACGCTGTTGGATCCTGGTCAAATCCTCTGGGCTCCCTGTCTGATGGTCTTCACAGTAACCACAACCACAAAGCGGGAGAGCCAAAAAGTCAGCTTTGGCTTGTGCTTGTGAGGGCAAGGAGAAGGTGCTGCGTTCCACAAGCAGAGAGACAAATACTTCTCCCCACCGGAGACTACCGACCCTCCATGCCCATCACCTGTTTCCAACCTTGGAGCGACTCTTCCCCCGTGCTGTGGCAGGGCAGGCTAGGGAAGGCAGCTAGATTAAAACTGAATTAGTACGGAAGAAGCAAGATGTTTCTTTTCATCCAGATCGGTCCTGTACAAGCACAGCTGCCAGCAGAAAAGCCTGTGTGCCTTCCAAGGCGAGGTAGGATCAACTGTCTGGAGGTATAAAACACCACAAGGTGGCAAAGCTAAACAGAAGCATYGCAGGATTTGTACTGGTGTACTGTGATAACTGAATGCCAAGAAAACCTGAATCAAATATCAACCAAGCAGAAAATATCATGCTCTGAAGCATCATCCCAGAAGAGATTTTGTTATATTCTGCAGAAGGATAGTGGCTAAAACCCAGGCTGTGCTGCCTGGTGCTTGTTTGGAGAGCATGTAAGGTAATGTACTTGTAAWGATGAAGACACAAAATGCCTATTAAAATGAGGAAGAAGGAAATTCTGTTATCCACAAAATGCTGCTCTTGCCACCCCCCCACTCCAACACACAAAAGCATTAGTGTAAGATTGCACATCATGGCTTTGGAAGGGCAGAAAATTGTGAGAGATTTTCCACCCTAGTGCCATTAAAAAGAATTTTTGCTGGTTTGGTCCTAGAGGTAGCACTTTACATAAATGATTGTTCCTGGAAGTCTTGCTCTACTAACTGGAAGTGGACTGTGAGCTAGTGTAAAGKGTCAAGAAGCGTGCCTGTTATTATGGGCAGTGGTTGCACAAGCCTGCCTTATATAAGAATCTTCCCTGAAAGCCTCTTTGGCTCCAACACTGTCTGCATAAATCTTTCCAAGAGGAAATTTTCCAGCTTCTCTTCCAAAAACTTCTAGGTCTTAAAAAGACAAAGATGAAACAACATGCTAATGCCTAGCCTTGGCTAAGACAAGAATGCCTGTGCTGACATTACCATGCCTACAGCAACCTATCCTTATTTAAAAGGATAAACCTATCTAACAAAGCCTATCCATGATATAATAAATCTTACAAGCCTGAAACTAGCTTAATAACTAAGCACAAGGAATGCCATCGCTGGAGTTGCACCCCGTTCTCCCGCAGCAAGCGACACCCGAGTGCAGGATCAGGCTCTCCGCCTGGTTTAGTGGTGGACTTGGTAGTGCTAGGTTAATAGTTGGACTTGATGATCTTAAAGGTCTTTTCCAACCTAAATGATTCTATGATTCTATTCTTTACCCTTATGCAGAATGAGGTGCAGCTGCAGACCAAGCTAACACCGCTCTCCAAAGGAATCTGGTTGCATCCACCTGGGACACATACATGCCACAACGAAGTCATATTGGACTCTCTTTYGAGGGAGAATGCTAGACACTAAAGGTCTGTAATTTCTTCTGTGAATCCAAATCGTATGCTCACTACCTAGAGCTGGTACTATAAGACTTATCATGAAAACAGTGTCATTTTCATAGTCCCTGCTTTCCTAAATGTAGTCTTTCATCCTAAAATACGATCTACATTCTTTGTTCCTAACTACAAGACTTACTTGCCTTCACTAAAACAAACACTTTGAGTAAGTCCACTTCAAGCAGTCCCAATCGCTTTGTATAACAGACTTTTCTACTGCTTTTTGTGCTATATGCAGATAACGTTTACTTCCACTAATAAAAAGACAGGATTAGAAGACTGGGATAAAAAAAAAAAAAAAAAAATTCCACAAACACTGCTAAAAACACTTTTTCTTTTTTTTTTCCTAATACTTCTAGGAATATCCTCTTTCCGGTTACACAGGAAAAAAAAGGTTTCCTATGAAGAACAGACCTTCCATTTTTGTGTGAATAACTCCATGGGCACAACCATTCATTTGGCTTGAGCTGCCAGAGAATGCAATTGCACTTGAAAATGCTCAGGCTGAAATTCTTGGCAAAGAGTTAAAATGAATGAATTTGCCTCATCAGATGTAGTGCTATATAATGAAGAGAAATAGCAGAAGTCACCGCATGGGTAACCAAAGGTGGAAGGAAGAAAAGGAAGAATTTAAAATTAAAACTCAATTTTGCAGTAGCCACAAAATGACCTATACATGTGTGCAGTCATATATAATAGATGCCGTAACACCAGACTCCTGCCATGTCCTTGCAGACATAACTCCAGATATATGTCTGGAAGAGAAGATATTAACCAGGTGAATAATTTCTGCATTGAGTACTGGAAAAAAAAACCAACCAACAAATCTGCAACAGATGAGTTCTGGTTGAACCTTTGGAAGTTATTATTCCCGTAAGGAGCAGCATGTTGTCCGTGCTGTCTGGTGCCTCCGATGCCCCAGTGAACCAGTCTGTTGAGGCCGTTCACTGCAGAGCTGTGAGCAGGAGCGGGACAAAAGCAGCTTTCACACTACTCGTCCCTCTGAGAAGGCATGCCCAGACCATGGGGATTGACGCTGCTCCACTGCAGCAACCCAAGAAGAGCATCTGTGGATGTGTGTGCCTGGGCAAAACACCATCACAGCTAAATCTGCTAGATTTTGTCAGTCAGAGCTCCAAACCTGRCTCCAAGCAATGTTTCTCTAAGTCTCCAAGCACTATTTCCCAAATCAAAATTAAACAAGTTAAACAAGTCTCTGCAGTCGATTTATGTCCATGGGAATTTCTATTCTTCATTTAAAYAAGACTGAATGATTACAGTGAAGTTTCAGAAAAATATTAGAGACCACAGGCTGATGTGTACTAGCACTATGAAAAATTATTAGCTCATTAATTCCAGGCACTGTATTCATTTCAAACCCTTCATACAGCATTAATTTTGCAAACAGATGCGCTAATGCAGATGTGAACACCACAGAGATTAGCAATTCTCTTCACATGCAGAGAACAGAGGGAGAGGAACGCGGGAGAGGACTGGTGGAGAACTACAAAACATAGTGCTAAGGTCCACTCTGATGATGAAGATATGTGACAGAACAGACACATATACAGTTCGACACAAACCAGACTTTGCTAAGGACTGTAGTTAATTTGATTGTACTTACTAAAAGGAAAAGAAAATAAAATATCAATACAGAGTGAATTAAAAAAGCACAATCAAATACTACCACCAAGATTTTTAGGGCTCCTATATATCTAAAGTATGAAAAGCCCTCTAAAATACAACATTAAAAAAAACCCTGAATAGAATAGGAACAAGGGAAAAAAAGCCACCAACTATAATTTACGTCTAGGATAAGAGAGTCCTCTAAAAGTAGAATGGTCACAATGAGTGGTGAACAAAAAAACCAAAACCCAAACCCTGTTTTTGTTTTTGTTTTTGTTTTTGTTTTTGTTTTAATTTAATTTGCTATTCTAGTAAATATATAATTAGGAAACTAGGTTAAAAAAAAAACCCTGACTCTGCAGAAATGACCACATCTTACAACAATTATCTTGATACTCTAAAGCACAATCTCTATGAAGAATTTATCACTTTGACATGCACCTCTAAGAGTTATAATCAAGTTGTGATTTGACTATTCCTGAGCTGGATGGTCAGAGAGTTTGAGATTGTTCAGAGCTATTCTTTGATGCCCATCTCTCCTTAAAAGATTTTTTCAAAATCTTAGGTCCAATTTTAGGTTCCAGTCTTGAGTTTTTAGAAGGCTGTTATTAACACTACCATTGCACTCCTCAGTGCTGCGGTTTATAAGCTGATCTGTGGACATCTCTTCTGTGAAAGATGAAGAAAGTTGCATTTTTTTTTGACTGCATGCTATTTTGCATTCTTTTCACATGAGAATGTGTAAGTGATTGAACACCTCCTTCAGAAGATAGCAGCGTTCCACAAATTGAAAAGCTGATTGAGAAATAATGCTGTAATGCCAAAGACTAATCCAGTATGATGAGTTTAGTTTTTTTTTATTTTTTTTTTCTCAATTTCAAAAAAGGGCAGCAATTTATTTCTAGTAAGTCAGGAAATATTTTGTTATTTTCAAGAACTAACATACCTATGATAGTTGACAGCAAATGTAATAAGCATCATAAGTCTCTTTAATTCATTGTTAATATTGTCCCCGTAGCAAAGAATCACTTTCAAGCTTTATGTAGCACTACTTTGCCAGAGAAAAGGCAGAATTTCACATTTCTTCTTCTGTTGCTCTGCCATTTTTGTAACTTCCACACATTATATTTAGTCTATAAAAACACACATCTTTAAAAACTTTGCATAGATATAAATATTGCAACTCGTACTGAATATATATATATGAGTGAGAAACATAGAAGTTCTTCAGTATGAGTTGCAATATTTAATGCCTTAAGACTATTTTCAACAGTAAGCCCCAAAATACTTCCGAAGGCTCCTGCAACAGTTCGTCAAGACAGACACCACTGTTTTGCTAAAACACTGTCAAATACTTACTGTGAAGATACTGAGCAACGTTTATTGTCCACTCATCTGTTAACTCCCCAGCTTTTGTTATCTTGGTACACTTCAGCTGACTTGAAAGATCTCTTGATTCAATCCAACAAATTGTGTCCTCTTTGTAGCTATAGTCTAATGTCAAAATTGTAGATCCTTTTACAGGAGTTTGGGCAGACACTTTGCTTCCATTAAGATATAATACCTCAATTGTTTCAGAGCTTGCAATCAGAAGAAGAGGAGGTCTATCAGCAGGCTCTAAAAACAAAGTAAAGAGAATTTAAAGGGTTAACAGACTGTGTATATCATGTTTATCTGTTCAGTTTTAACGTACTTTTTAATGTTCTTACCTGCATGTTTTAAGAGATACAATAAATTGGTTTTGTTTTTATTTTCATAACTATCATATATTCCAAATTACTAGACTATTTTATCCTGCTGTTCTAATGGTTCACATCATTACAGAAAATTAATTACCCTAGCCCCACAGCTTCTGTTTAATTCCAAGTATCATTATTGCAACATTTTTCATGCCTAAGTCATAAAATGAGATTCAAGTTATGCAAATTATTTCTATCCAGATTACTGGCATTTCCAAAAGAATGAAGGCCAGGAAAATCTGCAGAATTTATGAGTACACGTGAAATAGTAAGGTGCTTTTCATATTAGAGTCTGTAAAATAAGACAAAAACTGAGGAGTGGATGCTGCTAAAAAAAACAAAAACCAGCCTAACAAAAAACCTGATGCAATGAAACCTGGCTAATTCATACAGATGATGGGCCTAATACCATGCATTATAAAGGAGAAAGCGTCATGCAGTGGAGTTTCCTGACAGCAAAAAGGGAACAGAGAATGCGTAGTTTCCATTGGGTTACCATTAATGTCTCAATAAACAAACAAACAAAAAATATGAAGMAGCAATTCATATTAAGATATTATATGCAACCTAAAGCATTGTTACATTCACCTGAATCACTTTGCCTAGAAAACCTGCTAGTAATTTATAAAAATACTTGAGCAATGTGTGAATAATGAAGGAAACAATAATACCCCAATAGTGAAGAGTATGTATCTTAAAATACAAAATGTTCCAGTTCAAGTTAAAACTTTGAAAAGTTAAGTTATCTGACAGAGAAACAAACAATTCTCATTGAGACAAAGTATTTTTAGGATTATGATGAGTGCTACTGGGCACAAAAGCAGCTGTTCTTGCTTTAGGTGTCTCTAATTGCGTTACTGTCTCAAACATCCAGGGGTGGTTTGAAATTATACATCTTAGTCAACTGCAAATGAATGTTAGTCTCCGTATGATGAGGAGTCTGTTATACATGGTTCCACTGCTGAAACTGAGTGACACCTTGTTCTAGATCTAGACTAGTACTCCAAACTGAAATAAGATCCCAGTTAAGCCAGAACTGTCAGGGGGACATCTGTATCAAAACCATATGCCAGCATTTTCTCTTTTTTTTCTGGGAAGAACTCCTTCACTAGAAACAGTAGGGTAACATTGCTTTGCTTCAATTTATAATGAAGAACTGCTCTTGACATAAAATATTATGTGAATTGGCTGGAAAAAAACATCAGACAGATGTATATGTTTAAGACAGAGGATAGAGAAACTGCTTCCTGAAAAATTCCCTTCCATTAGATGTTGTTCATCATTCATTCAAAGTCCTGCTCCAACCGAGAYCGAGCTGACGCAGACCTTATGAGAAGATCCCCTCAGAGAGGAAGATATGGTGACCCTAAAAATTGCTTCAGGTTTAACTGGAATAACAACGATRACTAATTTTGCAATGAGGTATGTTCATGTGAATCACTTAATGGAAAGTTGTCCTTAGCAACATGGTCAACACCACTACAACAAGTCTATTTGTCCCATTCATTTGTTAAAGTAAATAATGTTATTTAACATTATTTAAGTGAGCAAACTTTTGGATGTTGTATTTAAAAAAATTACCCTAAAACATAGAAACTCACACTGCAGTTGCAAGCATATATGAAAAATATTTGTGTTGCCAAGTCAAGAGCTCTCACCCCAGTGTAATCTTCTTGTATTCAAAGGAATAAATGAATGTTTAAATGCTGTATTGAAATGTAGTGCTTTCAATCAACATTCTACTTAATAAAGTTTTCAAAATTTTGCTAAGCAATTCCAGCTAAATGGAGAAAATATGTGCATAAATAAAAGGATTTGACAAATAATACTTCATCAGCAAATCTGATTAAAGAGAAAAAATGCTTCAGTGAATACAGTGCTCAGTGGTCTCACTCAAATCCAGAGAAGCAGGTGTTAAATTCTGTTCTTTGGTACTATCTGCTTCCATTTAAACATCTCTTGCTGACTTTTTTTTTTTTGGTTATGCAAAAAAGTTCTTTGCTATAATGGATCAGCATGTATTCTTTCTAAAGTGGATTTCATTTACTCTTTTCCTATTGTTTCTCATTCCATAATGTATATTCTACCTTGTAACATACTTTTTCCCTCCCCAGGAAATCTCACACTGACATCTGCAGAACCACACTTCTGTAACATTACTTTCCGAAGTTACTGACTGTCCTCATCTGTCTCAAATTCACTTCCACCAATATATCAGTCATATCCATGCATAAGAATTTTCTTAAAATTTCAGAAGATATCTAACAASTGAAGGGATTGAACTTATTTGTGAAACAACCCCTTGTGATGTAAGCCACCAGTGAAGCTCCCTAGTCTTGCTTTTTCCAAAAGAGAAGGCAGTTGGGTTCTTAGTAAGCAATTTTATTTGAAATCTGTCGAGTAGGTCCATTTGCAGTCAACAGGCGGCTGGTGTATGTAAATCTCTTTCCTCCCTTTCTTATAAACTTCTTCTGCCAGAAAGCCAGACTTAAGAGCTTCTGTCTCTATCACCCACTCACTCCCGGGAGTTTCCAGACTGGTACAAAAGGTGTGCTTCCATCTTCATCCTGCTAAGTTTTGGGATTCTTTTTCCATCTAACAGCTCTGTGCTCAGCTTCTCCCTTCCCACAAAATAATACCACTGCCTAATTCTGGATTCAATCACTCCTCTCCCAACCAGCAGCAGTGTGAAAAATACTTTATTATTATTTTTGCTCTTATACTTTGTGTTAAGGAAGATATTTCCACTCTCTGCAATCTATAAAGCCTTCAAGAGGAAGCAGCTACACAAGAGCCCTTTGCAGTTTCAAAGCCAGAATGGTTGTTCAATTGTCCGAGGCTGCAATAGAGAACCATAACCTTTCTTGCACTGTTTTGAACTGACCTATTGAAAACTGTAACGAGGATTTAATACCTCACTAAACTCCAGACAAAGGTTGTATTTCAGAATTAATGTCTAAGACATAAGGGAATTCTAAAAAGAATTAGCATCAAACCTCCTGAGCAACAGTTGTAATCAAACCTGGCTGCAGACAAAGGAATCGTAAGGACTCGTGGCACTGCTAAGAGGTTCTATTAAACAGACAGACACTATTAAACATTAAAATACATCTGCATTCTGGCAGAACTTATCCAGAAACTAGATTACTGAGCTTGAAATTATATTTTTCAAGCAGCCCATACATGAAATAATTCAATGGATTGAATCAGTTAATCATGATTTTTCACAGTAGGGTAGGTAACCTGCTTATTTCAGTGTTGCTCAGATAAAGGCTGATTTTATAACTACTTATTAAAAAAAAGAGTAAAATTATTTTAATGATAAAACTATACAAAAATATTGAAAGTTCCTACAAAAAATACAAAAAATATATAAAGCATTTGACTGTATTGTATAATGGAGATCAAAAACATAAAAGAAGATGAAAAAAAAATCATGTCTTCTCCCTCACAAAAACTGCCTGTCTGTTTCTCAAGAACAGAATCTACAAAGCTTAAAAGTTTAGTGGACAGATCTGGGATRAGTTACAGGGAGCTGACAGCCGCTTTTCAAATAACTGGACATCATGTGTGTTATTTTTTCAGGAGTTTTCTTTTTTTTTTTTTCTTTTTCATTTTATAGGAAAGATAAGAAGTGGATAGCTCTGTAATCCGGGAAAATTTTATGATTCATCCCTCTTGACTAAAAATGAAAGCATCTTCCTTTGAATTATGTTTAAGATAGAGTAGTGGAAAAGATGAAAGACTTGCATTTCCCCCCTCCCTGATCTTGTCTAAAATACAGATCAATAAGTGATGTCACAACAAATCAGAAACTGAGGCATTTTGCTCTGCCAACAGTCCTACTTCTCCTCTGGAAAAAAGCTTCAGAAATGGAAGCAATTTTTTTTTATCCACTACAATGACATGAAAAGGACAAAAAACAGAATTCAGTGTTTACAAGCAGCTTAAAAACCTTCCTCCTGAGGTATGCATTGTAAATTATAAGTACTTTGCTCTTAACAATACATGTATTGGATAAAAGTCTGAAAAATATCTAGTAGTGCTGAATAAAATGCAGTCCAATTTTATTTTGAAAGTAATTTTCCATGTTTACCCGCAATATGCCCCACAAATGGGCTGCTTTATTTCTAAAACTTCAAAACTTAGTTCTGTGAGATTTTACAAGAAAACTGTGTTGTGAAATGAATTTAAGAATTGTGAATGTTTACTAAATATCAGAAAAAGCTTTTTGCTTTAATCATTATCAGTTCATCCTGCTTTATCTACAAGACAAATATTTCTTATCACATGGCATTTCTCTCTATATAAGCTATGCAGATATAAAACATACCAGTAACTTCTGGAAGAAAGATAAGGTTTTTTACCTCAGCTAAAGATTTCCAATTCTGTCATTTTTTTTCTATAAATATTCTTTTCATCAGATGCAGGCCTTGCAACACAGGCATACAAACTTGGTAAACAAAGAAGTTCTAAAACTCTGTTCAGCAAAGCTGTATTTTGTTTCATTTTCACCTCAGAAGTAATCAATAACTGCTTCTTTATTCATAAAAGAAAGTGTGGTTAAGAAGTCTGGAAGAAATCACGGTGTGCCCCCAGGTGTTTTGATACCTATTTTAACATCCTTCCCAAAGGTTCTGTGCACCTAAAAGTTTCTGGCTCCAAAGTTATTTAAATGAGCTGAGGAAGAAAATGCAGAATTTAATGAGGGATAAGCCTCACCACCTTTGCAGCCAAGCATTTGGCTGCCTGAAGGGTAGTAAGAAAAGTAGCTTCTGTGAACTTCTTTATTAATTGTACCATCCCACATGCGGAAAGATGGTTGTGCGGGGATGGGCTCCGAGGCTGTGCAAGAGCTGCAGGTGATCTCCAGCGGCCACCGCACCCGTCCCCTGCAGCGGGGCAGGGCTCCTCCAAACACGTGTCACCTGCTCGGCACCTTCGGTAACTGGGGCCTCCACCATGCCCCCCACTTCTCTGCTCGTAAATATTCAGAAGCCTCCCACTCAATTTACAGAGACAACTGGCGAAGGGCTGATAGTTCGGTGTGGCGTATTGTGCCGTATCTAGGATCTCAAAGTGGACAGCAATTCATATGCTTAGCAGATCTGCTGTTATTAACATTGAAAGTTTTACATAATGCCTAACCTAAATCTCTACTGCTCCTTCTTTTCTTTCATAACTTTTACACACAGAACCATATCCCTTAGCTCATTTTCTTTATCTATTTGACAACTACTATTGTCAAATGTAGGGAAAGAGGATAGCTTGCTCTTTCCATCCTTATCTTCTTTAGGCTTTTTAAGGAAAAAGAAAAGTTGATAATTTTTCTAAATGCTCTTTTTTTTTTTTTTCCTTAGACACTTATTTTCCCTGGATTCTGTTCTACTGATCCACAACTGCCTTGCGTGACACCCCTCACTGCATATCATATCCCAGCTGAAGACTTCCCAATGTTGAATAAGTAGCAGGACCACTTAATATGTCTTGGAAGTAATAATCCTACTTACACATACCAGGGTAGTATCCTGCGCAACGAGATGACATGGACTCATTTTTCACTTGTGATCCACTACACATTTTAGACGCTTTTCACCAGTCTATTTGTGCAGGGCCACACTTTGCTTTTGTCCCTGCTCGAACCTTACCCTACAAGGCAGAAACTTGTGAAAAGCAGCTTGTATGGTCAGTGAAGCTATGAATGTAACGGTAAGGGTGTAGGAAAGAGACCTGCTGGTACATGGAAACTTCACTATTTTCCACACTGTTAGTCGGGCCCAGTGAAGCAACATAAACTATTACAAGTCACTGCAGCTCTTGCAGAGTTCTGCAATAAAAGCACCTTCATTACTGTGCCAGGCGTCTTTTTGACTTCTGTGCCCTATGAAGTATTTGACCCAAATATTCATCATATTGATAATTTAATCCAGCATTAATTCAAGGAAGAGTTGTGTTTACACACAAAACCAATGTAATGAGCAACACTTATTTCTTTGCAGCACCATGATCTTGATTTGTACTGTCCTGCTGTGACTTCTCTCATTAATGACTAGTGATTCCCTTCTGAAAATAACAGAAAAGATGAAAACTACCATAAAATAAACATGACGAAGTATTAAGAAAGACAGAGGAGTAGTTCTTCTCTGTTAATCTGATTCATTTCCTCAAGACCACCAAGACACTGACAGCTCACTACAACGCTCAGTCGTTACACAGTCTCTGGATCTAAGAAGGGAAACTCAAAGGCTCATCTCAAGCCCAGTACTGGCACCATGAGGATTTCCTGATCAAGAATGGTGGTATTGATTTTCATGTTGTGGAGGAAGAAGAGTATTAAAATATTTTTAATTTGTAAGGACCTTCTTATCTCACAATACTTCGCTGTGGATTTTTAAAAAATTGCTCAACTATGTTGTRTGGATCAATGCAAAACTTGGTACAAGCAGTAAAAAACTCCGTAACTCTTACTGGTGCTCAACTTAGAATATATTTAGCAATGCTCTTTACGTGAGGAAGCCTCAAAAAAAACCAGTAGACCTTCCTATTTTCTGATGGCTAAATAACTACAATAAGGAAGACTCAAAAAAATATATGACAAACACGGCTTTATACTTGGGTGTTGAATCACTGTGGATGCTGAATAATTGCTCAAGGAACTTTTTGGGTTGTTTAATATAAAAGCATTGTTAATTCAGTATGCTGAGTAAGAAAATACTGTGTACAATATCACTTCATTAAACACAATTCACTAATTTCCCCAAATACCCAATTCACTATCACTAATGAAAACATGCACTAAGCAAAAAAAAGCCTAGTGTGAATATCTATATCACGAAATTCACCTCTTGGGATATTGCAAGGACAAAGCAATCTCATGTCTTTTTTTATCCTAAGGGTACAATTACCTCACAATCATTTCCTCTGTCTTCTCAATATCTCTGTTGACTTCCCAGAGTAAACAGCCTATTTTGTTTGTGTGAGGAAAATCTTTGATTTATTTATGAACAGGGAAATTGGGAACTGTTCTAATCTTGGCTGAATTGAGTATTTCACTTTAATTAATAATAACCATATAATAATTTCTAATATTTCCCTTGGAGTATTGTTGTAATATATGAAATTTTTTTCTAGGGTTGTTGTGTGGCTCTTTGTAGTAGAGTGAAGGAAAGTCATCTCTTCTGTGTTCGTCTCTGTCTATCTTTTCATACGTATCCTCTAGATAGGACCAAACCACAAAATATTTTCATTAAGGTAAAAAGATGTTAAAACTTACCATTTTTGGCCTTGCAGGATCTGTMATCAGGCTGAAGTACATAACCCTCCACACAGCTGCAAGTGTATGATCCATCTGTATTTATACACATCTGGCTACAGCTTCCATATGTATTACATTCATTCAGATCTAAAGGGACATTAATGAGATCTTGTTTAAGGATTAAAAAAAAAAGAAATTAAACAAAAAATCAGAATTCTAAGAGAAAAGATTAAGTCATTAAGTCATTATGGTATGATGCTTTATGTTTTCTCCCTTCTCGAGCCATGACCTTATTATGGATGTTGGCTGTTGAAATTACTCCAGTAACCAAACAGAAGGCCAGGAGTTTTCAAGTTTAATAGCTATCAATTTTGAAAGATGAAACCTTCATTTGTTCAAGTAGTATCCAATGTCTACATCATGTTAGGGAGACATGTGGGTTCTTGGTAATACTAGAGACCACTAGTTATCGGGGTCGATGAATGAAGCAACATTTCAAGAGAGGAAATAATTGATTATCCTTCTCAACCTATTTATGCTGTCAACGTCTCACAGTTCCTTAAATGAACTGCAACAACTTCTACATTAAACCATCATCCACTACATCAAAAACTACATATTTCTCTAATACATATAAAGAACAATTTTCTCAACTAGGGTAWATAGGCATAATACCATAAAATCGAGGCATGCTATTTAACAGTGGTTGAGGGTTTAAGTAATAAATTGACATTTTAAAAAACTGCTGTTGAAATTATTTCCTCAGATATATTTTCAATCACAAAACATGACAACCATAGAGCAAAAGAACTTATAATAAATTATATTTATGAAGAATCTGGCTTGGCACTATTACTTAGAGAGAGGAGTGATTGGTAATGAGCACATACATAAGGCAGCAGAACTCCAATCTGCTTATAAAAAGAGAAAAAATAAAACAAGAAACAAATACCTGGATAGAGAATTAAGAAGTCATATATTTAAAAAATGGAAAAGAACACCAATTTCAGTCTACAATTAATTACGCCGAAATAACATTCCCTGCTAAGCTGTATGATTTGGGAGTGTTCATTTATCAAATTCTAATCTAGGTGTGACTTTATGGACACAAGGCGAAGCGCTACAAGTTTTACAGGGTCTCCTGGTAGTGAGGTCTGGAGAGCAGCTCGCACAAATGAGCGGTAAGCTTGCCTGAGCAGGGGGAAACACTCCCCACCTCCTCCAGTCTGGCTGAGGATGCTTTCCTCCCCGTCACTTCGGAACAGCTACCGCTGGGGCACGGGCACGGGAGCACCAGAGAATCAGGGTGCTGAGCAGGGAGGCCCTAACTCTCCTTTCGGAGGGGGACTCTTTCCCCCTGCCTGAGCCTACAAGCCCACGCTCATTCCCCGACGAACACCTTTGAAGACGGCCAGAGCTGGCAGCCCGCTGCCGGCTCTCTGCTCCCGACAGCCATCAGGGAACCGCCAGGAAACCTGGGTGTTAATGTTACAGGGTATTTCTGGTTTACCTGTGCAGCTTCTTCCGTCACTGCTTGTTTCATATCCATCTCCACAGTAACACCTGGTGCCATTCCTGGTAATGGCACATTTGTACTGGCAATTCATCTGTTGGCATTTGGGTAGCAATTCTGTAATAATATTATTTAGAGCAAAATGTTACTAYGTATTTTTATTATTCCTAAATTGCAAACTTTAAAAACTTTTATAGATATGTAAGTGCATGTCTCAGGAAGGAAACGGCATCACCATTTACGTTAGCTGTTTTTGGAAATATGACACATAATACATTGCAAAATGCTTGCTTTGAAAATTGCATTTCAGCAAGTTAATAAACAGAAATCAGCATTTTATTTCTATCAAAAGTTGCTCACAAGTTTATTATTGAGGTGTACTGTTGCTCTGCTTAGACATCCATTTTTTGCACATCAGTCATTCTCAGTCAAAGCAGTGATTTGGGAAAAAAACCACCAAAGCTCAAACAGTTAGATTACAGTTATAAAAAACAGCCAAGGTTATGAGAAAGACATCTATGTCTTTCCTATTCCTCATTTCAATTGATTTTCTATCTTTTTAAAGCTTGTTTTGATTTACTGATACACATATAACCTTCACAGCAATCAATGGAAATACATTCTGGCTCAATAATTTAACGTTAGACATGTAATGTTGGATAAACAGTGGACATAATATATGTCATTACTACTGAAGTCCTTCATAGAATCTATTGCTTAAATACACACCATCAGCACAAGGCATGATGCTAACAACCAGAAGAAATATTGTAGAAATAGACACTGTAATGATTTCCAGCATGAAACAATATGAAAACAAACCAAAAAAACTCAAACACTTCCCAGCCCCAAGCTGAATGACGTGTATCAATAATAGTGTTTTAATGAGCAACAACAGTTTTCCCTCCAAGAAAATAAGAAAAGGATTGAGGAAAACAGCTTAAGGAGTCGATCTGAAGATACTTTTCAAACCTATATGCAGATGGATCAGAAAATAACCTGCAAATGGACAGAGAAAGGTTCTGTTACAGGGTTGGCTTTAAGTAACTGGGTATGTCCTAAAGAAAAAGAGAAATCTGCAGTTCAGTATGTGGTCAGTTTTAATCCGTCTGATCATTATTCATCAAGTTCTACCTGGGAGTAGAATGAAAATGAATACGAAGAGTCTGCATCAGCATCTGAGCCCTAGGGCTTCGAACCTGGAATGCCTGCCGGTGTCAAAATAAAGGTGAAATTTTGGGAGAAAAGTGGATGTGGCTGGCACCCAAAGTTACTACTTACTATAATGCAATTATTCTAAAAACGAAGAGGTTTCACACAATTATCGCAGGGCATTCCCTAGAATTCTGTAATCCACACAATCTACAGACTGACTAGAGGCCGATAAACCATCCACTGTCTAAAWCTGYRCATTTTCCAAGTGGTTTGTGGGTTATTTCTCTGTCGTTTGTGCCCTTGTGAATAGGAAGATAATACATTTTTTGGCCATAGCTTGCTTGCTTAGTTTCCTGTCCCTAGTCCAGTCCTTAAATCAATTACACCTTCCCAAGAACAAGTCCCATGCAGACTGCAAACCAGGAAACTTCCCTAAAGGCAACCTAAAATGGGACTGCCGGCCAAGGCGTGGAGCTGGAACCAAGGCTGAGTAGTGGTATCTGTTTATTTAATATTTCTATCTGAACAAAATCGACATATACATTCCATTTTCTAAGCAAACATGGATCAACCATCCTTTACAACCTATAATTTTCTCCCTCAAATATTTGTCTGATGCTATACAGCCAGGAGCTTTTACCAGATGATAACTATTTGACTCACAAACGGGACTTGGCTTGTTTGCACTCTTTCCATAATGGATGCAGACAGCCAGCAGCTTAAACCAGAATAGTGGGACCCGCACACAGCCAGTAAAGGCTGCTGGAGAACAGCAACAATAAATTTGCAAGTGAGATCCATTAAGGGAAAATTAATAAAAACAGTCTATCTGCTCATATTTTTTACAAAAACTGTTGCATTTCATTGATTTTAAATCATTGCAGTATCATGTGGGTGGCTTTTAACAACGAAACGGTTGCATTTTCCTTACAGTAACTATAACCGAAGTGCTGCGGATAGACCATTTCTGCYAAAAATATTTCTTGTCACACATCTCAACCCTCATTCTTTCCGCACTTTTTTATTTTTCACGCTGTCTCTCACAACTTCGTTGGTGTCCTCATCCCATCTGCTACGCTTTTAGAAAGGGCTTCTCTGAGGAGGTATTCTACTTATACTTCCTTCCTTACGCAAGTCCTTACATTCACTTCATTGTGAATACTGTCTGATCCTATTGATCAAGTAATGAATTCATTTCAAATTTGTTTTCTCAAAARACATGTTTCATGGTGCACTGTCAATAATGGTTTGAGACAGTTAAAACTGGACCAGTGAGAAAAACAAAATATCTTCTCTCATTTTAGCCAGCTAGGAAAAGGAGAAACCTGTCACTTGCCTCAAGTTTTACACTGAAACTACTTTTACCAGTTTCCTTGGAGGGAGACGGCTGGCCAGGCAGCCAGCCGGGAATTCTTCAAAYACACCAGACATTCCCACAAATCCATTTAAGAAGCACTGTTGACCGCCATGTGTTTCTGACTTGTCCCACACTAAATTATCCATCAGATTATTACAACAGCAATTTGCCTCCACTCACAGCACCAGTGAAGAGTTTACCGCCTGTGTGAGAGACTTCTCCGTGCCCCAGAACATTTTTGCTCTACTGCTGATCTGCTAAACCTGCTAAGAGAATCCAMAAGCGGAAAAGCATAAAATACAACAACAAAGTCAAGGGTAAGCAATTGTATCTTCTATTTTACTAGTTCTTTTGTTTTCTTCATTTTAAATACCTGATCCTGAAAACCTTTGGAAGAAAATGGAGTTTGCTTGCCTCTGGAAATATTTGAAGCATTGAAGGACATGCTATGGAGGATAGTGTATCCATTTATGGTTTGGTCAGATTTGTGACAGGCTTCTTGGGAAGAGGTGAGGAGGCAAAGAAAAATCATGAAGCAGCGAACACTGATATTTGTAATGCTCCAGATAGGAAATTTAAAGAGATAATAGCCAGGGACCCTCATTTCTTGTTCTTTCCTACCTTGCTTTTGGATCAGAGTAAAATTCTGTAACCACTTTGGTCTGCCTTTCTCAATGTGAATTGGTTTACAAAGTATATAGGAAGTGAAGAATGAGCATCACTGAGCTTTCCAGTTTTATCACAGCTACAGAAACCTCTGAATTTGTCAAAGCACAGTATTTCTGCTGCAAGATTTAAAGGAAGAAGCTGCACTGAGGGAAAGCAACAGGACAGAGCTTTATAGCTCGCAAGGAGACCCACAATTCAAGACCTGGAACTGCAGAGYAAGGCATGAAATTTGCAGAAATACAGGGTAGCAGAAGTAGTTCTGAGTGCCTTTAGGATAATCTATTTTCTCCAACCCCAGGGAGTACTGACAATTCAACCAGCTCTGATTTAGGTCATTTTGTTCAGTGTTTTCTTTCTTCCACAGGAGACATGAAGGGCAGCATTTTTTTCTTCCCGACATCCCCATGAATGAGCCTCTCTAAAGCTGTGCTCCAGCTCCACCACAAAAGCCACCCTGCTTTCTCAAAGACACCCATGTCGATCTTACACTTCCTGACTTTCATATTCCTCCAACTCCCAGGTATCTAGTCCCATGGGAGAGTAGTCAGGCAGGCAAAGATGCTGCTGCTCKCATCTCCCCTGAAGTGATATACCTTTGACAATGACTCAGAGGAGCTGTAAGCTTCTTGGACAAACTGCTCCCACAGGACTTCATAGCAACAAAATCCTGGCTTCATTTATTCCTTCTGTGTTCAAGGAAATACACTGCTTATCATATATATAAGGAACGATCATCTCTTGAATGGCTTTTTAGTGAAAGGATTAACCAATTGATCTGACTATCCTTTCTGTCAGTTCCTCCTGAGCTGACGTGAGGTTCACAATAGGTTCACACCAGGTTCTCAAGCTTAGATGTTTTGGATGTTTCTATWAACAAGAAAAGCAGTTCAGCTAGCAGTTTCTTAATACTGGAAACTTTTTTGACTCTTGGGGATTGTTGAGCAGTGGAGTGGATTTATGAAGATACCTCAGTCAGCTTTGCTTGTCCCAAGAGGATGAAAGTAGACTAGGTTCCCAGCCAGCGAAATGCATTTAGATGCCTTTATTTCTGAGCCACTTGGATGATGATAACGCCTTTTGGCTGTAGTGGGTTCCCAATTACGTTTCATAAGTATATCTGTAATATATAAATCCTGTACTGCTCTTTTTGTAATGACAATAAATGCTGGAGAGTATAGACAACTTTTACAAAATTAAAATTTACTGATTACATAATGTTGATAATCATCAATGATACAGAGCTGGAGTAAATAAAAGAAATTGGCTGAAGTTTACTAGTTCGAAGTGCAAGATAATCTGCCTAGGGAATAATAGCGGAGCTTCTGCTGTCAGTTCGGGGCTTCACAATTTGAAACAACAAAGGATTCTTGTCAAATAGTTCATCAGAGAATGACTATGAGCTACCAGTGCAATGTTGCCTGGGAAAAAGGGAAGTGCATCACTGAGAACGTTGGGATAAGTATTTCCCATAGAGATAGTGTTGATATCAAGGCCCAGGATGCTTGTGAGTCCTTTTCTTCCAGGAGGCAGATGTTTGTGGCTGTGCTCACCCCAATGGATATCTGGAGGATAAACTCAGATTTGAACAGGATCAGAGAATGGCCTCGGGGATTAGCAGGGGAACGGAGCGCTGCAATCTGAGGGGAGACTGTAAAGTTTTTGTGTTGGTTAGTGCCAGGAGACAAAAACAAAGAGGAATTATGACTGCTGTCTATGAATATATCAGAGGATCAACAGCAGGGAAAGAGATAATTTAAGCTAAAGGGCTATTGGCAGAAGTACAAATGGGTATAAATTGCCCATTAATAAATTCTGGCTGAAAATGAGAAGGTTCTTAGCTATTACCGTAATCAGGTTCTGGAATTCCTCTTTGAATGGGAACAGCAGGGACAGTAAATAAATAAATGCTTTTGACATGAATCATGATAGATTCATGAAAGACAGCATATGGAAAGGCCCCTGAAATACTAGAAACTGCGTTCATGACCCAGGAAGTTCCTTCTACTATATATTCCTCAAGCAACACGCTATCTTATGCTAAAACATGTTTCATTATGGAACTAAGACTATTCTTTTTTTCTTTGTCTATGGAACATACCCAGAGGAAAAATTTAGGGGAGCTTGTTACTGAACTAGTCTTCTAATTGTACTCCATACGTATTCTTATTTCTCTTAAATATTTGTATTCTTTTTGGCAGCTTTGTGTTTCATGAATTTACTTAATCTTATCACTGTGCTATTCATTCATTTTTTGTGATTCAATATTCATACACTAATGTCTAGACTATTCTTATCACACGTGCTGTAAGCCTTATTTTTCTTTTCTAGTTCATTTTCCAATTTTTTGAAGTATAATTCTTTTACAGATTAGACTCTTTAATGTAATCTACCCTAAGTTTTTTGTTTGTTTGTTATTGTTGATGTTATATGCACAATATAAAGCTCTACACTTTGCTTCTCTGACAGAAAAGGGTAGCTTGATTGATAGAATTCAATTGCTGGATTGAAATAATGCAGGATATTTTTATCTTACATTTGTTGGTCATTTTATTAGTTTTGACTACMGTTCCATAAAAAAAAAGACAAAAATGTGATGTTCTTTGTCACACACCTCAGCCCATAACTCCGTTATGGTAGATGTACCACTGAAAAAGAGATATGGAAATCAGAGATCAGATTCACAGCCTTATACTCCCACTACGGGTGATCTCAGTCAAAGTTCAGCAGAGAAGCAGAAGGAGTCAAATTTCAAAAAAACATGCACTATATGGCAGATGTGCCCCATTACACGCAAATGGGGGGGAGAGAAGGGAAACACCACCTTAGGCTAGAAAAAAGATTCCTGTTTGCCCTCGGACAAGTGCTTAGATGAACATTTCCTATCTGGTGTTTCCCATGGCTGGCTCAGGTCAAGCTGCAGGCTCTGTGCCCGGGCGGCAGCCGAGCCACCGCTGCTTCCTGACTCACGGTTAGGAGGCTTGGGAAAACACAGGGCTAAAGTTGTTTTTCACTAGTCGCTAAAATAAACCATCTATTTAGAAAAATTAGCTACAAGTTACCTGCGTGAAAGACCGAGACATTTACAGTTAGGGCCTGCAGCTGCCTAGCTCCAGAGGTCCGTTAGGCAGCACAGGATTTCTGTGCAACGCACAGACAGGGTAACAACAACCCAGAATGACAGCCGAAGAACCCTGCACCCCGAACTGCCTATAGCAAGTTAAAGCAAATTGTAAGTCCTGGGTATAACTGCAATCCTTTTCCTTCATAGAGCTTAGATGTCTAAGCCTGGACCGCTGGAAGGTAACTCCATTTACTTGAAGGTAACTCCATTTTGCTGGAAGGTAACTCCATTTGCTTAATTCAACACGAGAACACCTAACATTGCATAAGACGCAGTGACTGGTGCATCCTATGGGGGAGCGGTGGATGGGGTGTGAGGTTGTGAATATCCCTGAGGCTGAAGGCACACCTGGGTAATCCTGGGTCCCACCTCCTAAGCAAGTGCTATAAGGACAAAGCTGTCATGTAAAAGCTGAGCACCAGCTTTTGTCATATTAATTATCATTTATAAGAAAAAGGTGTCTTATCTGTACTCTATCAGAGCTCATCCCCATCAGTAGGTGTCTCCACATGGGGAAACCTTGGTCCACCACACCAAGTGATACAGAAAGTTTAACCTGAACTAGGGAAGATGTCTGCTCAAGATAAGCACCTCTGAGCACGGTGGCACACAGATTGTACTTCATAAATTCTACCCGATGTATCTCAACCTTCTACTGGAGCTTTCTACAAATCACTGTCTATGTGTTGGCAATCAGTTGCTGAACAACTTAATATATTATTTTAAATAGACATTACAACGTATTTGTCTATTTTATGATTACAAGAAAATTACACATCTTGTTTAATGCACTTGTCAGTCTGCTCAAAACCAGAAGTGTCTTATGTGCCTATTGTTCATTGAAAATGTGCACGTCTTGCTGAGTAAGTTCAGGCTGGTTGTGATTAACAAGATATTATTTTAAAAAAGACAGATTTTTTTTCCCTTTTTTTTTTTTTTTCATATCCAACATAATGAAGTCAGGAGGAAGAATGAATGTTGCAAGAATAACAAAGATCAAATAAGCAAATCAAATCTTCCAAATCCATACCCCAGTCAGCACTCCTTTTCAGATGTGAGTATATATATCTTCAAAATATTACCTAACAGTATCTCCCTACCATGTTCATGGATAAATTTATTTTTCAAGGATGTACTATTGAAATTTCCTCCTGCCTAAATCCTGACCTACAATACTTGGCTGAGCTTCAAAACAATTTGTTTTATGTGGTGTTCTTCAACCATAGCAGCACAAAACACTTGAAAAGATGAGATCAGCAGGTAGTAGGCATGCAGTAAAATATTAGCTTCACCAGTGGAAATRGCTCATTATTTTGACCTTTTGCTGTTTCAGTTATACCTTAGCTGCCATACACAAGCATAAGCATAAGCTAAAGAGAAGTTCACATGGGAAAATTTAAACTGGGTAAGTGATTTCATGACTAAAGAGAAGAGAGTAATTTATCTGGTTATTAAGCTGGATACAAGATATAGATTTAAAAGAATAG
>JASVER010000037.1:3339114-3685347 GCA_030449065.1 Oceanodroma leucorhoa | reverse complement strand
CTGGCTGGGGCTAAACCACGACACTTGCAAAGACCTGCTACCATGACTTCATCCTGCAGCAGCCTGAAACGTACAATAAGGAAGGGGCGCAGTTAAATACCATCTGCAGAGGGCAGGTGGCAATGGGAAGAGAATAAGGTCAAGATGGAGAGCCGGGAGTAGTGGTTTAACCCGGCAGGCAGCCAAACACCACACAGCCGCTCGCTCACTCTCCCCGCCCCAGTGGGATGGGGGGGAGAATCGGGGGAAAAAAAAAGTAAAATTCGTGGATTGAGATAAAGACAGTTTAATAGAACAGAAAAGGAAGGAAAAATAAAATAATAATAATAATAATGATAGAATATACAAAATGAGTGATGCACAATGCAATTGCTCACCACCCGCCATGCAATGCCCAAACAGCGATTGCTACTTCCTGGACCACGCCTCCCATTCATATACTGGGCATGACGTCACATGGTATGGAACACCCCGTTGGCCATTTGGGCCAGCTGTCCCGGCTATGCTCCCTCCCAGCCTCTTGTGCACCTGGCAGAGCATGGGAAGCTGAAAAGTCCTTGACTAGTAGACTACTTAGCAACAACTAAAAAACATCAGTGTGTTATCAACATTCTTCTCATATTAAATCCAAAACACAGCACTAGGAAGAAATTTAACTCTATCCCAGCTGAAACCAGGACACCGGGAAAGAGCTTTCTCTTCCTCTCCCTTCTGCAGGGAAGACGGTGGTGGGAAGGCAGATCAGGCAGCTCCCTGTGGAAGCTCCCTGTGGAAGCTGCTATCTCCTCCCTCTCCCATGTCTCTTCTAACTCCTAACCTCCCTCCAGCAGTGACAGCTGCACAGAGTTGGCAGGACACAGGAGGCTAYTCATCCTTGCACGGTAAATCTCCATTTCTTCAGGCAAAGCATACAGCATGTCACCTTTGAGACTTTTGCACTAGTCACCTATCTACTTAGGCAATAAATAGAGCCAGCTTTTGTATCTTAATTCAACAAAAAGCAAAGTCACACACTAGGGAATAAGAAACGCATGCTATATTAACCAAATGAGGGAAAATGGGATTTAAATTTCATAATTGACAGACACTCAAATGTAAACTCCTGCATGATGCTGTTCTWTCCTATTGTACAAGTGCTGTTATAAGACTCCATACAGTTAACCTTTGGATGTGAAAAGTAGCAAGCAGTTGTGGAGGAGAAATAACATGCTGACAGGACTGATATGGCATTCCCATATAGCCCTTGCATTGGTTATTTTTTAAAACTGAAAGCAATTGGAAGGTCTGGACATCGTAATGGGCTGTACAAGTGCTCCTCATGAGCTTCGGTGTGAGGTCAACCAAATTAAGTTTCAGAGACTTCTGTCTGAAAAAGTAAAGTTATAAATTTTAGAAGAGGTGATRCATAAGCTTTCTCTCAGATGAAACTACATCTTCCACTCAGCTTCTTAAATATCACTTACTTTGACCATCAAGTATTTCAATGACCTTGTTCACTCTCGTATTTATATACTCAGCCTTATTTCACATTCTGCTGATGATATTTTTTAATGTGCTTAAACATRACCCTGTTGAATCTTTGCAGCATTCATTTTTTAACAATGCTTTATACTTTTGGCTTTTTTGTTTGTAAAAATATATATGTATGTGCACACATACCTACGTGTCAGTAACTTCAAATGTTTATGGAATGCATTTTAAGAAGTCATCTCAGAAGTAATAATTTTAAGCAGTTATTTAATACAACAGCCTCCAACTAAAAACTACTGAGTGAGTCTCAGAGTGCTCTGGAAATATTAATTAATAATTGAAGCCCCACAGTGTTCTATTGTAATTAATAATTGAAGCCCCACAGTGTTCTGTTGTAATATGTTGTACATAGTTTTTTATGTAAAAAAACTTACATAATTAGTGTAAGTTCACCAGTGCTGCACAGTCCTCTATACGATTCCACTTAGCTCACCTAGCCACTGGATAACAAGGACTTCTGTGTGGAAGAAGTGCGACTGTTACTGTAGTTTTATACATGTTTTCCAGCTCTATTTAATGGGAAGCCAGCTCACAGTCATCATCACTGTTCAATGTCTCTCTTAAAACAGGCTCTTGTGGGTGACTGAAACATCTAACTTCCTCACGCAGATCTTCTCATTCAAAAACAATTGTATTAAAGTCCATCTACATTAAGCAATAGAAATTTCATATTAATTTGTTGTATAGCATCATATAACATATGAATTAAGAAAAATCTCCTTTGTTAAAATGTACTTCAGTACCAAAATCATACTACGTATCTTAGCACTTTTTATAATGCAGAAAGCAATTCTGTTGAGAGTTTCCTATAAACTTAGGGGAAATATTTGTTTTGAAATATTATTGATTGAGAAGCCACAGAATAGAATGAAAATCTTTTTATTAAGGCTCTAAGCTAAAACTTTCTAATATCTCATCAACGAAGACTCATGACTGACACCGTTGTTGCCAAATTAATATCTGTTGCCATTTTACACTAATCAGAGTTTTATCACAAAATAGACCAGAATATGACTCTGAAGGTTTCTAACTGATGTTTTTAATTACAATGAAATTACGGGAGGCCCTCCATGCCAGTAACCTCTCTCCCTGCTTYGTGAACCCAAAGCAGCAGCTACACAGCAACACCTCCACATGTCTCAGAGGGAAGTGACCTCTGCAGCAGCTCTGAACAGCTCGGTGTAAAGAGCAGCACTTGCTGGTCCAAGACTGATTTAGATGCAGTGACCAAGGGAAGACACGAGAAAGCAGGAATCCCTCTCCCATACTTAAATAACAGCAACTGATACTACGTGCTACAGCCACAGACCCAGATCGTCACAAGAGTTCTCAGTTAACTAACCTCAGTCAATTTTCTTGTACGAAATGCTCCTGCTGAAATTCTGAATACTGCAATTTTCAGTACTGCTGTCTATATCTAGTGAAATCAATAGAAAGTCTTTCTTTCAGTCCTAGTGGCTGCTAGGCTTGGACCTTACACCATCTCTACAGGCAGTACCATTTCAACCACTCAGCAAGTTCAAAGGAAGTTGTATTTTTTCTACAACTTGGGAGCCACATAGGAGGTCACTGTAAGTCACACAAATCTTCTTAGGTTTCGATTGGCTCACCTTTGCCYACATTATAGAAACAACATCATTAATGCTTATGAGTGCCTATCGATTCCCCCCAAATCAGGCAAAGTTAATTGCCTGATAATCCTCGGCATCTTTTTAGCCTTTCACCCATCACTGATCACTTTTTGATCATCTGTGGTGAGATGCAGGCAGGCAGACAGGCAGGCAGGTAGACWAGCTCATGTATTATTTTACAGGGACACAATTTACAAAAGCATAATCTATATGGATAACAATGATCTGTCTTGAAGACTGTGTTATACATTTATGCTGTGGGGCACTTAGTTTGCTTGTTCTGCTGGGTACTCAGCTTAAGAAAAAAGATGAAATATCCATTAAGCAATACATTTTAAAAAGAATTACTTTTCCAATTATCTAACTGCAGTGTACTGGCTTCTAAGCGACCAAGTTTCATTAGTAAAAAAACTTTGTGGAAATTAGATGTCCTGAAAGTCAGTAGCATAGGTTAGAAAAAACCTCAGCATAGTTGTTTTTCAAAGAYAATTCAGAAACGCAAAAAATACCAYTGTTCAGGATGGTATCCCAGGTTATTCTGCACACATGTACCTTTGAACAGTGGATCCCAAGAGCTCTGGGATCTGGTATCACAAACATATGTCCACTTCACGTTTTATCATGCACTAAATCCATCTGGATAAGAGGAGATATTCTGCTCCTGGATCCTACATCTCTGTTCTGTCTYCACAGTAAATTGCTGCTTAGTCCATTATATTATGAATCAGGATCAAAATATTTTAATATATCAAGCCTCTATTAAAAATAAAATCAGTGAGACTACGACAGAACACAGACTGCTGTGAAATGGTGGTATTTACAAGCGCTCTGTCTCACTAAGAGTCCCAGATTTAGGAGAAGGTGCATGCAAGGAGTAGAGGGCTATTAGCTGGCACTTTAATTCACTACTGCAACAAAATGCGATAGCAGTGTTGGCAGACTGACTCTTACATGAGCAAAGCAGGATCCAAGGGACATTTCACACAAGCTTTAATAATGCTGGGGAGTGCTGTTCATGGTCACAAGTGCTCTGTGGAGTGTAGGAGCTGTTATGTGTAGAAGCCCCTGGGCCATCTGACAATGTAAAGCAAGAAATTTGTGTATTTTATAGAATCATAGAATCATAGAATCATTAAGGTTGGAAAAGACCTCTAAGATCATCGARTCCAACCATCAACCCAGTACCCATGCCCACTAAACCAWGTCCCGAAGCGCCACATCCACACGTTTTTTGAACGCCTCCAGGGATGGTGACTCCACCACTTCCCTGGGCAGCCTGTTCCAATRCCTGACTACCCTTTCAGTGAAGAAATTTTTCCTAATATCCAATCTAAACCTCCCCTGGTGCAACTTGAGGCCATTTCCTCTCGTCCTATCATTTGTTACTTGGGAGAAGAGACCAVCACCCGTCTCTCTACAGCCTCCTTTCAGGTAGTTGTAGAGAGCGATAAGGTCTCCCCTCAGCCTCCTCTTCTCTAGGCTAAACAACCCCAGCTCCCTCAGCCGCTCCTCATAAGACCTGTTCTCCAGACCCTTCACCAGCCTCGACACCCTTCTCTGGACACGCTCCAGCACCTCAATGTCCTTCTTGTAGTGAGGGGCTCAAATATATCAATATATTTTCATGTATTGATATATGCCAAATGTCCAGTCCAATGGCCCAGTAAGTTCAGTTGGTAATCTCCTTTGTGCCTCAAGCAGATACAGCCTGGCAGTTGCAATGCCATGTTCCCCTTATGTGACACACCAGGATGTCTTGGTCCTCTTCTGGAATGCCAGTTTGCAGACTTAAATGACAAGTTTAGCCTCCGTCTTTGTTCTGTTACCTCAACTAGTGCTGTAGATGTAATGGTGCAACAAAGCTGGGAAGGGTGCGGGAGTTTTAAAACATTCCAGACAGGCCAAAAGATTACTACTTTTTTTTTCCTGATACTGGGAAAAAAAAAATCTAGCATCTTTATTTACTTTGCTCAGTTCTCAGTTATGTGGAAAAACATAATTAAATCATTTTGAAATCATAAAAGACACCTATAATAGTTTTTTCCAACGTCCAATTTCATGCCTCTTCATGGAAGTAGTACCTCCGAAATTGCTTCTCTTCATGAATACAACTTCACTTGACAGATAAAATCCTCAAAAAATTGCCAAGCAGAAACCTCAGGCTCACGAGGCAGTGCCTTCCTGGAAACTCAGCCAAGGACTTGGAATCAATTACATAAAGGGATTGAATAACAACGGATCCCAGAGAACCAAATGTGCAATTCAGTAACTGAACTTTTTTTATGTGCACAGCTAAACCCAGTGAAGGATAAGAGAAAGGACTTTAAGCTAGAAGAGAATTAAAAACTGGTAGCAAGGAAAAATTATACTGGAGGAATAAAATTCTTATTCAATTGTTAATTGAACTGAACTGTGGCAGGGGATGGAATAAGTGATACATCTTTTCACAAGCAGCATTTACAATATCTGCCAGCTAAAGAGACTGAACGTTTAAATTTTTCTCTGCAGCAAGCAGGGTTGGATTGCAAGCTGGCTTCTGGAGTGTGTTTGCCCCGTTGGAGGTGCACAATTCATGACAAATTCCACTTAGAGTTGTATATTGCTGCTAGTGCCTGGAAAGACTCACAGTTGCCCATTCTCAAAATACTGGTGCAAGTGGTTTTCTTAACAGCTCACTCATCGGAGTGCTACAAATCTGAGTCTTGTCTCATACCTGTATGTTAGCATGCAGAAATGCAGATGTTCAGAGAAGCTAGAAAATATGAACCTTCAAACCCCAAAGCCTAGAAAATCACTATGATTCAAACCTACTCTCTTGATGTCTGGGAGGAGACGCACAATTTTGTGTTTGGTGTTTTGTCGYCATCTCGCCTTGCATCCAGCTAGGATTGTTTACCGGTAACTTCTCTGGAAGAACTAAATATACTTAGAGCACCAGGTGAAAACACGATCAGCAATAACACTGTAAGTATGGTAACATTTCCTGCCATTTTACCATGATTCATCTTTCCTCATTGCTTTTCTTATATTTTATCCAACTAACGAGACTTTAGCCTTTGGCAGTATGTAATTGATTCAGTGTTGCTGAGTTTGAAAGCACCAGAAGCACAAGAATTGCTTTTCATTCATTGCTTCATTTAGTTGTAAGTCAGTGATCTACCCAGTGCAGCAGTGGAGAATGTGCTGGTTTTGGCTGGGRTAGAGTTAATTTTCTTCATAGTAGCTGGTATGGGGCTGTGTTTTGGATTTGTGCTGGAAACAGTGTTGATAACACAGGGATGTTTTSGTTCTTGCTGAGCAGTGCTGACACAGAGCCAAGGCCTTTTCTGCTCCTCACCCCACCCCACCAGCGAGCAGGCTGGGGGGCACAAGGAGCTGGGAGGGGACACRGCCGGGACAGCTGACCCCAATGACCAAAGGGACATCCCACACCATACGGCGTCATGCTCAGCACATAAAGCTGGGGGAAGAAGGAGGAAGGGGGGACGTTCGGAGTGATGGCGTTTGTCTTCCCAAGTCACCGTTACACGTGACAGAGMCCTGCTGTCCTGGGGATGGCTGAGCACCTGCCTGCCGRTGGGAAGGAGTGAAGGAATTCCTTGTTTTGCTYTGCTTGCGTGYGTGGCTTTTGCTTTACCTATTAAACTGTCTTTATCTCAACCCACGAGTTTTCTCACTTTTACTCTTCTGAATCTCTCCCCCATCCCACCGGGAGGGGAGTGAGYGAGCGGCTGGGTGGGGCTTAGTTGCCGGTGGGGGTTAAAYCACGACAATCATTATTGCCCATACATGCTATTGTCATAGGCAGAAATAACACATACGAAAGAGTAATTTTTACTGAACATTTTCCATAGGACAATGACATTTGTTATTTTTCATTGTGAGTTCCGCAGCTGTTGTTTAAGGACCTTTTTTCAAAGCAATTCCAGCCTCTAGAGCCCAAAATAAACCTCTTCCTTTAGCCCATCCTATAAATCAAACAACTGGTAGGTAGCATACTCCAGTGATGAATCTTYTCAGCCACGTGTAGTTTTTATGATTAGGTAACGGTTATATTTTTATGTAGCTGCATGTACCTTTGCATGTATAGGAAAAGAATAATGCAGTTTTTTAAAGGAGATGTCATTGACACATTTTATTAGTGGGGATAGTGTAAATAAGTATCATTCTCCTATCCTGCCCCTTTAGCTTCACTCTCCAGGGCGTAAGCAGAAAAGGCTGATAAATAAGTTAATAAAACATGATGTAAAAAGTCTCAGTGCCAATTTCAGCATGCCAGAGCCTGAGATTATTAGAGGCGCAGCTACAAAGGATAGCACCGAAAATAAGCGACTCAGGTGATGTGCTTTAGAGGTTAAACTGTACTACAAAGATCAGCCCTATTTCTAGCTACTGAGAATAAATAAGAAATTGCCATGGTATTTACACAAGGGCTTCATGTATTACTTCAACATTTGGCTACAACATTCTGGCACATTAGAAGTTAACCTGGCTCTTCCCTGGCTTCTGGAGAGAGAAAAAACAAAAGGGAGGGAAAAAAAGCATCTGTTCCTTTTTTCTCCAGTTTCCTTTTCAGAAGTTCTGATTTTTTTAGAGAACAGTCCAACTGTGCCAAGTGCGTGGCTTAAGACAATGTATATTGCACAAGTTTGGCGGGGATCACTGCTTCTCTCAAAGTCTATTTTGAYATATTCTCTCCACAAAGTATAGCGAAATTCTAGTATCAGTGTAGCTTTTCACAGCTTCTTCAAGTAGAAGTACAGGAGATGGATGTAACTCTAGTTGCTCTTGGCTCATTCCAAGTTTGGCAGAGAACCTGACTATTTTCTCATTAAAGAACTATTATGTTCCAGCTATGTAGGACTCAGTAAGAAGAGCCACCTACATCCAAATTAGGAAGTTAATAAATAAATGCATCRCCTTAGTTTATATCTGTAGCTATTTTTTTGCATCTCAGCATCACAAGAACAGAYTTTTGCAAGATTAGAATACTCAGAATTAAAATTATTCAGTACAGCAGTATAACATTAACATGATTGCAATACCATTATCTCTATATTGTATATAAGTAAAAGTTAGGTTTAGAGTTAATAGTTCTAAATAACTATTTGTAACAAATTGTTCATGTAAAAATATTGTTAAAATGCTGTTAAGTATGTATAGATYCTAATTATATACTATATATGAAATACAGAATAAATACTGTATAATATATAGTTAACAGTATTTTTTGAAGAGCTAAGTTACAAGGTTCTCCTATCTAGTAATATCATCAGAAGTTACATGTCAGAAGATAAAGACCTTATCATTTGGAAAAATGAAGAACAGATTCATTTACTTCTCTGTAAAAACTTCTTACAGGAGACTGTTTCCAGTATGCTGTAAATTTTGCGTGTCATTTGAAGACTTTCATAAAGAGTTGAGTTTTGCCCTCATAAAACATGGTTTTGAAATTGAACAAAATRTCTCATTATTAATTTATTTTCTGTAGTCTTCACCAGATCAAAGAACAAGAAGCAAACCTTTCTCCTGAACCATGTTTGTTTCTTGGTAGGTTACTAGTTGTGCAGTCAAAGAAATCCATAGCAGCTTTTATCACTGTCAAGAGTAAAAAAAATCTTTTAGCCGAAGAGCTCTSTGAAGGTAGGAAGCCTTTCACAACTGTGGAACATCTTCAGTTGGGATTAAATGTCCTTTTTGCTTGACTTAGTAGTGGAACTTCTTAGAGGATGCTCAGATTTCAAAGAGACTTTTTCTCCATAGAGATAAATATTCCCATAATTTCTAGAAAACTCGATCATGTTAGGAGTTTGAACAGCAAYTACAAGAAATTCACATTTATAGAATCACTTTTTTTTTTTCCTTGAAAAGTAATATTAAAATAAAAAGAGGATACAAGTATCTTGCCTACAGTACATTTGTATTATTACTACTGGACTTGTGCCTGAAAAATTATACTGTTTCCATATTGGTGATAGCTACGTCCTTACGCACGCATGTGAAGAGACATGCACAAATGCATTTATAAAACATCAGTGAAACAAACATGGTACATTATACACAGCTCTTAATTATCTTCTTGCTATTCCCTCTTACTGAACCTAGTGGAAAAGCTTAGGTATACCGAAAGTTAAAGATGAGATTGGAGTAGCTGAGAAAAAAGAAAAAAAAAAAAAAAAGTCCTTTATTTATTTAGTCACTTTTAATAAAAGCCATTAAGTACATGAATTTCAGTACAATCTGTACAGTAGAAAATCTGAATAGATGAGTACTGTGAAAATAAAAAGGCAATTAAAGAGGGAATGATTTAAAATAGTTGCAGTATAATTAATTTTTCATGAAGAAAACAGAAATTGAAAATTAAATTGGGAAAGCATTTTCAGCAGCAGCTAAATTTAAGTGTGTACAATTCACCTTCACTTTTTCTAACAACCAGGRTATAATAATTCTATTTAAATTTAGAAAAAGCCTTGCTTTATTTTGTAGAGTCTATCAGCACAAACTAAATTTTTTTTTTTCCATTCCAAAGTGCTGGGTTACCTTGACACTATATAGAAAGTATTAGAGTTGATCGGTCCACCATTGCTGCCAGGGAACTGAAGGGGATGGTCTAAAGACCATGTTACAGCATTTCTGAGCTTTTCTTCTTTCTTAGCAAAGAAGCCCAAAACACACACAAATGTCTTTTGCTAAAGTGGTGTTTACTATTTCTAGGAACTTAACTCTATAATGCTGCTTCTGAGTAGAAGATTGACTCTTAAGCAGGTTGAGTTTCAAGGCTCCTCCCTGAACTCATGATTCCTTCTGCACCTTTGTAACTCCTCGACTGCTTTGCTTTCAATTTCTTTTGGCCACGCGTCAGATTTTCCTTCATCTACCCATGTCTGCTGAAGATATACCAGTAACTGAATTATTATGGCTTGATTATATTTATATATTCACATTATATAACATGATAATATAATATGACAAATATTATATGTAAAATATATATMATTATATATAACATATAGCATATTATATATTAATAATATACTATATATTAATATACTAATATATTGATCTTCTAGAACAATAGCTGGATCTCTCTTTTTCTGCATGTGTTACAACAGAAAGGCCTTGTTTTCAGCCAAGGATGGGAGATGGAGTCTAAACACTTACAAATACAATTTCTAATACGGAGTCAGCTATTGCTTGTGTTCAGCAACAATCTGTTAGTTGCCAAAAAGATACAAAATAAAACTTACAGGCCTGACTGAGAGGGTTTGATTTTTTTATTTTTTTTAAGAAAATAATTCTTCTTTTCTAACTAAATCCTTCATTTGAGCTAGTTCCTAAATTAGATACTTGAATTTCACAAGCACTGAGCATTTTGTCATCTCTAGCTGCTAGAAGGATTTGATTTGATGGGAACTATAGCTGTTCACCATTTTCAGGAAAGTATTTAATTTGTGCATCTAAATCTGAATTTAAGTGATTAATTTAGCTGCCATCTCCACAAACAAAGAAAAAATAAGATCTGCTGAAACAGGAAAACAAAGTGCATGTTTATTCAGGGTTCTTTTGCAGTCCTATCAACTTGCAATGGCATTTGAGTTGAACAAATTCTGACATTTCTGTCTAAGGGAGGTTTTTTCTTTTGCTTCCAGGTTTCTGGGTCTAGTCCTTGCAGTGAGCAAGTCTTGCCCTCTTTTTGATATCTCCCACGTTTTTAATTTTGCTGCATGCTCCCCATTTTCTGTCTCTTTGGTGTTCTACCAAAAGTTCTCCATTCTGAACATGCTCCATACTTCTCCAAAAAGCACCATTTTCTACTTCTCTCAAAGTGTTTAACTGTCCTCAGCTCAGCATACAGAACAAAGGACACTAGAAACAAAAGGCTTTTCTTTCCAACTGCCTCTAACAGACACAGTCTCTCCAACTGAAAAAATAATATGCCATACTTACACAGCTGTGAAAAATAATTCTACTATCACATTTAAAAGAAGAGAGGTTTCAGAAGGCAAAAAGGTATTATTTTGTAGCACTTTTCCTTTCTTGTTCCTGTTAACGAGGTTGTATGGCAAGTCAGAATAGAAAATCCATTATTGAAATCTCCTCACTGTTACCTGACTACAACTGTACTATTAATTGAAGCTATTTAATACACATGAAGTCTGTAATATACTTTTTTCTTCATGCTTTAGYGACTCCTGTGAGTGAACTTCCTTACCTCCAACCGTACCTGTTGCCAGCCTCCCTCTAGCAGCTATGGACACCACCTCCCCTCAAGGCAGGTTACCACCGAATGGTTCTGTCCTGCCGCCATCTGAAGCATTGCAAATGCACAGTTTTCATGAACTTAGTCAGAATTTTTCTGTACGTAAGTGACAGCAACATTTCAGAGCGATGAGGAGGCAGTAACTACCACCTCCTGCAGCAGCTCTTTCACAGTCCTTCCACACATCTCTCCATAACTCTAACTAAACCCAAAAGGAGAAGGCAACTCCAGCAGCCTTCAGTGGTTAACTTCCGTTCATAAGCAGCTTTGATGATTTCTTTGGTGTAGCATTACTATTTGTTGTGTGTGCCTTTCTTTTAATATGAGAAAATTTGTTCTGTGGATGGCAAGAAAAAATTGCTGGTTTCCTACTCCAATTCTGGTGCTAACTTGCTTTTTCAGCTTTGTCATGTTTCCCTTCCCTAAATCRACCCTTCCTTCCTGTTTTTTCCCCACAGCTAGTTATATACAAACACATATAAGTTGTATCTTATAATCCAGGCTTGTACCATTTTCAGAAACATATGATAGGAACCAACTGATAACAGACACAAACATTAGGAGAATAGAGTAGATCACAAGATGAGTCTCCATTAAGAAGATAGCAACACAGGGTTGTTTGGTTGTTTTTTTCTTTCCAGAATTAACTTCATTATTGCATAGCATGGTTTTTATATTTGTAATACTACTTAAAATACCAGGAAAAAATCCTCCATCTCTGTATACCATAAAGCTATACTCTAATGACCTCAGTTACAAAATTATGCCATTTACTTATCCTATACTACATAGTGTAACTTAACTATGGTACAACATACGGTATGGTTGTACTGTGTGAAAACATCAGTTTAAACACAGTTCAATTACATGAACATTTGAATATACATAMATTCATTCATACATATTTAACACAGACAGTTTCAGAACTCCTTTCCAAGCCTTACTATCTAATGCAAAGTCAGCCTTACATTTGCCTGATGTAACCTGCAACGTGCATTGCAAACCTAGCCAGAACCCAACCCAAACAAGCAGACAGCGTGCATCCTAGCAGTCACAACCAGTTTYAAGTTATGTCCTTTATGTAGCTGATGAATGGACATTATTATAAAGATATCTATAAGATAGGTCTATCAGAGGAGCCTTGAATAAAATAAAGACTTCAAATACCATTAAAATTAATGAATTGGGTCAAGTCGGGTAATCCATCACCTGACTGAATTGGAATCCAATCTGAAGCATCTTTAAAAAAGACACATTCAAATGAGGCAGGGAAGTTCAGAGTGAAGACAATCATAATTTAAATGAGAAAATGCCTGCATAGTTTTAGCAAAGTCTGACAGCGATTCTGTGCAAAAGCAGAGTGGTAAGCAAAAGCAAATTTCCACAAATTAATTTGACCTTGATGAAAGGCACATATTTTTATCAATCAGACTTAACAAATATTGACTTTAGGCATTAACCAAAGACATACATAAACATTCAGGTTGTTAAAACAGTTGTCAAGTTCATTTTCTTTCTGAAATCACAGTTTGCTGATAAAGATCTAGCTGAACTTAACCTTTTTTAAAAAAACTGTATTGCCTCTTAAAGCAAGAGTCGGATGGATTAATCTTCTCTGACTATCAACTGCTAAAAAAAGATGTGTTGCACAGGCAGACTGAAATCTAGAGCCAGAGTGCTGGCTAGGATAGAAATACAAATGAAACGTGATATAATTATAACCACAGTAGGCCCTATGACCACGGTCCATCGTCACCCAGCAGCACCAGCCAGGAGGCTGGGGGAGAACAGCAAGGGCACCACTTTTGCTTGCGACTACCATTTATCACCAAGGTTTTATTTCCACTGGAAGGCCAGTAGGGCAGCATACTTCAAGGTTGCAGGTCACAAAGTAGAGAACTTTGCTAAGAAAAAAGTAATGCACAGTAACTGTTTAATTTTCAAAAATATGAAAGATGAAAAGGCGCTTTAATGGTACTTGCTRCTCTCCATTCTTAGTGGACTACTGGCCCTTCCCAAAAGGGGAGGATAGCAGTTTGTGTAAAACGGTGCTGTCTTCTTTCAAGCCACTCCATCAGCWGTTGAAGAGTCAACCATCACTTTGAGAAAAACAAGATTCCCAATACCTCTCCTGAGTGAAGCGTGCCCGCTAGCACTCCCTGGGTAGGTATAAGATCTGTACYGCAAAGCAGGGCAGGAGCTCCAAGCAAATGCCGGCTGTCCCTGCAGGAAAGTCTYCCTGCTTGCGAGCACAGAGAGCTGTTGAACTTCTCTCTCCTCCAAGATCAAAACCTTCTCTGAACTGTCAGATTCCCTGAAAGAAGGGAAGAGCAGGGACCATAGCGGCAGTCAGGCTTTACCCAAGCATTCAGCAAGGTGAGTGCAAGATTAGATTTGAGGAGTACACAAAAGCTTTATTCTGTACCACAGTATTCAGACATCTATTTTGCGTCTACCCAGCCTTCACCGAAGAAACACCTTGAGGCATTTCATGACTATGTTGACATTTCAATTATGCTGCATTTAAATAGATTTGGTTGTGCTGAGTCTTATTCCTTGCTAAAATACTTCCTGTTCTAAATATAGATTCAAAGAGTTATTTACTAAGTCAAATTCTGACAGGGAACATACCAAGGAAGCAGCAAAGGAGAAAGTCACAGTATTTGCYTCCCCTTTTTAAAAATTCTTTCTGYCTCTCTGCCTTTTTTYGTCTGCTCCRTGACTGGAGGCTGTGCACAGAGAGCACTGCAGTGACCGAAGCAGAGCTCTGTAAAGAATCCTCAGAAYGGATTCGGCATGAAGAAAAGCAAAAGAAGGTTTCTTTTCTCTGCAGCCTCCTAGAACTGGCTGTAAAGTGAGYTGGAGACCAGCCTACCTGCTGGCATGGCCAAAAAGGGTGCAGGCCAACATAAGAAATCCGTGAACAGCCTAGAAATGAAGGCTGTAAGTAACGCAGAGAGCCGCTCAGCCAACCAACTATGCCAATACTTTTTCCTCAAATGTCCTCGAAGTTTATGGGAAGCCATAGTAGCAAAGAACTGGAAGATAAAAATTGCTTCCATAATTTAGCAGCCTCTCTGTAATGACTGACTACAAGCCATGAAAACGTCAAAGCCTTTGCTAGCAGAGTTTGCAGAGCTCCGTTAAGCAGCTCATACACAGCAAGCCCTTAGGAACCTGCAGGTTCCTAAAACATTTAACAGTTTCATACTCTTTGAAGAAAGAAGAAAAACTAAGAGTCAGTTAAGTTTCATCATTGTCTCCTCTTCTGCCTATTCATGGCTAAAGAAAGTGAAAGGTGGCTAATTCCAAACTCTCTGGGTACAAAGGTTTACATTAACATTTTTCTAGCTCAGGCTGTGCATCTCTGTTGCTTTAGCTGTTCTGCAAGTGACAAATGTTATAGAGCCTGAATATTCTCCTACACGCATACTTAAGTTTTGTACTAACTGCTGTTTATCCAACGAAAGTAATGGCTYTGAATCCTGTCGAAAAAATATACCATAATATTGGCGAAGTTTTTACTGAATCTGGTTTTATGAGAAAGAATAAAACAACTATGCATAGCTATTCAGCAATATATACTGCTTGCTTTTTTAATACACCTAGAAATATTTGAGGGAATGTGAAGGTGATCTCTTGAGAATACATCCAATACCCACCGTTACCCTTCAAATCCCATGCTGAAACATCATTGCCAAAAATAGCCTCCTAAAGGTGACACTTCTATGAAAGATGTCACAAGTTGCAGCAAGAGCCGCATGAGTATATAAGCCATATTTACAGTGCTACTACAATTTGCACATTTATTTCATGTATTCCTTTTCCTATTTGATATTCTTTTTCCTATTTTAAATGAAGTTTTTTGGTTTGGAGAATATTTTTAAGTACATGCAGTTATGCATGGAATTTGCTTGAAAAATCTCATTATTGTGGGAATGTGAAATATATCTACAAAACAGTGKTTTTGATCCAAAAAAGGAATCTGGAAATCAAAGAACAAGAGAGCAGTGTTGTACACCACACTGTTATTCCATAAGAAAAAGATTTACAAGGCAAAGAAAGCAAATATTCCAACCAAAAATATCATTTAATAAAAGAAGCAAAAATATAACCATTTCCCACATAGACCTCGTATGAAGCAGGTAATAAACAGATGTTAGCACATCCACTCATCCATAGGCTTTCCCCTGTACGTACGCTTTACTGCTCAACAATACGTCGAACTATTTGTACGTATCCTTACGCACATATGTCTTTGGATGGACAGTGTAGAAATGATTTCTCACCAGTTGCCTGCCTTCCCCCAAACCATTCACACACCGACTGAAACACAGGAGACAGTGAARGCAGACTAGAACAAATCCTTTTGAAAATTCCCTGGAGGCTGACTGTGCTCAGCCTGGGCTGGTTATTTTGGCACAGGCAATACTCATCTCCAACGCAGCCCGTCCGGCTGTGCAGAGCRTGGCAGCTCACGACAACACCAAAACCTGCCCAGAAAACTGTGGCTGTGACAGGTCCCAGCTTCTGAGACTTTCTTCTAGCCCAGRAGCACAAATATCAGCATATTACTGAGGTAATCTGAAGCCAGCGTAGAAACATTTTTTAAAGTCTCAACCCTATCACAAGACTTTATTGCAGTATCTCCTGAAAACAGGCTTTTCAGTACAAAGACCATATGTTGCTGCACTGACTCGCACATTTCTTAGTACAGCTGAGGCTCCAGATTTGATTCAGATTTTGGGATATCATATCTGGCTATCGGTGAAAAAGGAAAATCCTATGGAATATTTAMGTAGAAAATAATAATWATTATTGAGGTGACATAAAGGTTGTTGCGGTACCTAGAAGTGAAGCTGATTTTAGGTCAAATTGTCAACTGTAGTGAATAGCTTCTTTTATTTTACATTTTATTTCACTTCCATTTGTTCTACTTGTCTCTGCAGCAGGTGATTCAGCTACAGGATGCAGATGAGCTGCAGGACATTAGYTATTGGTATAAGAAATATTTCCACRGTTTTACTATAATGCTTCGGACTCAGTTCACATACATGACCATTACTCTAAAATATGGGGAAAAAACCAACTCTGAATTGTTAAATTAATAAGAAAGACGTTGTGTAAATTAAGTACCATCAGCATATCCCACCCYCTACTCTTTTTGTGGGGAGGGAAATACAATTTTTTAATAGCTTTTAGTACAACGAAGGAAAATTTACGTTTTAAAAAGAAACTTGAAGAAAATACTGAAGAAACAGAAATTCTAGCTTTCCTTCAAACACAATTTGCTGTATTTATAAAACATAACTATGATCCTTCTAGAAGTCCCTCCAATACAAAGTTGGTTTTTTTTGAGATAATGGGAACATTTATTAAAAATGTCAAACCTAGCAGGTTTTTTGTTCTACACTGATGTAAGTTTACTGAAGTTAGTACTGGCTATCTTTTGCAAAAAAATAATGATTTCACAACCTAAGGTTGAAGTAGGTTTCATACATATCTTCTTGACTCTGATGTTAAAGTTGATTAAAATTAGAGATAATCAAGTTCTTTGGTTTTGGCATGGTTGGTATAAAACCAAAATGTATGGATTGTTCTGAGGGAACYCAAGTACCGTAGTAATGAAGGGAGAAACACCCCACTGATTGAGCAAATGAATATATCTTTATACTCTGCTGATATGCTACAGTATTMAAATTATGTCTGTTCACTCTGAGGTTAGGTTGCGACAGTTCATGTGCTTTATATACCCGGGCATGTGATGTTGTTCAGTTACTCTCTGTCGCAAAATACATACAGGAACAGACTACCRCTTCCCCTTCATCAGTTTACTGAAGGATAGGTAAAGGACAGGTAAGGTTTTGGCTCCCACCATTTTTAGGGAAGAGGCACATATTCCCACAGTTCTTCTCTCTCTGTAGAGCTCTTCTTGTCTCTAATAAGCATAGCAAGTTGCATGATAGCCACACAGGCACGAAAACTGGGATTGTGAAGAATTACATCCCTACTACCATTTGTTACTGTGCTATAGTGTTACTGTCCCACTTGGTTGATAAGGGAGGAGACCTTGGTTGGTCTCTAGGATTCACTCTAATATATTTACACAAATTGCTAATCATTATAATAATACTGGCTCCTTGGAGTAAGGGCAAAATGGAAAGGAGAGTTGATTTCCTTGTGAGAATGAGGCACAGTATCAAGAAGAGCTGTGCCAAAAGTCAGACTTCATCTCTTAAAGGCAAAACCAGATCTTTATTTCAATACAAATGAGAACAAAACTGGGATTATACTCTGATGTAAGGACTACTAACAAGATTCCCAATTAAAATTATACCAGCAAAACCCAGCAACGTGACAACCAGTAAGAAATCCAATTGTTCTGCAGACCCCGGCTACCTACCAGGCTTTACAATCAGAAAAATACAACTACATCCAAAACTATTTCCAAAAATTCATATGGAGGACTTTTAAGGGACCAGTATTATTTTTACTGTCTTTTTACAATATATAATGCTCTCTGAAGTGCCTTTATTACTTCATTCAGGGCTTTAATAAATTGAGAGACCATCCAGGATCAGAGATTTACTTTCTTTCAAGCAGTACCTCCAAAAACCCTTCCAACATTCAGAAGTTCAGACCAAATGCTGACTATCACAGTGTGCTCTTCCTGACCTGAATATTTCAAATTCAGAGTTTCCTAATGAAAATCTCCCATCAAACACTTTTTTATTGACAATGGTCTTCTCTTCAGAACAAAAAGAACTACACCTTGAGAATAAGAAATGTGTATCTGCAACCCGCTGTACTTTATTGGCTACAAAAGTTCTCTGACTTCATGCTTTCTCCATACAAAAAAATGACAGAGAAAGCTGTGCCATTAAAATCATACGAGAATCAAGACTGCACTAAGAGCCCATTATTGCTGCTAATGAGGCTGATACCGCTGCGTCGAGTTGCTCTTTTGCTACTGCTGCTCCACAATTCAGGCAGGCTGATGAACTTGGATCTGCATCATCAAACATCAAGAAAGCAGCTCAGGAGGGTCACAAAGTCCATGTAGCATTAGGCAGATTGGTAAAGTCAGAAGAAGAGAGGTTGTTTAGAAAATAGTGAGTACGCAAATGCCCTGTCTTTTTCGTTAGCAGAATGTCTCTCTAGCACAGGAGACTGCTGCTATTAAAAAAACTGAACGCTCCCGTGCTCCACCCAGGTAGCTGCAGCTGCAGTACATTACAACTTCCCACAGCCATTGCAAAGTAACAGGAGGATGACTTAAAGGAGCTTTCAGAGCAAAGTGTCACCGCTTTCCGTGAGCAACCTGAGATATGGCACACACACGCATCCACATCCACACGATTTGTGCAGCCTCCAACTCAGCATAAAATCATGCCCTTTAAAATACGACAATCATAACTTCACATTTTCAGTTGGTACCATTTGTTACCGGATGGTTGTCTGCTGTGTATTTTATCTTTTACATATGAAAAATTTATAGTCACTCTTGAAAACGTTTCTGAAAAATGGAAGGAACTCACTATCAACTTTCTGTATAAAACAGCTCACATAAAAAATTTCTTCTCAGTGGCACTAACATTAGTGCTCGATTTCAGAAAGCAGGACTCCCAGAAACAGCAAGTGACTGACTTAACTCATAAAGAGCATGCACAAAGTGAATTAACCAAAGGAGACATAATCATATGGGAAAGGCTATACTGAACCCAATATTCCTGTTTTCATTGAAAGAGTAAGACAGGAGGCACAACAGTCCAAGTATTGCTGTGTCAGGCAGGTCAATGGACTAATATAATCGACTATTGGACCATATGGACCTTAAAAATACGGCTATTTATACCCAAAACATGATTCAAAACTGAAAAAAAAAATCCAGAAATGTATTAAGTCCATATTTAAGATGCTGATGTCTCCCAGACTTTTGGCAACCACTTCACCTTTGGTTGTATTTTCCACGATTATATGGACGCGTGCTGTGTACACTGATAAGCAAGTATTTATTAGCTACATTTACCATTTAATTCCATATTTAACTGATTTAATTTAAGTTCAGATGATATTATTTAATTTCATTCTTCAAAGATGGAGACAGCAAATATAAAAGGCGGATATTGATAAAATCTGTGGAAAAGCAACTGAAAACTGGAAAAAAAATGAATAGTAGAACACCAGAAATCCCAAGGTAAGAGACCTGGTGAGATGACAACTACAGCTGAAAAATAAAAAGCTAATGTATTTTCATGATCTCCCATCTCTTACAAGAATGACTATATCCCTAGATAAAATCTTTTTTTTTCTTTAATGAAATGACATTCAAAAAGCCCTTCAAGAAGAACAACTGGCAGCAGCTGCAATATTCTTTAGATTTTTGAAAAGAGAGAAGATGACCTGATTGAAAAATGCCGGTCAGCAACAATAGCTTTGCCCCATCTTTTTTTCCAAGGGAGAGAAGTGCTCCCTGACTGCGAAAAGAGTGGGCAGAAAGCATGTTCTCCTAATCACTCTCAGGTAACAGGCCCCAGCTGAGCTCTACCAGGCAACAAGCTTTCTATTTTCTTTCAATGAAAGGGAGGTAGACCTCATTTAGAGAATTTAGAAGTTGGATGCTTTTTTTTTCTCCCCTCGTGAATAGAAAAGGCTGCAAAATTGGTTGACTAATGCTGCAGAAGCTCTTCACAGCCATATTGGTTTTATTGTGCAAAAGGAGGAGAACTCGGTGCCTCTTCTGTGGGAAACAAACATGTGTGGATATCCATGGCTGGCTAGTATTCCTAATTCTACAGTGAGTATTAATAAATCTGTATTTTGATCTGTTTAAAGCTGTTTGTAATGAACCATCAAAGTATTTCAGAACAGATCAGASATACTGTTCAATCCTTATTTTAAATAATAAGATCTGCAAAGGAAAAAAAAAAGAAAAAGCCTATGGCATGATTTGGGCTAGTTTCCCTTAACCCTGACAAGGAATGACACAGAACTCAGAGCCTGGGGTTAATTTGGATTTCGTAATTTAATGAATGGAGCCTGTCAGAGAGGAAATGTATTAATAAAAGCAAATCAGGTACAAGGGGAGATTAGAATTCCTTTCTCTTCATGGGACTACAGTGGCAAAAGGCTATCGTTCAGAATATTAAAACTAAAAGATGCTGATAAAACAGCTTAGCATGTTTAGTAGCTGGTGCACAAACACCATAATCATTTCCACACTGAGCACAGAATCAATACAGCGAATTACTTCCAAATGCCTAGTAGAGTGTTTTCAATGTCACCAAGGAAAGCTCTGTCTCAAATCTCAGAGTTTTTATCTCTTGCCAATACATCTCCCACTCACCTCCCTTTGCAATACTTTTTTCTAGCTCTGAACATCATCTGCCTTGTCTTTTGACATCCTGCTCTTCTTCAACCGCACAACTGCTTCAAGTTTCCTCCTCCCTGTTGTACCCTCCCCATCCTCAGGCACTCTGAACTCCAGGGGGACCAGCAGAGTTAGTGACTTCTTAGGCTGCTCATTCAAAAAAAGAAAGGAAAAAAAAAAAAAAAAGAATAAACTGTGTCCAGAAGACTTTCTAATTCTAATTAGTTAAACAACTTTTGTCTTTTCTTTCCAACCTCCAATGTAATAAATAAAAATGTGTGGCCAGTTTCTACCTCTTCTCCCTCCAGCTTTGTAATTCAGTAATTCTTTCTTTCATAATTTTGTCTTCAAGTAAATAATTTYTTTTTCTTTTAACCTTCAGTGCTTTGTAGTTGCTAACAGAACTTCTAGGTCTTGTTATTTTGACTTTCTATGAGTCTTTTATTGTCGAGTCTTTTTGGCTACCATATCTTCTGAGTTTTTAAAGAATTTCTATTAAGCTTTTTCATAAATCTTTTTTTAAACTGAATATGCTGCCCTTGACGAATCTACAACTTTTTTTGTGCATCCCAAAGCAAACAATACCAAAAAACAACATGTCAAACGAGCTGTAATAATTACAGAATTAATCTACTTTTAGTTTTGATTTGAACTAAACCGAAGAAGAGTTAATGTGGTAAAGAATTCCAGAAAAGTTTTACATGGGCAAAATCCACTTAAGTAAGACCAAGAAATAACAAAATGCGATATTAAAACAGAATGAGAGACTGAGTGGAAAACACCACTGAATAGCTATAAAAAGAAAAGCAAGTAGAGATAACAAACAAGAATTAATGATATCAGACTCAGAAATGTCTTAGACAGAAAGCACACAAAGAGCTGGAAAGGCCTAGAGGCTTCCTGAATGATGGACTCAGAATAGAAAAACGTGGAAGAAAGTGGTTTTACACTCCACTGTGCTTTTCAGTATCATGAATTATGTTCTGCTGTCCATATGCACGCCCTTTCCTTTAACATCCTCTGCWTTTTCACGATAAATTTTTTTGGGCAATAATATATATAATTTTTTTTTCCGCTTTAACCCAGTATTCACCTATTTCAAAATCTTTGTTTCTATGTAAACGGTGGTACTTCTAAAATATACTCTTAAGTCTCCAGGGCATCCAAAGGAACAGCAGCCCTCAGATCACCGAATTACCAGGCTAACTGATAGAGTCCTACAGTTCAGTGATAGTCACTGTTTTATCTACAGAATGTTGGATATTACTTTATGGATAGTTCTACCTGATTACACAAACTCTACATGTAAAATATTTCTTCTTGATAAAAGCAATGTTMTATATTAAAATGGTATGATTAGATTGAATCCCTGAGTCTTTGGTGCTAAAATGTTTCAAAAGGGGGTTATGGTACCTGGGCATGAGTAAGGTGCAGATACTTTGATAGCAGAACTACCGTGATCCATATTTCATCCTTAAAGAAAAAAAAATTTCATCCTTAAAGAAAAAAAAAACAAAACCCCTCACCTCTTCCATGCTATGCTTCAATATTTAATTGCCAACTCTAAACTGTTCGCAAGAACTTACTCCTTAACTACAGGGGGAAAAAAAAAAAAAACAAAACAAACACATATACTATCAGGTTGCAAGATTAAAATTTCTTTTAAAAAATTAGATAKAATCTCAGGTAAAAATCTTTAAGAGTATTGGATAACTCTAAGAAACTCTCTTCACATAACCATATCTTGTAACTTTTTAAGAATTTTTGTTCTCTTACATCTGAATCATGCTGCAAACAATGCACATAAAATTCTGTGTGAGTASCAATGAAAATAAGGAAAAAATTATACAGAAAACCAATGTGAAGAACAACATTATTTGTAGAAATAATGTAGGTTCTGATATCTAGGTTTGAATATACTTTTTAAAGATGGAGAATATGTCTGCATCTGGTAAAAAAAAGCGTCTAAATCAGAGAAAACTTCTAATTAAATTGAATATATTTGTCCAGCTCACTTATTAAAGTCAAACTAAGACCAATATTGACCAACTGGCCTCCAGTTAAACATGTAAGACTGCAGAAGGAGAACTCCAAATTCTTTGGAATGTGGAGGCACATTCACACAGCAAATAGCTAGCACAGAAAATAATAGGTGGTTATCATAATTTCACTTATTTGTTATTGCTCTCTGTGGAGTCAATCAAATGTGGGAGCACTGCTCATCTGCTTCAGAGCAAAGCCAGCTGGTAGAGAGCGATGGCATCTTATCCCATCAGAGCTGTTTCACCCCTGTGTATCTGCCCGTGGCCATGTATTCAGAAACTGTCCTGTTAAAATTAAAATCACTCCCTGCATATATAACAATCTGTGCAAGTATCCTGGTTCATATGCTCACCATTTTTCACACTTTTTGATCTTCCAAATTTTTCTTTAGATTGTCCTTTGCTTGCTTAAACATCATTTATTGAAAACTATCTAATATCACATTATAAGAGCTATCCAATACCATAGAATAATAATTATTGTTGAAGATATAACAGTGGTCCTGGCACAGGACTAGAAATGAAGAAAGAAAGAGACTGTTCTCTGGGGAGATCTAATACGCAATTTGAGTTCTGGTGTGAAAATTACTGTTTCAGTGACTCTTCAGCCACTTACCGTGCAAATTTATTGTTAAATCTACTTCTCTACAACTCTGTACAATTGAGTTTTTCAATCAGTATAAAAAGTATGATTTCACAGCCAGCAGCTTCCCTCTGTTAGGAAGTTTGCAGGCTCCTGAGCTTTTACTGTAACACCRGAGATTTTGAAGGTTCTGCATTGTAAACTGTCTCATGAGGCAAAGCAGACAGCTCATGTATTTTCCAGAACAGCTGTAATTTCAATATTACACTATAAGGTTAAGATTAAGATTGCAATACATTTTTTGTTCTCTATCAGAACACCCTGCCCTTCATGGCTGGAATGGAAAAATGGCATCCACCATCTAGCTGCAGGTGCCAGTTGGAATATTGTTAGAACCARAAAAAAAATGAGAAGCTGGACAAGACTATGGAAAATGTATGGAGATAAGAGGTGGAGGTAGAGGTGGATTAGGACTGGGMGGAAAAGAGATTTAGAGGATAGAAAGGGCAGTGTGGATAGTCAGATAAAAAYGTAGCTGGCAAAGGACGCATTTTATATATACATGTAACGGCTGTATACCCTGCGTGTACTGATACTTGCCCGAGTGCCTCCTGATGACACGACTATATCATAAAGAACATAGAGAATCCTCATAGGAATCTCCATTCTTAGGGTTTTCAGGTTTGGGACAGTACAAATGCTCTGTATGACAGTTTTGTTCCTCTGGGAGCTGTGCAAAAAGAAAACCTTGAGAGAGCAGCAAATTGGCACAGACAAGAGCTGGTGCTGAGCCCACCTGCAAAGCTACAGAAGTTGCATAATGCAAATTAAACTAAAAACCACAATTCCTGCAGAGTGGCTCTTTTCTGTATCTTGGTGATGATTGTCACTCATCTTGATGAGAACTTTTATGCTCCTCATTGCAAGCTGTTATTGTTTTTTCCCTGTGTATTTCAGGCATGCTGAATGCCAAGTCTTTTACTGCCTAGCTACTGTTCTAAGGATCTTATCCTAACTTTACRTTTTTCTGCCCATTTAATTGTTTCTTCATTTATGCAATTGGCTCTAGCCTAGACTCAGGCCCCGTTTTTCTAACACCTTGCTTCATTTTGATTAGGTGCCTTTTATGCAGAGTAAGATTTCTTCAAACATGAACATTCATATTTCACACTTTATACATGAAATCCTAGAACAAATAAAAATACCTGCCCTACCCAAGAAGCAGCAGCCCTATGTTGACCACATCTATGATTTCTAAGTTGTCCAAAATGTACATTTTGATCCAGGGAAGAGGGAAAACTGTTCCTTTCAAGTCTAATTCTGAAACACTMTAGAAAATTAGAGAATAAAACTGGGAAATATATGCCCAGATTATTTAATTCTGTTTCTACAATTTGAAGGATTTGGAAATCAGTTTGTAGGATTTAAGAGCAGTAAATCAAAATGTTATCTACTGCACAATTGCTAACGTTATGCCCACACATTAGTTCTACCAGCAGTCCTCGGGAGAGCGGATCAGGATGTGCTGTCGGCTTGTCTGCAGGAATCAGACGTAAGGGTTTGCAAGGTCACGCTCAAARTCTTGTTCTGAGGAAAAGGGACCACACCATATACATGGAACAAAAAATTTATTGTTAGCCCAATTCTTGTTTATAGAATAAAAGTCTACTAGTACAAATTATATAATTAACACAGAAAAGACTCAATAATAATAGGGTACTTTAAAGCTAAGCCAGGTCAGGGAATATTTGCTTGCTCACTGCACAATTGCTAAAATGAGGTACAACCAGCCCAAGCGCAGGCAAGCCGAGATGGGTGCTGAGACCTGTCTTTTACCAGGAAAAGCTGCTATCTACACAGAGTGCTCTTTGTTAGTGGATTCCAAACCAAGAGGGATAAATCACTAAATACTATTAATYATAATTTTATTTTTTATTTGATATTTGATTTTGATAGCTTTATTGTACAGCCCTGTGTTTTTAATTAGTATTTGAGCTTAAAACACCCCACATAAATATTCTTTAAAACACTACTACATCATGTTAGAACTCGTTTTACTATACAATATTTTGCTTATATTTTTCCATGTGGTAAAATATTTTCCCTGCTAGTGTCACTAGAATAATTATCTTCTAATAAGTCTTTTGTTATGAGTTGGTATTTTGGTTTGAGATTCAATAATTAATAAAATGTGAGATATGCTGGCCACATAGTTTARGGTCCTCGCTTTGTCTCAGATACTGTGGTGGTTAGTGTAGGAACCTCACCAGCACAAAATATATTTTCCTACAAAAGAATATTATAACTTGTTATCTACATTTCTCTGAATTTTAGTTTGTACTTAGACACCAATGAACACTTTCCAAAATYAATTTGTAGAGTAAATATTTTAAAATGTGTAATGTGTGCTACCCTGTGGCTACTCAACATAAATACAACCTTATTATACAAATTTTATTTTTTGCCGTAACTGAGGGCAGAATGCCCTACAACTGTAATTTACCCATTTTCTTGTTGATGCATGAATAGCTCAATTTCTCTTACTGGCTCACACTGGAAAATATAGTAGAGATGTGCCTCTATTAAAGAAGCAGCAGGTATTCTTTCTTGATTGTATTGAATGCAGGTAGGGGGCAGATGCAACACGTAATCAGATTCCACTTTTACAGATTTGGATTTCAGAACAAGCCCTCTTTTTAAGTTGGTACTATCTTATGATGCATATTGGCTCTACCAATAATTGAAGTATTAAAGTGTTAATTAACACAGCCAATGTTAATGAAATATAAATATTCTAGTGGCTTAGTGATAAGGAAAATGACTTTCAGATGGCTTTTGGATCATGCTTGACAGTGCTATATAGAACAGAGCTACACTTTAAAATTGCCCTTCCGCTTGCCTAGATGTCTTATACTAGCTTAATTAGTAGCGTACATCTAGTGAGAAAACATAATTTCTTATTCTCTTCTTACTTACAGTTTTTGAAACATTACTTACATTAAAAGTTCCTTTCTAGTTTGGTGTTTGGACCCTGGAAACTGAGAACTTTGGCCAAAGCCCCAAATAGTTAGGACTAAAGATGAATGAGTAAAACAGGAAGAAATACAACCAGAAGAAAACCTAGTAAGAAAGGAGACAATGTGCATAATTTCCCTCTTTTCTTCTTTCTTCCCATTCACACAAAAAAATCGTGAAATAAGAAGAAATAATAACAAAGAAAAGGGTACTCATTACTTCTGAGTAATGAGGCTAAAGTTGGGACAAATGAGCAAATGTACTTCAATTTCATTTCATTGTACTGGAAGAGGACTGTCTAATGACACTCTTTAGGAAGGTCTTCTCTTATATTTAAAAAAAAMCCCACAACACCTTGCTAAAGATTATAGAAATGTATATACCATCTTGTTTTTTCCTGTGGCCTATAATGAGCAGTGGGCTGAAGAAATCAGGCTTTAGAGTGAAACCACTCCAGCAAGTTCACTTTCCCAACTGCTAAACTTCCTGCCCATATTTTACAATCTAAAGGAAAAATGTTTTTTTCATATACCATTAATGGTTACTTCATTTTCAAAGGGAAATGGTGGAAGGCTCATCAAAATTATGCTACAGGGAGCAATTCTGAACTAAAAGAGGGATGACCAGAAGATATAACATAAATATTTCATCTCTAATTTCTTAGATTCATTGATAAATAACTCTGTGAGTTAAGCATAGTAATTATTAAGAGTGCTTTATAAATGAGAAATAGACTACTCAGTAGCACTGTGCCCATAATATAATAGTCAAAAATTCTCCACCCTTAGATCAAAACCTAGAAACTGGTTTACGCTTAATAGCAATTCGTAGGGAGAACTACAGGATCACACCCTACTTGTTCAAAACTGGTCATTGCCGCTTTCAGTGTTCCAGTGAATAAATATTTACCTCTSTACTGGTTCTAGTAGATTACTGGACGAAAAAAATGAATATTTGATCAATTTCATTTTTTATTTGAATATTCATTTTGCATTTTGCCCAACTCTTTGGCAGATACACTAAATCAAAATTTATACTGCAGTTCTACTGAGTGTGCCTAATTGATAATACCAGCTAATTGAATTTACAACTTCTATGCATATTAATTCTCCATTTTTCCTTTGGCACTCTGAAATTCCATCAAGCTTCAACTAATAAAGAATGCAAACATTAATATATAGCYGTCTCTGTTGCTCAGTATACATCTGGAGTTTCAAAGCACAGGACCTACTACTTCTAATGATAAAGACACCGTTTGAACTCACTTGGAATATGAAAGTCAACCTCAAAAAAGCCAGACTTTTCTGAACCTATACAGATCAAAGTTGTGGTTTACTTAGGAAAGATAGCTACTTGAAATTTCTTAGATCAATATACGTATCATCATAAATTAAAAGCCTTACAAATATGTTTTAATGTACACTATCAACTTACAGTTTCCTTCCCCTACATAATTCAGAAGAAAATATAATGCACAGCTTTTACTAGCAGTTCATGATGGTCCTTGGATTGACCTAACTAAAATCAAAACATTTTGTGAATTTGCCCTCCAAAGTCTGCTCCTGTGTGATTTTTACACTAACTTTGAACATCATGCGATTTGGAAAATCCTCYAATCTGTGGATTTGTCCTTAGAATGCATGCACAAGTGTTAGAATTATGTTTTTCCTTATTGATATGAGATTTCTTAYGCACACAAGAATTCAATGAAAAGGGCCATATCTGTATTGCTATAACTGTTACAATCACCCACATTTTGCAGCCACTTTCATAGCTCTGATTGTGTAAGTTTCTATTGGATAAAAAGAAAACTTTTACTCTTTCAAAAGCTCATGCTTATACCAGCATCATCTCACACCATCTTACAGCAAAGTAAAATAACAAAGACCAGAAAGAGACAATGAACTCTTGGGTTCAGAGCAGTAGCAGGACTCCCACTGGTGCTGTACATATGTCCAACCACCAGCATACTCCAGATCCAGGATTACATTACTCACATGAGTGGTTGACACATTTGACAGCAGTTGAGGAAAAAAATGAGTTGCACAGTGAGAGGGAGATTGACTTTTCCTTAGAATATTTTGTTCTTTGAATTATCTTTATATTTCAAAAGAAAGATATTTCCTGTGCAATTTGAAATAAAAAAAAAAATTATAAGTATTACAGCACTTTTATAAAGCAAGGAGATGTTTTCAAAACTAACTTGGACCATTTAATTCAATAAACTACTTTGTCTGAAGTCAGAGATAAATGGTTTTGACAACCAATAATAAAACTTGGATGTTTCAGAATGTTGTGTTAGTAAGACTTGAATTTGATGGATGAATTTCACTGACCTCACCGTAAACCTTTTACATTACGGTGATGTCATAAACAGCACTCAGTAAGAGTAAACGTGCTTGTTGAAGAAAGGAACTAATGTGGGTACATTGACATTTATTAGTACATCATTGTTTTGTTAGATTACACTTTTAYTTTTGAAATTGTAATAGAATTCAGGTCACTGATAATAACCACCATTCATTCCCAAAGGATTTTTTTTTTTTTATGTAACTCCAGTGAACTTATATTGCTATCTATTATGCACTCCAGATGTGTGCCACTAAATAAGCTGAAATTTACAGCCTTCAGGAGTAATTAAGTGGAAAACTAAAATTAATAAACTATGTACTTTTCCATATGATAAGCTATAGCTATTCATAGGAAGACTTTCATTATTGCTAAGAATCTCAAAGAATATAGCAAAATATATGACTGTTTGTCAAAACAGCTGTCAGCTATTGCTTACTTTATTGGAAAGAGGCAGATCTACCCTGTGTCAGTCCCTGAATTAGACAGCGGTAATAAGTTATGATAGCAATCCTTCCAAGGGTTGCTAAAATCCACTCCTTCAGAAGTGACACCAAGTAACGACAAGGCAAATGGAGGAGGAGGATTTTCACTCTGGCTCAGAGTGAGCTGCTGCCAGCTCCTCRGGGGCCTTCCACAAATCCTCCCCGACCTCAAGGATGACACCAGTGCAGAGCACGAGGCTTGATCTCGCTCATCAAAATCCATCTATCAGGTTGAGTGGTCTCATGCCTTAACACACGAAGTCTGATGGAGGTTGTAGATTCTTCAGCTGTGAAGAAGTTTAAGATGTTTAATACAGATCTCCTCTACGCCTATCCCTGTTATAATCATTGATTGTCTTACTAGGAGCTAATAGACAAGATCATGGTCATACTGTTATGGATGAAAAAGTATAAAAAGTTTCAAAACAGATTAAAGAAATTCAGAAAACTAGGCAGAAAAGGGTGATCCAGATGCAACGTGACTCTGGAAGATGCTAATGTTCCCAAAACAGAGGCTGCGCACACCTAGTCTCTCCACCAGTCTTATTTCTTATTTATTTCCCAAGCACTGACTCCTGGCTCCAGGCACAGGCTGGATCCTTGGCCAGATGGGCCTTTGCAGAGAAATTCTTTTGGGGTCAAAATTACAAGAAGTTGTTTCTCCCTTTGCCTTATAATCCCCCTTATATTTACCTTTCTCAGTTACAGTACATAAAGCTATTGAATTAGCCAATAAAGGCCAAGCATTAAAGCTATTATTTCTGCACTTCTGAAGTTACACTTGAGAATAGAAGGCTTGGAAGAAGTTCTGCTTGATTCTTAGGGGAGAAAAGGTTATTTATAAAAAGTAACAGATGTAGCTAGAAGAAAAGCAGCCAATCATACCAGCTTAAAAAGAAGAGGAGAGTAATACTTCATTCAGCAAAAACGGATACTTGCCATTTGTGAACATGGTATTAAAATGCTTCTGAAATTTTCAACTTAAGAAATGCATTTATGCATAAGTATATCAAATTATTTAGGAAAAAAAAATCCTAAAATCACTGAATCATTTGCACAGGATTTTTCAGAGAATCACAAACATGGAAGGCTTCTCTAGTTTTATCAATAAATACGTCTTTCTCTTATTCTTCTATTATAATTCTTACATTGAATAAATGAGCTTCAGATGTCACAATTTATATTTGAAAATAGTTATTCTGCACCAAATAATTTGCACTAGTAGGCCAAGTTAGTGCATGCAATTCCCTAATGTGCCCTTGCAATGTATCTAGAAGAAGAATTTAGGCTGAATTCAAACCATGGGGAAGACAACAGAATGACACATGAATGACAAAAGGTTACCACTCCTGCTATTTGTGCAAGTTTACAGCCTGATTTGAAAACAGTTCTTTCTACACACGACTATACAACTACCATTGCATGGTAGTATGTTTTCTAACAAGAGCACTGTGGCTTATAAACCTTAACAAATGAGTATATTTTAATTCTTTCATCTAAAAGCAATTCTCCCAGGTGGCTTATAAAGACCAAGATAACTTATATTTGTGTGACAGAGAAGCAGAGAGAAAGTGCAATATTTTATTGATGATTTGAAAAAGTCATCAGCAAGCTGCACTTTGTATTCTAACAAACATGCTATTCCAAACTGTGTTGCCACTATTCCTTAAAATATCTTAGCATCCAAACTAAATTATCCTAACTTTAGTTTCTTAAATTCTACCACAGATTCATACTATGTAGAGCTCAATGGGCCTAATCTAACACTATTTTTGCTAATAAATACAGACTGTGCTGGTGGAAATTCACAGTGTTAAGGATTAAAACAGAATGACAATGACTACCGTAGGTATGTGTTTTGTATTTGCAAACTGCTTTTTATGTTTACCTCCTTATAGGAATAATTAAGTTTGTTCTTAGAAAGACTGAATAAAAGCGAAAATGGACATAAACATAACTACATAAATAGCTGTGGGTTGCAATTAGTAGGAACATAGCAGCTATGTCACTTGATTCTTAATAATCAAAAATATGTTGTGTAGCAATAGAAGAAAGTAATTTAAACTGCAGAGACACAGAGTTAAGAAAAAAGCCTCTTCTGTTGCTTATTCCAGGATGCTCATGCGCAGCAAATGCTACCTATGCCATCTTCAATGAAAGTAAAAATYCAATTCCATACATTTAAAATCAATATGCCTTTTTTTTTTTTTTTTGGCAACGTAACAGAAGAGCATCAAGGATACTTAAAGCAAACATCCTAAAACTTCACAGAGTGGTCGTATCACCGTAAGTCTCCGGTTTCCTGCTCAGCTTTGGTCCTGTGTGTGAGTACAAATGATAACGTTCTTCAAAAGTAAAGAGACAACCCGAACCTTGGCTGAAGCCATYACCGCTCTGAGCCTCGCTGATCAGAAGGGTCCCAAGGGTATTTATTAGCCCAAGGTTTACGGTTTTGTGTACAACAATTACTCAGAATTTAATATTTTTCTTCTGCATATTTACAATTTAGAATTGATCTGGGTGCTGGAGGTTATTTTCTTCTAGTACAAACAAAATAAAGACTAGAGTATCAACATCTACACCCAAGGGAATAATACCTTCACTAGGGAACCCCAGGCCCATCCATTTTCTGTAATGGCTGAATGGGAATGACTACTTAAAGTAATAGGTTTTAAAATGTTTTCTGAGATAAAGCAGCAGTACTCCAGTGCAGGTTGGTTTTTTTTTTTTTTTTCCATTGTGATTCTGTTAGGAAACAGGTAGGCAGCAATAATTCAGTACATAATTCCATTTACACATAGATCTGAATGTAGACTTGAGACTCCTTTGTATAATTCAGGGCTCTGGAATTGTCACGTTCAGTGTATCTCGCTAAAGCCTTGTATTATAGTTTGCAAATGCAAAACAGTTGTTAAGTTTCCCATCCCTAGGGAAAGTGCATGCACTGCAGATTTAGCGTATTCTGTCTGCAGGCGAGAGCCAGCCAGAAGTTCCGTGCATCAGCTTTTCTCTTGGCCAAGGAAAAAGCGACCTTGTTCCCTGTCCTTAGCAGGTTTGAAAGACACGGGAGAAACTGCATGAGAAGTAAGTAGCGACARAGGAGAGGAAGTGGTTATACTGTCCTTTTGGGCTGCAATGCAAATATGCTCCAAAGACTGTAAATATATGCGTGACTATCTTTCTCTATGCTTTTCCTCACATTTTTTCACATTCACCTTCTCTCTCACCTGCCTTTCCTCTTAGGCAGGCTGTTACTGTCTATCACCTCGCCACGGGACCAGGTGGCACTGACACSTAGGAGAAAGCAGCAGCAGCACTGATAAAGGATGCGGGAGCCACACAGATCATTATGTGTGGTGCTTCAGAGGAGGAGCAGCGAAACAACTGGCATCCAGCTCCTCTGTGTCTGTTAGCAGGTGCAGCAAGTATCCGTGAAACTAAACGGCACTGTGGGAATACAGGGGGTGGTTTAAAAATAATCTGTCAATAGACAGAAAGTCTACGCAGGCTTCAATTTGCTTATCTGCTCCAGTTGCGCTGTTCAGCTGGGCAGGCTTTTATGTGGTACTGAACTATTGCATATTCATATACACAGATACATACACATAGGTATATGTAAAAGTATGCTATCTATCTTGCACTGATCTCTATTGGATGTAAAGTCAGCTTTGTCTGCATCCATGTGTCCAGGTCAACTTCCCGTCCCTGAGTCCCGCAGAGATGCTCTTGTCCTTTCTAATAATACAGCTATCAGAGCAAATGTTGTGTGTCTCATGATCTTCAAAATCAGAAGGCATATATAAAAACATGCAAGAGAAATGCTGGGACTTGACATGACATCTTTTCACGGCAAAGCCATCGGACATTCACTTTTGTTCATGTATAATTCAGAGTGGGAATTCAACCTGAAAGAAACACATTGTATGTGCAGTTATGCGGTCACAATAATGAAGAATTTAAGAATAATGTTAAAAAAAGAAAAGCATTCCTCTTCAAAACATAGCTAAATTTTTCAAGTGTTTTTCTACTTGAACAGTCAGTTTACAATTTTTGAAGCTGTTGGCCTATTTCAATCAAACTGAAGCTTGGGAGTTTGAAAGGTATTAAATCCTGACAAGATTTGTGAAAATCAATAGCTTGGCAGGTGAGAAACTTATTTCCCTGCCTCCGCTAACAGGGAAGCTGTGAAAAAAAACTCCCTTCCTGCTTTGTCCCAGCGAGCTTGGCAATCACTTCGCACACTGTCCCTTGCCAAAGCACACAGGGAGAGCACGGAGGAGGGAGAGCACGGAGGGAGGAGGGAGAGCAGGCAGGGCTGCCCGCCGGGGYGAGCGGCCAGGGGACAAGCAGGGGKTTGGGGARCACTGCAGGGAGGCAGGCAGGGAGCCGGAGAGAAGATACGGGGAAACGCAGGTCGTGGGGGGAAGGATGGCAGCAGAGGTGGGTCTGGAAGGAAAGCTTGGGTTAGCACAGGAAGGGGACAGGTACACTTCTGGGTTTCGGGGAAGATTACAGCAACCTGGCATTTTGGCRGGGGATGGATGAAGACGCAAGACACTATTCCATTTTATAATATAATTTATGCTTATGAAACAACTCTTTTTCTCTTGGTCCTTGGTGAATAAGGATCTTTTCACTTTCTGACTCACTACTTCCTTGGTCTTYACACTGTTTCCTATAGCTGAACCCTGTGTTTCCCCCTTTCCAGGAGCGTGCTGCATTCTTGCCTTTGAGAATTCAACAGCAGCAGCTCTTCTCCCCGACTCCTGCCTTTGATTCCTCCAATGCTTTGATCCCTACAGTGCTTTGATTCACATCTTATATTYCTCTCTCTGGTTTTCAGAGTCCTAGCCCACATCCTCCTACAATACCTATCCCAGGTGTTTTCCGATCTACTGCGAAGTGCAGGCATCCAGTTTTCCTGCCTCTTCCCTTCCATCTTATTTTTATTTCTGTAGCTTGAAAGGAAAGACAGGACCAACACGCTGCCCCCGGTCTCTTTGTCTAACAGCAGTTTATAGCCACCTCTACGACTTTGCCGGTCATGAAACTTCCTGAATAGCCTGCAGCTGTTTTTCAACTGCTTTTACAAACGTCTCGAGGTGTTAAAGTGAATACAATTTCCTTCAGCTTGAATGGCTTGGAATCAGTTATTTCTCTCCTGTACCAAAAGGCAAATGTGGATTTGATGTCTTTGACGGCTGTCTTTGTTCAGGGATCTATATGTCTCTGCTTGTAGACTGTTGTGGCATGATAAAAACCTAAGAAGCATTAAAAATATTAGCTCTATTTCAACTGACAGCACATATATCTCAGTATTAACTATGAGTATATAAAGAAAATCAGCTTGTTTTATGAACAGGCTCTGCTGCAATTGTAGTATTAGACCCGGTGCTATTAAAGAGTGACAGTTTGTTGTGTTTCCATTACAACTGTCAAGTTTCAGAATTGTACAGACCTTACATGATTGCCTCTAGTAGCATGCCATGCCTACGATGAGCATGAGAAGCAGAGCAGAAAGATTAACTGCAAATCAAACTGAACGAACAACACAGGTGAGGAAAAGTTTGTAGAAGGGTAATGGCTCTGTGCTTCTGAGGAAGATACAAGCTGTGAAGGGGAAAGTCTGTTTTCCGAGTCCAAGATGAGATCAGGAATGTCAGAGATTTAACTGCAGTCCTGCAATATCTGCTCCCGCAAGCTATTAACTTGCAGATACTCCAGCAGGATGTTGKAAAGCTCTATTAATATTTGTAAAATGTTTGAAAATGGAATGCTAARAATTAACCTTGCTTTCATGAAAATCAGTGGGAATTATGCCAAAATCCTGTTTTTCAGCTATTCATAATTTCTCCCATAGATTCTCTTTTATAAAAGAATTACAATCACTTCTTGTTTGTGATAGCCTATTATCCATTTACCAGCTCCCTTTTAACAAAATCTTCTTAGTAAATGGTTCTGGTTTTCCCTATTTAAAACTGTTAATTCTTATCTCCCTTTTATGTTGTATTGCACAAATCCAAACCCAATTAAAAGAAAAAAGGTAATTGTGTTGACAGATTATTATCAATATTTTTCAAGGAAAAAAAAGACTCAGAAATGACTACAAAGTACAAATATTGCTTACAATTAAAATGCAAATTCTAGGCCTTTAAACTGAAACTCAGTACATGAATTCTGTGTGACACAAGCTGGTCAAAAACAGTATTACATTTAGTTTATCACTTCACATAAACAGACAAGAAGAAATCTGGTAGTAAAGTCTTTCTCTCTCAGATGTATGAAGTATTCTGCTGAGATCTGACACCCATCAGGACGCCCTGTGAAAACTTATTGTACTGCTAAGAATGATTTATAGTGTGGTATGAACAATGCTGTTTCGTATGGTGAGGTCTTGTTAGAATGCTGATGTATTAAGACAAAGTACCATCACCTCCTAAACTTAGCTGTGATAATATATAAAACCTGTCTTGGTGGCCATCTAGCTTCAGCATTGCCATCCGTAAGAAACAGTATCTTTCATCTCCGAGGAGCTTTTCATAACGCAGCACCTGCCCTCAGAGCTGACAATTTCTGATCAATCCTGAGCATCCAAAAGCACATTAAGGAAAGACATCTCATACGTTCATCACTAAACGGAACCATCCCCCCGCCCCACCACTTAAAACAGTGTGTTTATTGTTAGTCCAATTCTTGTTTAAATGGTGGCATTTCAGGGGCTTAAGCAATGCAGAACAAATAGTTTTAGTGTTGTGACTCTGCAGTGGTTTCCCATTTGGTAATTAATTTTTAATTAACTCACAGAGCTTTAAATGTAGGGAATTCCTCTTATGGCAGCTAAAACTACACAATATAGCATTTTGGCCAATTTGTCTGTTTGAATTGTATTTTCATGATGGTTTAAACACCATATAGGAAGAAGATGTAACAGCAGAGTACCAAACTCTCTATAACAAAATATTACACACATACTAATGGCACCGCCCAACCAAATTTCCCTTCTCCAATTACATGCATCGGGGATATTTCATAAACAGCTAAAAACCAACATAAATCTCCCTCTGCTGCACACAGGACAATTACAGATTTCAGCCTCATTGCATACAAGATTATCAGAATGCAGATCAGCAGAAACTTGCTGAACTGAATCAAGAAACAGTGAATTTTATTCCCAAGAGAGGTGTTATGTAGACGGTGAACGTAGGCTCAAATCTTTGTCTAACTGACGTACAGGCTTACATCTTAGCCATGGAAACTCTGGCTGAAAAAGCTTATASAAAAAAGAGAAATAAGGAAGCAGTCAAGATGCTGCTTACGTCCATTAGTATCTTAATCAAGCAATGGGATAATAAGCTTTTTGTTTTGTTTGAATTCAGCAATCAGAGTGCTAGAGCTTATGTATGAGCATATATTTAGCAAAATTAGCAAACAAAGTTAGCAATCAAGGAGCTGAAAGAGATCACCCCATGCATCCAACGAGGCACGAAGGTTTATAGAKGAAGAAGATCAAGGCAGGGTCTCTGGGTTCGTCTGCACTGCAGTAGAAAGGCTGCTGCAGGGAGAGGAGCACTGATCACCCGAGTCGGCAGCGGCCAGCTGATCAAAGRAAGGGCTAATTGATAGGGAAGTCATTTGGGTAATTATGATTTGGTTGCTCAGATCTTACACATTTTTAGTTAAATAAATCTCTGCCTTGACACGTGGACAGTAGTCCAGTAGCTCCTGAAGCTGAAAGGGTTGTATCTGAACATCTAATTGGAGGTTATAGGAGTGAGGAAATAATGTTCCCATCTGTAGCTCTCTGTTACACAATGCAAGCATTAAGTATCTAGTATCTCTGATACAGAGCAGGGTCAAGATTCATTTTTCGTATGGATGAACTATTATTGAATGAACTATTGAGCAATATCTCCAAAATCCCRTAATTTGATGAAAATGTGTTTGACTCTACTATTAGTACCCTCTAAAGTAGCTGATGAAACTGCCTTACTGCCAAAGTAAAGTAGGAAATAAAGACATCAATATATGATTGGTTCTAACAAAAAAGAAAAAGGTTATAGTCAGTGGACCTTGCAGTCACAGGGTAAAATCAGACATAGCTGAATACTTTCRTTACTAATTTAAAAACTGGTGTCTTACATACTGACTATTAAAACTGCASAGTCATCTTGAAAAAAAACACATTATCACAGGTAAAAGTTTTACAAAAATGAAAAGAAATTCTGAATAAGAGGGATCCTCCATCTGCCTTTTATTATACTGTTGGCAGTTAAAGATGGAAAGACTGGAGGGATATTTTTCCGTTCACTGGTTGGTAGAATTAAGAGATTTCTTTTGAATGTAGGGAAAAAAAGTGGACCTTTGCTGACTTTACCAGAAGAGAAAGAGCTATGTTCTAACTATTTCCCTTTCTTATTTAAGATCACCTCATCCAGGTGGTTTTACTCTACAGAGCTCCTTTGAAAAGCTTTGGCAGCACACCCTTAAAATTCACCAAAGTTCCCCTTTGCCCTTCCAGTTGCTTTCAGTGGAAGTTACARCTACTGTTGTGCAGGATTTGACCCACTCTGACTTGCAGTTCTTGGGGAAAATACCATACATTTCTCCCCAGAAGCTTTTGAGGCCTCAATTTCCATCAGTTTTGATGCTACAATAAATGATGCAATAGCAGACAACTTTATGAAAAGATGCCATGAAACATGAAGTGCAAAGGAAAACCAACCCACCAACCTTACTTGAATTGGGATTTTGATCCATTGAATAAGTATCCAGACTTGAATTGAACATGTTAACAAACTCCTAAGTRTAACCTATTTTTCTAGCCAAAAGCACGGTTAACCTAATTGCAAAAGCAGTAGGAATTGATAGTAATTTTTACATTCAACAAACATGTAAGAAAAAGAGATTGTTTTAGGAGAAGCTGTAGTAGAGAATACAATAATTTGTTCTCTCTAGTCTTGCCTTCAGTAGACAACTATTWGTGTTAAAGAATAAAATTTAGTGACAAGTGCTCCATACATACATATCCAATTATTTTATTCTCTGAGGACTGTTTTTTATGTATTTGGGAAAAGAAATGTGTCAGGTAGACTGTGATCTTTCTCAGACACAGCAGATCTGATTGCTGTGTTTCTACAAGGCCACGTAGCTAACACAGCTTTAAGGCCACAGCAAACTAAATAAATCGCGTTCTGTCAGTTAACTATAATCTTTTATTTACTTGGATTTGACACTAATTATAGTAGAGCTCTCATAGTGRTAAATATCTTCTAATACATTTATCAAGGACAAAATAACAAATACTGTAATAAGACAATGACTTTGGGTCAAATTCTATTAATTTACATTGATATAAATCAAGATTAATTCTTTGGATTTATACCACAATAAAAAAAAAATGGTTTTATGCTTTATATTTTGATGCTGTGCCTCTTGAACAAAGTTAATTTAGACTCCATTGTACATGTCAGTCTTCTATGTGTAATTTATATTTTTTAATACAAAACTAAGCATTTCCACATACATCTCCATGAAACAATAAGGAAATCAAGGTCCTCATTGTTTGTTGCTCAATGCTTCAAAATGTCTTTTGAAAAATGAATTGTTAAGTACAGCTTATAGATCTGTGACAAAAATAGCTTATGCAATTGTATGCAACACTCAGATTTTTAGCTGAATGTACTCGTAACAATGCGGCATTGTTCAACCCTCTGCCAGAGCTCTCCTCATCAGTTCACCAGGTGTGTTGAGATACACAAGCAGGCAGCATTTGGGCCAGAAGCCTTCCATAGGTCTTTTAATTTCTTCCATCTGGCAGCCCCCATCGCAAATGAAATCTAAACCTCTGGAGTGAGATTTGCACGCACCCTTGAAACGCTGTGTCTGGGTGTTTACACCAGAGAATCTGCACTAGGACATGCTGTTTGCACTAAAATTTAAATCACCATGTTACAAATGCAGAGATGGTTTTTATTATTATTGCTATCAGTATTTTGAAAATTTGCTGAAGACAGCTATAGCCGAGGGAAAGAAGAGGAGACGCGCTGCTCCCGTTGACTCTACTTTCAATGCGGCTTGAGGTGCAGGAAGCCACTACACCCTGTTCCAAAACCAGGACTTTTAAAAAGGTGGTTGAATCTGATACACCTTCGAGGTGAATCTCCTGCAGGTGCAGAGGATAGCTGATAGCAGGCAGGCACCAGTGAACGGGCAGCAGATGGGCAGGCCGGTGGGAAGGCAACCCGAGGCTATCGGTAGACGGCCAGGGCATGGAGGGCAGTTCCGTGTAATCAGCAAGTGGATCGAACAGCAGAAAGACATCACTTCTTGCTTCACCACAAGTCATTAATCACACCTGTTGGCTTTTGTGAAAGTCTTTTTTTAAGAGGTTTTAAAGGCATGGCCAGCCCTTCCTCCTCACTTCAGTCTGTGGGATTAAACTGACATAGCACAACCTGAATACYGTGCATTTCAGCAATGCCTTTTTAGAAATGTGTATCTTACTTTTGTTGGGTTACATGAATAACTTATTTTAATCCCCGCTTGAAATAAACGTGTGTTTATTGTACAAACTTGAAATAGGAAAGTATTGCTAAAGACTATGTAGTCACTGKGGCTGTAACGGCCATTGAAACACGAGCTGTAAGAGCTAAAGACAAGGAAAGCAATGAAAGAAGGTAAAGAATACATACAGGTAACATTCCCATGTTGAATATCACTTGTGAGGCATACAGTGCAAAATATACATGACATGAGGCCCTTAAAGATTAGGTTTTTAAAATTCATTAAACCAGCACTATTTTGTTACAATGAAAATCATACAAATGCAATAAAAAAGCAAATTTATCTGAGGCACTTCAAATCCTAGTTTTTGATTGTTTTGTTTTGTTTTTTCCATAGCACAGCACGCTGATAATTTGCACTGGCTCAAAGCACAGCAACCTAAGGAAAAGTATGCCCCCAAATAACACTGAATTCTTATGCATGWCTTTGGACTATAGCTTCCATCTCATGTCGCATTTTAGTTTTCTGTAGAAATGCACTTTTGTATTCCCAATTCCACAAATGATTAAATCTAGTTTTGTTTTGGTTTTTTTTTTTCTTACTGATACTTTAGAAAACTGGATAGCACACATCAATGGCACTTTGTCTGTTTGGAGACCAGCCATTAATTCAGAAAGTAAGTATCCAATTTGCATTTCTATCAAAATAGAAAAAGACAAGAACACTGCCACCAATTTAGCACCTCCTCATGCTCCCAACCTTCTTTTCCTCTCCCGCTGCCCTTGTAGACCTTTCCGGAGCACAGCTGAAATTAGCCTATCTGCATACACAACATTGACAGACACATTCAGAGGTTCTTCTAATTTGATTTTTATCAACTCAACAGGGAAAATATGAATCTTCACTGCATCTCATTAGGGACCAACCAATTACACTTACTTGAACTCCCAAGCAGAGATGGAGAAATAATTAACAATTTACTAGATGATTTAAGATCCAATTTTTACTCATAAGAAGATTGCCATTTTTTTGCAAATATTGTTATTATTGCCTTTGGAAATATCCTGTGAACTTTTTCTGTAAATAATTCTTGGTCTGTAGTTTCTAGTTTTGTAAGGSATCCTCTGGGGCATTTGTTATTCAGCACTTACAGGCTGAAATAATYGTCTGAAACCATAGATCACATATTATGTTTCTGGCATGCATTTGGATGACTGCAATAACTATAATTATTTTCTGATGTGAATATTAGGTTTTTTGCATCTAAAGCAAAATTTTCTGCAACATTATTTTAAAATCTAAGTTTCTATAAGCATTCTTGCCACTAAAACCACTAGATGGTTTGAATATACCAAAAACCATGTTCATTTGAACTAATAAAATTATGTGTGTAACAGTGGTTTACAATCTTTCTGCAATGCCGTTGGAGAGTAAGATATGAAATAGACATATCATTGCATTCACTGAAGGTTGCTTCTGTTCTGGTACTTGTCCAGCCTCAGGGGCAAGAGAGTCAAACACCAGTCTCAGATCTGGAGTCTGAATGAAAGTAAAAAGGGAAAAATATCAGTACRCAAATAACCAGAGCTGGGATCGGTAGGGAACAGCAAGGAACTATGTTAAGAACAGAAAAAGATATGGAACTGACAAGCAATGAAAGCAAGCATCCTCTGCTAACAATGTATAGAATATTTAATGGTTTTGTTCCARGACCTAAACAGCTCTCTACATGAATAAAACATGCGCCTCTCTGTTTCAGACATTATTCTTCCTGTTTTTAATATTTTTCACAAGCCTTTAGTCTGTCCAGAGACCAAGGAAGAGAAGAGGAAAATAAAGGTATGGATATGCAGGCATGTATAGGTTACAAAATACAYGCATATATAAATTCAGAGAGCTTTCAACTTCGAAAGCAAGAACTATGATGAACGGATTTAACCCATACTTAATTACCTCTGTATTTAATTATTAAAACACCACAACTATAGCAGTATAAAAAATAGCTGMCTGGAGACTATACTTCTTTCCAAACTGTATAATTACAAATTCCACAATATTGAACTCATCCTAATTYTACTAAAAAAAATATTTATCTAATAACAGAACATGTTATGAATATTGCTAGGTAAGTGAGATTGTGCAAAACTATTCACTTATCAGAAGAATTAGAAAAATATTCACGTACACAGCTCCTGTTAAAGAAATGTGGAGGCATACATTTTTTTCATAGGGGAAAAGTACCCAGAAATAAAAAGATACACTAACACATCAAAGAAAAAACAGTGAAATGTTTCTGGAGAATAAACAGTGTTATGAAAGGAAGCCTCAGAAAAAAGGTTATTTTTTTCAAGACAAGTTTGTTTTTCCCYATTTCTATAGCTAAAATTAGAGGGGAAGAAAAATCTGTGGTAAATGTATATTCAGAATGAATCTCAACAATTCTTTTGGCTTCTCAACATTCCAAAATAGCTGTCTCGTTTTAAATCATTCCCTAATATCTTTGAACAATTCTTTGTCTGCAGCCTATTTATAGTGGAKTTAAATACTCAATAATCCAAAAGTGAGCTGCTTTGATTATTAAGCTTGCTATGTTCTGCTTCTTGAGTGGATGATAGGCCTTAGAATTAGCTGTCTGTGTGAATTCATTAAAGATGCTGGTAAGAAGCCGGTAATCTCCTTTGTGGAACCAGGTAGCTGAAACAACTTGAGACTTCCTTCGCCACTATTCAGCTTCATAGGATATGCAGAGGACATTTGGGAACAGGAGTTTCACTGAGTATTATTTTGTGACTGTTTTTCTATTAATGAGAGAGAAGTAGAAAGACCAGTGAAGCAGATAAAAAAAGGTGCAAATAAGCCTGAGGCACAGCCAAAGAGGTTCTGGAAACTTTATACTTAAAAAAAAAAAAAAACAACAAAAAACCACGAAAAAACTAAGAAGGAGACATCATTTGTGTTGCAATTCCTGGCTGAGGGAAAAGAGCTTTGGATATTTTTTGTGACTAAATAGGATTGTGTAAAAAAAAAAAAAAAAATTACTTACAGCATCATTTTTTTCTTCCTACCTGAAAGAAACTTTAAGAGCCTAAATTTGGTTAACTGCTTAAAAAAAAAGGTGCAATGTAAGTATTATATATGGAATTCAGTGTCCAAGGGAAGTAGCTAGGAATTGGTCCTCCTGATGATCCATGATGGAACAAACAGTGTAGGTACTTTCATACCTCATTGATGTCTCAGAAAATGAAAAATATGATTTAAAACAAGGGCTGGACACATAAAAATGAATTAAAGCAGTGTCTGAAAGGTTTCTAGAAAACAGCTGAGGGATGTCTTGCTTTTGGAGATCAAACATCTGTTAAAGTAACAATCAGACCGTCTAGACAGATTATGAAGTCCATTTGTCTCGCAATGGTAAGACAAATCAGGACGAAGTGACTAGTAATGCAATTACTACTGACAAAAATATTTTTCATGGTAAAAGGGTTGAGAAGTTAAAGGAAACTTGCAATTTCTTAATAGAAAAGAACCGCAACAAAGACTTAAGCACCAGAGAGAGGACTGGAAAAACTGCAGATTGCTTATTTGGTAATATTTGGAATATTGACAGAAAAAAAGCCCAACCCTACTTCCAGCAACCAACCAATGGTGCTAAAGAACTTAGAACTTCTATCACTAATGTGACTCAGTTATCCCAGTTTAGTGTCTGGCCTTTTTACAAAGTTTTGTCCCAGCCATTTGTCAGAGACGGGTAAGGCACAGTTGAAAGCTAAAAGGASATACAAAGAAGAAACTCTATCCAAGCTGATAGAGGACCTTGGGAAACTTGCCTTCTTGGCATAACGGATTAATTGCTTCTAGGATAAACCAGAAATGCCCCATTTTATAGCTCCTATGATATTTGTCATGGAACTTGCAGTGATAACCAGGAAAGGAAGCACCTACAAGGGCAGGGAAAGCAAGCTGTTTGCAATAGTTCCCAATACATCCTGATGTCTAAGATGTCCATGGGACAGAGGGTTCTCATCTGCTCCATGACATTCCTGAACAAATATGATCAGCTTGTAAAATAAGAAAAACAAAAACTAGTGAAAAAAATGAGGAAAGTAGCTCAGAGAAATATATGTAATACCATATTGGCTCAGTCACAAAATCCATCAGCTCAGTGTCCTGTTTCTGAAAATTGCCAGAAGCAAATGCTTAGGAAAATATACTACCAACAAGACATGGGCAGAGTCATCTTTCCTCTGGTTTATCTTCCCGGGTACTGACAGCCAGTGGCCAGTGAACGTCTCAAACTGATGGTTGTATCAGGTACACTAGCTACTGATCAATATTACTACCAGGAATGTGACTAATCCCTTTTCTGCACCTACATTTTTTTTGAATTGTAGGGATAATTTAACTATGGCCTGAGTAAGACAGTTGTGAAGAGAACGGCCACAAAACCCAATGCACCACAACTATTAAGAAGTCCAGTTATACTGCAGACCAAGTAACAGACATAAACCAAACATTAGTTGAAAGACATTTTCCTGTTGCAAGAAAAAGAGGCAACACAACTTGGAGGCACCAGTCTGTACGTGTTCTTTACCTCTGGACCTCTGGTTTTTTTTGCTTACTGCAAAGTAATAATAATGTTAGTAATGCAATTATGTACAGGAATAGTAGGTATTTGCTGAAACTTAATAGTTAATAGATCAGACATGCTGAGACAGCCTAGGGGGAATATTAGCTGYTAAAGTTCTTACGGATCTGGAGGAGAAATGCCGTACCTGTGAATGTTTTAACTGGCAGAAAATGTTAAAGAAGGAAACACTGGTGCAAACCTGAAGTAGAAGCCYTAGTAAGTAGTGAGATAGAAGAAATCACAAGAAGGTGGAGCTTCCCTTCAAATGGGCAAGTCCATTTTTAAGACACTTTCCAGTTTGGGACAGCACTTGCACTGTTCAGTAAAGATAAACTTAACTGGYCCAGCCAAAAACTGAAATTGGAAAAAACTGAAAGAAATATTTCTATGAGGCTTTACTTGAGTGTTTAGTAAAGAAGGAAGAAACTYTCCAGGCCGTTTGGTCATTAATCAAAGGTATAACGGAGCCTTGGGCCATTTGGTAAGTTTCCACCCATTTCCAAAAAAAACCCCAAACTTAACTCAGGATACACCTCCAAGGGAGCAGGCATTACATGTTGATCTTAATAACTGTATGTATCCAAATATTTCTTACCTATGCTTACTGAGGTATTACGGTGTCTAATTTTTATTGGGTCTATGAGTGATTCATTTATATATATGCTAATCAGTATCAATGCTTCTTGTATTATTAACTTAGCTGCATAATTTCTTAATTTTTTTAAATTTCCTAATAATTTAAATAACCTTTAACAATTTAAAAATAACCTAACAATTGAAATAACCTTTCTGGGTTATACAGTAACATGTTTATATCAGCATTCCCACCGTTTGATGCACTTAGGACAGGCAGGAAAACTTCTAATTAACCATGTCTCCCACGCATCTAAATTGCTCTGCTTGAATTTCTGCAAAGTTAAAAATCTCAATAGGGTCAACATCATTTTAAAGGATTCTTATTCATTAACATCCTCGATGCAATAGAAGGTTCAATCATTTTTTCCACACCACATAGAAGGCAAGTATTGGCAACTGGAAGTGGATCTGAAGGAGAGGGAGAGATTGCTTGCAGGGCAAGCCAAGGCCTGTTGTCATTTTAAGTCATGGCCTTTGAACCTGGCCATATTTAAAAGGCTAACGGTGGTGACGGTGCATGACCTGGCTTATCAGTTTGTTTCTTATATTAGGCAATAGATTATTTTCTGTTGCATGCTAAAACCTTTGAAATGTATGAAAGATGTGTAAATAATTTTGCAGAAAGCTAACCTACACTGTGAACATAAGCCATGAGTGAGAATTTCCTCTCAATAAATGAAAATGCAGACACTGTAGAACTGTCTATGGCCAGACACCGAGGTAAAGAGTGTTAAGGACTCCGCTCTTAAAAAAAAAAAGAAAATGTTGTCAATTTACTGCTTTCTTGGTTAAGATAAAATATGTATTATGTGTCCTGAAAATAATTATATTTTAAAATYTGCAAAATTTTGGCTTTATAACAAAATCTGCCATAAAAAATATACAAAGCTATTGTCAGAATCATAATTCACAATGGAGTAAAGCACACCAGTAGCGAAAATTTTTAAAACTGCACAGTTAAGACAGCTTCCRTAGACCTCCATAAGTGAAAGATGAAGTCAACTGAACTACATCTTTKAGCTAAGATCTGATTATCATCTCATAAATCTCACCCATTCGAACATCTATTATACACTTGCATTGGGAATCAATGCTGTTCTCTGACCTGGTCATGAGCCGCTTCCCTCCTGTGTGGTGTGCAGGCAGGGTGGTTCGGCTCCTGCGCAGGTTAGGAAACTCTGCTGAGACCCTGGGCCACATCAAAATGTGGAGAATGTAGGTAGAGAAGCTGTAAGAGTTGTATAGATTCCTAATGCTAGGAAAGATCATCTTCACGTGTTTCATATGTGCTTAGTAATAAACACTGTTTATTACAGCTATTTCCATGAGTTATTCAGCAAGGTTATAAATTCCCACCTTTTTTTTTCCAAAAAGGCCATATCTGATAATTTTAAGAAATATTCCCACCTTTTTTTTTTCCAAAAAGCCCATATCTGATAATTTTAAGAAATATAYGGCAACGGCTGAATGCACTGAAATTCCCAGCACTACTAGGACGATGAGCAGTATCTCACCTGCCAAATCCAAAGGCAATGAAAAGGTCAATTAAGAAAGGCTAGGATCTTAAAATAAAATAGGCAGAGGTGTAGTATATTTGAAAGGCAAATAAAAGGAGAAATGAGAAATTAACAAAAAATAAAGCTGATGGAAATTTCTTACTAGCAAACACAATACGTTTTTCCCTTGGAGGACACCGTGGACCCTGTTAGAATTGGAAGCCAATGAGCACTTGCACTGCATATTTAATTCAGTTAAGTCCTAACTGTTGAAAACATTAAGCTCAGATGTTGTATGATCCATTGGCATAAAGGAAACAAAATGCTTAACCACATACACRTGTGTATCTGGCCTATGATATGTATTTAATATAGCAGTGCTCTCAAGAGAGTTCTGGTGACTAAATACTACTTTGTAAAGGAGATCACATTTCATTTATATTGTGCACTCCTGAAAAATTATGTGCTTCTCTTACACAACATAAAGGTCAAATCATTAGCCTGGAAAATTTCTGCATTCAGAGTTAGAGAGAAGAGCTGTCTGAAGCTTTCTTATTCAATGTCTGTTCAAAGGTTTGGCAGGGTATTTCATAGGTTATATCTCAGATATCTTCAGACTGGTAATATGTGCTGTTCAACTTAGTCACACAATGCCCTCTAGAATGCAATATGTTTGATTCTTATTTTGTTTGCCATGAGAAGTTTTAGGTTAAGCGTAGTTTCTCTGTTCCAGCACTATGAACATGTCCTTCTGTATTGCTTCTATTGGTAGATTATCTACGAACAATGATTTTAATGTCAAGGTCAATTATGTGCAGGGTCACTGATTACTYGCACCTTTTTCTTCTCTTAAGAACCATAAAATTTTGACCTACCAAGAACCTTTCCACTCTTTATTTCCACCGAATCATCTCAGCAAGAGAAAAGAAAAACAATTCTGGCTGAACCAGAACTGTCAATTCTTTAAAATATTATATCACTATCCGAAGTGATTTATGTGGCACGTCAGATGAATGGGAGCATATCTCAATTGTGTGATCTATGATGCATGTGCRTCCTGTATTGTGACAAAAAATTAATGGAACAATAAAATGTAATAGGTGCAGTCACAACAGACCAATATTTTTGTTAAACATTTCAAGGAATACCACAGAGCAAAATATTTCACATATTTTAATATTTACAAAAAAATTAAACATGCGGGAAAAAGGTATACAGGAAAACTTGCTCCCACTTAACTTTCTTGATGTCGTGACATATTTAGGTATGGCTTCCTTCATTTTACAGCTTTGCGTTTTTCAGGGTGGAGCAYGAAGGACTACCAATACAAGAAATCTTAATTCTTTATCTGCCAAAATCMGAAGCCAGCCAAGGCATATATGTTCAAGTCATTCAAACAGATTGTACCAGCATRTAGTATTCAATTTTTTTAGTTTCATTCCTTCTTAAGAAAAGAAATAGCATGTATATATTTAAATGGGGATGTTTAATCTTACATAAATCACGTAATATCACAAATATAAAAGTATTTCGTCAAATAAATGAGCTACACAMACTAATCTGTGGATGAAGGGACATCAGTATCTCACAAAGGCTAGCTACAGATCAACAGAGATAAAGCACTTCAGGTCCTTACAGTAAATGATTCCTGTAATAACAACGTATCTCCAAAACAAATTACAGCCCTTGCRTAGGGCGGGCACACCTGACAAAGGATCTGTGGGAGACCTATGCCTATGTGGAGTAACAGCTCAAGACTGGGTATGCTACAGCGTTTAAAAACCATCAGACACTTATGTTTAGTCCTTGAACCTCTCTCAATGGTGTAAGGATTCTCTGGCAGCCTACAGAATGTATACATAAATGTGTACACATAAAATGATATAGAGTTTTGCATTTAATAAAGGGGTCTAAAACTCCACTCTTGCATAACTTTATTAAAGAGGCAATCTCATATATGCAAATCTATACTGCGAAAACAGTAATTATTTTTTCATTGCAGTTTAGACAAAGCAACAGGCACAGTATTTTAGTGGAATTTGTTTTAATCTGATGTCTGAATTTCTATAAAACAAAAAATAAATATATCTGACTTAATTTAATAATTATGTAAGATCTGGTAAAGATTTTTCATGATCAAAAGCAAAGTAAATAAAAGGGAACAAAACTAACTTAGTAGATGTCTCATCAACTCTCTGTGTACTATAAACTGTGCATTCCTTACCATTTTTCCTAATGCTTTAAAAATCCTATTCTAGAATTCCCGCAGTCATCCATAGGGATAAATAAATAGCTAAAAAGAAAAGAATTGGCTGTGATCTCGGTTCCTTCCTAGCTCATGCTTTGACACAGAGCTTTTATTTTTATTTAGTTTCCTTAGYACTGATGACTCAGGTCCTACACTGTCATTTCCATCAGTGCGGTTGATACCCAAGCTGGGGTTGATACTCGGGCTGAGGCTGATCCACTTCAGCAGTAGCTCAAAAGAGCAAAGGAGTCAACACTCTTGGCTCAAAGGAACGTTTTTAGAGCAAACCTCTCAGAGCTGCAGAAGCAGTTGCAAGGGCTCAGTCTTTGGCCTCTCTGTCTCAGCATTTTAAATATCGAAGATTGCTAGGTTTCTAAAGGAGTATGGGGAAGAAGCAAGAAGCAAACTAATCACTCAAGCTCACAAAGTTGATGCTACAGAATGTAGATATTTACAGGATGACTTTACATCCTTSCTATAGCTTGACTATTGTTTTATTTTCAGAATTAGTTTTCTTCTGTATCTTGATTACATCTCTGTGTATTCCCTTAATCTCGCTGTGTAACTTGGAACATTATCATTTCCTTTGAACTGACTGCTCCCACCTGTTTAATGTCGTTAACAAACTTCAGCATCTCACTACATTGTTCTCTTTAGAAATAAAATGCAGAAAAGAAAACTGCGTTATCTGAAGACAGCCCTTCAGTCACTATCTCGCCTCAGAAGACCCATCTGTCATCAATATCTTTATCCACTGAAGTGCCTCACGGTTCTACTCTTGATACATTCACCAATTAGTGTTTTGCATTATACTTTATCAAAGCTTTCCAAAGCTCAGATCRGCCAAGTACATTTACATAAATGTTACTGTCTGGAAAACACACTTTATGATGACCAGCTCATATACCTCTTTCATATGTGCTGTCTTCTAACTTGTTAACAAGACTTCCATGTAATCCACTCAGCAATTAACGTAGCTACACGCTCAGCAAAGATGGCCTCCTGCTTGACTGAATAAGAAAGAAGAATCTATAATTGCTAAAATTATGGTCCCAGTGCTCTAGTTTGGGATAAAATACACAACATTATAATGAGAAGATTTAAAACAACTATCAAGTTCAGCTCTAATTTTGTAAATAACACTGTCATTGCAGGAAATATGGAAAAGAGAAGAGAGCAAGGCATAAATAGACGCATAAAACTACTGCCACGTATCATGTTTGATACATGTCTTAGGGCTTCCCTGAACGGGAACCAGAATGACGAGACAACCAGCGAGAGCTGTGCCACTGCCCAGGTGGGACTGGACATACCCACGCAGACATGACCCCACCTCAGCTGCTTCTAAACCACATTTCCAGAGCACTCCCGTTAAGGAGGTTACGTGCTTGTGTGCAAAATGAGCCTGTCCTCAACGTGGCAGCGGAGTGGCCTTTGAAAGGCACACCGGGGAGGATCCTGCCCCTTGCACCCTCCTTTCCTTCACACACTGCAGAGCAATTCTGCAGGCAAAACAATGTGCAGTCTACATCGCTACTCCTTCCTGGCGTAAGCTGAACTAACTGATGCCCTAGGTTTGCTTTTATGTTTGATACTGCACAATATAAAGCAGTGTCACCATTTAAAATCATTGATCAGGTGGCCTAGCACATTTAAAATTTTTAATTATCCCATTTAAAAAAAAGTTTGGCCAACATGAAGTATTTTATTTTAATATATGTTGATTTTTATTTTATTTTTTTTTAAACAAGCTAGAAAACACTGTGTTTTATCTACTGGGATTTTTAACAGCCGAGATCTTAAATGCCAAGCATTGTATTTATAATGGAAATGCTTACACACATTTAATTGTTGCCTTGTTAGTTGTGCTGATATGATAAAAGCAACTTCATATATCCTGTGATTTTGCCCTGATTGTTTGTGTCAGTTAGTCTTGTAAAAGCAAGGGGGGGCCACAGTGTGCTCTGCTGGTCTCTAAATGGCAACATGAATTGTGGTCATTAGAGCATTCATGACCTGCGTACAAAATAAGGTATCAGTGTTAGCACAAACTGAAGGATCCTCTGGGACACAGATAATTGCTCCTACTGGTATGTATCAAACTCTGTCTCCGCTGCATGGGTGTATGAGTTTCAAAGATGAGAGACCTTTTCTCTTTGAGGTTTAGGAATGATATATGGTAGAGTATACTCTATTTTCTTTCTAGAAATGAGATTTATTGCTAATCCAAGGATCAAATAAGGATGATACCAAAAAGAAAAAAAACCAAAACCGAACAGAAATATAGTAGTTGGAATAAGGCCTAGATCTGACCACTCTTAAAAGGAAATACATATCAAATTATGTATCTTTCTTCTGATCAATATGTCTTATTTATTCATGAATACACATCTGCATGTGCAACCAATAAGACTGCATACAAGTTTAAATGAGGCAACTGTGACTACATCATTTTAATTCTATTTCCTTTGCCAAATCCCTTGAGCAAACTGAAAAACAGGAATTAAAAAAAGTCTGGGTCAGCCAAAAATGTATATTCACAAGTATTGATTTATTTATTTTTGGCAGAACCACCTTTCCCGCAAAATGTTTTCTAATTCAGAATTAATAAGGCATTTGGCCAGTGGTGGATCCAGCTCAGTTACTAACAATGACCATATTTGATGCCCACAGAAGAGTAAGGACAGGGAACGTATGTGACACTTCCCCCTTAGTAGTCTCTCACGGTCAGTGATTTTCTAAGGAAGCTATGTTTGCTATGTATTCAATAACCCTCAGTGGATTTTTCTTCCGTACACTTATCCAGTTTGCCCTTGAACCCACGTAAACTCACATGTTTACAATATTGTTTGGTGAAGAATTTCATAAGCTTCTTATCCAACTTGTTGAAGAAATATCTTCTACTGATTGTTCTGAAACTTGCCACCTGTTTTGTCTGATGCCCCGTGATTTTTGTTACAGAAGRGATACTGAACAACAATCCCTATCCATATCACTCATGCTTTTATAGGACCCTAAAATATTCCAATGTGGACAACTGTTTTTGAGGATGAAGTCTCTTAGCTTGCTCCATTATTCCTAATAAAAATTTACTCCATCATCCTTGTTCAATAAAACTTGTTGCCCTTCACTAATTTCTCCCCAGTTCTACAAAGTATTTTATTTCTATTGTGGGCATTTTTAATAAAGTTAGCCAATAAAACTTAAGGACAAATTTAGACATTTATTATAAAAACAGACAGGAAGAAGCTATCTTTCATCCCTTAAGTAGTCTCGTTGATACCCAGTTTGTGGGAGATTGAAACAGAGATCCCACTTGCCTGACTTGAAATTATGTCTTCCCAGGAAAAATCTTGGTTAGGATGTTCCACTTTAAGAAGTTAAATATATATTTTAACAAAAAGATAAAAAGATAATTACTCTAGAACTCAGTGTTCATCCTCCAGAAGTATACACCTAGGCTCCATTTTTTCACTAAAGAATATCTCAGTAATTTAATGAGAAATCAGTGCCAACAGAGGTTGAGAGCTGCCCACTCAAAATACCTTGCAGCATGATGATCTAGTCAACTGTGTTAAGCAAGGCAGGGAGAAGTTCACGTTGACCCAAGCAGAGTCTAAAACAGTGTCTCTTGCTTCCTGATGAAATTATTTAAGCACAGACATTTTAGCTAGAGGAAGGGCCTTTACCCCCAAATTCTGTGCATCTCAGAATAATATGTTCTGAAAATGTGATTAAAATTCACCATCATTTTCATATTGTTCAGTAAAACCTGAAATTTCAATTAAAAAGTCACCAAAAACATTCACCAAGTCCTAGCCTGTTACCAACATTTGTTTTCCAGAAAAAAGTACTATTTTTTAAAATTCAAGTCAACCCAGTAGTTTTATTCCCTACAACGTTTTAGACCTTTACATAACTCAGTAACATGCAGYATTTCTCTTCACGTGCAGGAACATAATGTTTTCACACAATGTATTCTGCAAGGCAGCAGCCAAGTGTAGTATGCAAACAAGCACATTCCCACAATCTCTAGACCTGAACAACACATTAAATCTGAAATTCAGAAAGGGAATAAAATGTCAAAGTTGTGTTTTTAATAATGTGTGACAAAGAACTGATGGATGGATTGAGCAGGATAGGCAATAATTACCTAGTGACGAGTCAATTGAAATAAGAAAATGAAGAAATATTATGGCTAAAAGAGATGTGAAAAAAATGGGTTTGCATCGAGGCAAACATGCAGTGGGATGTTTCCCATTGCATGGGTTCAGTTTTCAATTTTTCACTTTTTCACTTTTCCTCTAATTAGGTTAACAGCAAACTGACAAGTACATCTTTATGAGGTAGAAGACRTGTATATCCCTTTTAATCTGTTTGTAGGTTTTCTATTTCTGTTCATTTACCTGTACCTATTCTACATGTCAAAGCATGCTGCGTGCAAATGAATATTGAAAGTCTCAGAGCTTAGCAGGTGTTCCATGTTTGTCTGAGAAAGGTATTCCCACCGTCTCCACAGTCAATGAACAGCTTCCTTGTGTCATGTTTAGTAGATGCTTGAGGACAACTCTCTAAACCATTTAAACTACTTCATTTTTTTCTTTCCTCTTCTGAAGGGAGGAGTATTCTTGCACTAATTTGTAACCATGAAGGAAGAACAACATTCAATAGCACTTTTAATTACTGCTCTTCCTAAACCTTTTTAAAAATTTAAATTCAAATGCAAATTTAATTTTTATATTAAAAAGAATATATTTCTAACAGCTTGTTTYACTGCTAGTAGTCTCCAGAGATCAATAGTGAGATTCCCACAAYTCACATTTAGAGAGTCCCTGTCGTGCAATGTTTCAAATTTCAGTGCATGAAACAGGCAAGAATTAAGAATATACAATAAACCATAATATTAAAAATATCAGTTTAGATGAGAAAAGAAGGGAAACTGTCACAGTTAAGGTTCATCGCTAGATATGGGGTCCTCATCAGTGATTTAAGTGATTTGTCCTTAGACACTGCCTGCAATCCTACCACAGTTCATAGGAATCTTTGCATAAGTGACTATTAATTGTGTTGATATCTGGTTACCCAGCAATAATCGCATGTGTCTTTCTACAGGTAGCTTTATAGCTATGAAATATTACATAGATATTATTTCAATTGTGTTGTCATTAGAAAGAAAATATGAGTTTATGAATCAGCTTATCTCAGTTTTGGAAGCTATAGAGTAAAGGAAGATGAATAGAAATAACAAATGTCTAGGTTTTCCCTAAGTAGGGTTTTCAATTGGTAATACGCAGTTGCTTGTGCAGTCCTTTCAGATCCTCAAAAGAAAGATGCTCTGAAACATACCGCTGTTGTTATGGCAAAGGTCACCAGATGGCACTGTTAAACATTTAAAGATTTAACTGATAAAGATTTATTTTTTTAGATGAGCAAGGTTTTAGTCTTAAAAGAAAAWGCTATTGTGTTGTTTTTTGGATAGAGGATCTTCGAGGAAGCTCTGACAATTAATTAGGAAGTTTTCTGTCCATCTTGATTTCTCTAACTAGAATCAATAACAGAGAAGGAGCGATCTCCTGAGATCTCTGGTTTAAGTTCTCCCATGAGAGGCAATTGCCCATGTGGACTGCTTTTGGCTTCTTTGTTTTGAAGAACAACATATGTAGTGTAAAATATACTCACTACACAAAGAGCATAAAGGTCTGGTTGTGTAATGCTCATTTTTTTCATTTGGAAGCAATCCACAAAATTTTGATCTTCTGTACCACTTGTCAAGAAGGGGAAAATTATTATTTACCTTGGAAAGGGGAGGTGGGGAGAGTCCYCCCATTCCTTAATAAATATTTCCTTCTATTTTTCTCCATACTTACAAGTCCCCATATTTTTTCTGGAGTGTTCAGGGAATCTTTTGTAATAACAGGAGAACATTCTTTGACAGAAACTTCTTGGCAATGCTTTATACTAATTGATACTTTATGGTCTAGGAAAAAACATACTGATAATCTCTCAGTATTACTCYGTTCTCATGGGAAATTCACAATCTACCCAACAATGAAGATTTCTTTTTCCCAAAGATCGGTGGAGTTCCATCAATTTGTTAACCTGAAACCTTTATTTTCAAGCACTGGAAGATGTATTGATCAGCACTTTTTCACAGGATATATATATCATATTTGTCTACTTAGATCTAATAGTAGTGGAAGGAGTGGGAATGTGTACAAACTTGCACATAAAATGATAAACAGCATAGTCATGTTTGACATGAATTTTATCACCTGACTAGATGCTGAARAGATTTATGAGGACAAGTTCTCTAACTGGACCTGAAACGATACATAAAATCTCACTAGCTGGTCACTCAGGCAGGGAAAGCTCTGAGGAATTTTAGACCATGCTTTTATATTTAGTGAATTTCCTTGTCACTTAACATATTAGTATAAATAATACTGTATTTTTGAAGCTTCATCCTCAAGAGTATAAAACCGTCAGCGTGTATAAATTGTTGTAATAATATATGACAGCATAGTTTGGGCGAGTCAGCAAAACTGTATTTAGAATTAACCCAGTGATTAATTTTATTGGCACCAATTGAAAAGAAAGTCAGCAAATATACTAGTTTTACAGTGCCATAATAATACAGAGAGGACCTATAACGACATGTTTTAGGTGCTTTAAAATTTCATTTTATTTCCTGGTGAGGCAACAGACTTCCTGAGAAGTCACTTAAACTCTTTTGGTTTTCCTCCTTATCTATACAATGRAAATAACAATATTGTCTGACACCTTTTTAGCTGTCTTTTGAAACTATGGTCTGACTATAATCTCATTCTAGCCAATGATAATACCGGTGAGAATGATTAATTCAGGCATTCAGGTATTTTAGGGTATCATTGTTTCCCTGTGTTTTGTGGGGAAGAAAATCTGAGMGCGTTGAATCCATTCTAACATAAAGCAGAAACCTTTCTGAAATCTCAAAAAGTACCATCAGAATATTAACATGACCTTYTGCACTGTCGATGTCTCTAGACTATACAATTAGTAAATAAATAACATTATCCTAATACCTTCCGTATTCTGGAACTTGCTGTCTCCTTTTATATTAAATGCAGATGTGCTTTAGGAAAAGAAGTCTATTTCCTTCATCGTGAACTTAAAYTTGCTACAGTCTACCTACATCTGGAATTCTATCAAGAATTTAAAGAAAAACGGTAATTAAACCAACTGAACATTACAGTACATTTAACCATGTAATAAAACTCCAGAAAACAGTTCAGAAAAAACAACACATAAGTCCACTTCTTTCAACTAAAATTCCAGGTGCTCAGGGGCTCTGCTGTGAGTCTGAAACATTTATACATTTATTTTCCAAGTACTTAGAGCTACTACCTTTCATACTGTAGAACATGTGGTAAAGGCTGTCCATCTACCTCTCTTTGCATGAACAAAGACACAAGTTTGTACATTTGATTGCATTTTACTGGAGAACTCATCTAAGCAAGGCTTGTTAGGTTTGGTTCAGAAGCCAGTTCTGACAATTATAATTCAAATAATCTCATTGAAATCAATTGAATTACACTSATTCAAAGTTGCTAAGAATTTGAATTTAAATTCTGACAAAATTTAAAAATCATTGAGATGGTTACAGATTTAATTTTTATCCCTTGGAGTCTTCCTGTGTATAATTTTATTTTAATAAATGCATGGCTGAACTATAAAACCTAAGGAAAGGAAAGAAGCAGGAGCTTGGGAAGATAGAATGCTTTTTTAATCTATTGATTCARAGGAGATCTCTGTATTATTTTCCTTTGCATCTTTAATCAGTTAAATGACATTAAAAAAACTAAAATGCACAGACTTTTGGCTGGGGAATACTTGTCAAAAGTGTAACATCTGTTAAAGCTGTGGAAATGAACTAAATTTAGTTCATATACCTTTAAATGCCATTTACCTGGCATTTAGGTAAAAAAAAAAAAAAAAGACAAAAAAGACCCAAAACAAAACAACCTCCCCCACACCCCAAAAACTGAGATGCTAAAATAGAAAATTTCTATGCAGGATTTTTTTTTGTTCTTGTTCAGTCAGTTTCCTTACTGTCATGTGTGGTATTTATTACACACTAATGGGATTGAAAATAGAATTTAAATGGAGAGTTYTGTAGGTGTCTCAGCCTTGGTTCCGCAATCAAAGTATATAAACTTAATCTGATTTTTAACATTACATTTGCATTAAATACATATTTGTTGCCTTCCTTAAATGAATTTACTGCTACTGTTGGCTCTCATCAGCTTCCAGTGCCAGAAATTGCTTATCACGGACAAGGAAAATTCTGGAACATGAAACAAAGCTGATCAAAATAAAACCCTAAATATATCAGGAGGAAAACAGAGAAGAATGAAATAGTCTTGGAATGTATGGGACAAGGCAAATCTGCAAAAAAAAAGTTTAAAACATTTTCTCACATAAAAAAATTGATTTGGAATAACAGTAGAAAAAGCCTCCCAAGTGGTGGTTATTAACCAAGGCATCATTACACATGCCTTTATACACACACAYAAGACCATTAGCAAAAATAACTTCTACTTTTAAAATTTTGTGCCAAGTTTGAAAATGTAACGTATTTCAAGTGGGAAAGTAAGCACCATATCTGGCCCCTACCCCCAACTCAAGAGATAACAGTTTAGCTATAACTCAGTAGCTTTTTTAGACTGAAGATTTTCATGTGACGCAACACACCCCCCAGCAGACAGTCAAAGACTTATTTTCAGGTCCTTCTGATCTACCTGACAGAAAGACTGGAAGTTATGTGAGGAGATCTAGGATATGAGAAACTACAGAAAATGGGTGCTCACATAAGCCAGCAGATATCCCATTGGCTGTGACAGTCTTGAGGCTTAAGACCTCAGGAGCGATTTACCTGTATGCATCTACATGTACGTGTCCTCCTGTTGATGCTTATCACAACAAACTAACATGAAGTGTCCTTTTGTCATGTGTATGACAAGAACAGAAGAAACACACAGCTGCCAGGAACTTTTCTGATGATTATCTGTATACATCCCCCTAGCTCGCTCAACTCAGTTTTAATTACACGGAAAAGCAAAGAGACCAACCRATAGGACCTGGAGGAAAGACAGAAAATATGAGAAGACTCTCAATGCCACCTTTATGCTATCWCTCAGCCAGTCTCACCTACGATTGGAGGTCTGCTTATTATCATTGGCAATTTTAGAAACTGGAGTAGAGAAGACCAAGGCAAAAGGTTTAGAAATTGCCTTGAAGTCAAAAGGAAGAATTCTGATGTTTTCACAACTTTTTCAAGTTTACAGAGTTTAAGAAGAGAAACTGRTGATTTCTAATGAGAGACTACTGGGAATGATCTAAGAAGAAGGAAGACTCCAAAGATGATTAAATGGAGAGAGAGATGCATATTAATTAACCTTCAGTGGATTACAGTCTGGAAGCTTCTGAGCTATGAAACATTAGAGCTCATCAGGAAAGAGGCAGAASAACTTGAAATGTGGTAAGAGAAGATGACAATCCACTTAAAAGACAGAAGAGAAAGTAAACAAAACAGGTTTGGGGATATTTAAGTTGGGGACATTCACTAGAAAACATGACAACTCATGCAATTTCAGTGCTAGTTTGAACACACTGCGATGGTCATACTTTTTTTAAGATACGTAGCAAAGAGTACCACTACAAACAACAAGGAGAGGTGAAGTACTTGTGATGGTACCGATTAAAGAACCAATAATTGCATAGGTGATACACTGGATAAAGGAACTGGCCCATTCTATGTATGTATTTGGAAGAGGTCAAAAGAAACAGTCAAGGTGTTAGGACACTGCAGTAAGGGGTTAGAAAATAAAAAGAAAACTTAGAAACTGGAACTCTCCCAGGAGGTAAAGGAGATATTAAAGGAATGATAGCAATAGGATAGTGACTAATAGTAAAAGAAGTGACTGTGACCATATACAGTCGCAGTGACTATAACGCAGGGACAATAGCACTGAAGTATGCTTCAGGTGTCTAGAAGTGCAATGAAGATGATGTTAAAGATAAAGAGGATGGGGCAGACTGTCTATCTACAATGCAGTCAGGACTAAATGAGGGTATATATAAATGGGCTCTGTTTACTCAAATCCACTTTGGAGTTCAATGGTTGAAGAGACTGAGAGGAATATCAGGAGTCTGTTAYATGGACTCGGATTTAACTGACAATAAAAATTACGCGTTTAAGCTAACAGGAAAGTAGTCATCTATTTCGGGGCAGTGTGCAYGCCTAAGTGGTGCTGGGTAGTGCTGTGGAAATGACTACAACCTCCAGTTAAAACTAGCCCAATTTATAGGTCGTTGTATGTATTTCCACACACACGCATACCCTACCTGGTTAAAGCAAGTCACTTCTGAACATGRCAAGAATGCACAGATCCAACACGTGGCTAGGAGAGACACTGGCATTTGCTTGTGATTTAAGTACACAAAGCTGCTTTGTAACCGACTGGAAAACTTAAACCACAATGTATTACAACGTACTTTTCACTGTGAAGAAACGTATTATTCATCATGTTTTGGCAGCATGGCCAATAAACTTCAAATCAGAATGGCTGGGCAGGTAGCACCCAATAGGTACTGCCTGGAAGTGTGAAAGTAACTCCTGGCATCACGTCCAGTTTGAGACTAGAGATCACAGACTGAAAAAAACCTCTTATTTTCGGAAAACGAACCCAGCATATATTCCCTAGTAATTAAATAGTTCTCTCTTCAAGAAGACAGGTGTACTCCAATGAGTGCTCTTGATAGTGTAGTTTATCCTGTGCCCTTGCTCCCATGAGTTTCCCTTAGCATGAGTAGCAGACTGCAATTCTTCCCATGTGGGAGGAAAATCAGTAACRAAACAGTTTTCTTTTTCCTTCTAGAGTTCCAGCTTTGTATAAAAACTGTTAGAATTTGCAACAGAAAAGACCCTGCAGCTTGTCCTTAAAGGAAGTACATCTGATATGAGTAAGTGTTGGGGTGGACACAAGAAAAATGGAACATCATTAAAATAGATTCTAATTTTGTGCAGTATGGAATATTAGAGGAGCACATTCCCCATTTGTCCTTGCCTTCGTGCTACAGGGGTCACTCACAAGGTTAACACTCCTGCGCAGGACAGACGGTGGCTGCCTGATGGTTTACTGCGCCAGAGCGAACTGCACAATTATGTTGGTCGTTCAGGGGCAAAGAGGGGTTAGTCAGTGTGAAATACTGAATTGAGAATCCCTTTTTTGAAAGTAGACAGTAAGAAAGATTGACAAAATCAACACCAAGATTCTCAGTTGTTTAACTGCTTTTCTTATGGCACCTAAGCGTCTCTGGGAGACTGAAATGCTTTTACGGGTTGTCATGTCACCTTAAATTTTGGTGACTCAAGCATCATAATGACTTCCCTGAAGTACATAAAAAAACAGCAGGAACAGTAGAAGTAGCTAGTGAATACCTCAGGATATTCAGCACAATTTAGACTCCATGAAATATAGATTTTTCAGTACAACTTATCCATGGCAATAACATGCTGATATTTACAACAATACACTTGATTATTTCTGAGTATAGCGTTAAAAAAGGAATAAAAAAATCAGGAAATCTGACAGCAGAGTGGATGGTGGCTGCTTTTGATGCCTTGGCTGCTCTCCACTACCTTCATTACTCAGCTCAATGGGGTGCAAGATCAAGAAAGTCTGCTTCCACCTCTAGGCCAGGGCGGCATAACACTAGCAGGGTGCACTGTTCTAAGGGAAGCATGTGAATTGTAATCAAAAATTACAAACCYCTCTTCCGTAGAATATTATTATTCTTCGAGAAGTCAATATGAAGGAAGAGGTGGAGAACGCAGAAGAAGGGATGAAAGCACAGACAGTGCAGTAATAAATAACAATTTTGTTTAAAAATTGTGTAAAAACAGCCTGCTTTCATTTATTGTCTTCTTAACATGCACAGTTGGACTTCTCTCATATTTATGCACTTYTGCCAATATCAACCTATTTCCATTGAAACAGTACAGACCTTTGTTGTACTGCTTCTAATGTGTAATTTATTTTGGTGAGACTAATCCTGTGCATTAGACTAAGTCAGAAAACAAATAAAACCAACATAATGAAAAGTAATTTCTTTTCTATTTGATTTCCATGCAGAAGATTTAAATGTGTTTTGGGAAAAAGCATGAGGACCGAGCAGACACTGATGTTGAGAAGCCACAGGGAAAGGTGCAGCAACCTCAGGGACCTGCATGCAGAGCCTTCCCCCATCCCATGCATGCCAAGGGCTGCCAGGAGGAGAACAGCAGCTTCCATGCTGCACAAATCCTCTGGCTCGCCACAGGAGCCTCCAAAAAATCAAAAGTATGGTCAAGACATTAGGATTTCATAACAGTTTCTTATAACCACTTCAAACCACAGCTCTTTGGTGTGGGAGGTTATGCTTTTATTCCTCTATTTTGCTTCAAAGAGCCAAGCACTTGTATTAACACATAAGAAAAATATTCAGGTCAGTGCTGAACAGTAACAATCCTCCATGCAAAAGGATCATAAATAATCACAAGCTATCTAGGAGTCGTCCTGAAACTGAAATGCATCCATGTTTGGGATGGAAGGCAAGGAATTTGTTACAGCAGACCTAGTCCTTCTAATAGTGATACCTCAGGATAAAATAGAATACAGCATCTAATGAAAGTTAAGTCTATATAGACCTCACAGAACAAATAGAGTCAAGATAATGAACACAGCACACCTGGACTTTGGAATAAAATACGACAAGAACCAAGCGCTTTCCTAACCTGAGACATGGAGGTCTAGTTCTGGTTTTGACACATGCAGAGTACTTGTGAGGCAGGAGGAGCAGTGCCAGGCCCATCATCTGGTTATTCCTGAGGCCTTTGGCATGGCCATCCTTCTCTGTTTTTMCTCACCTACCCAGTGTACTGCATGTTCACCTTCAGCCCATTGCCATTTAGGAATACATGCATKTTGTTGCCCTTTCTACAGCCAAGGACATTGATGCAAGTTACACATACGCTAACACTGGAACATGCATGATCCYGTTCAATCCAAATTGCCCTCCGTGCTACACAAAACACTCTGTAGGCARCTTTTAGGAAATAAATTGTGTGAAATGGACTCAATCTGACTCAAGCTTCTACTGTGTGAATAGGAAAATGGTTCCTAGACTACATACTTAAGGGTCTACATTGGCTCATCAACATTCATAACTTCTGCCATAACRTGAAGGAGATAAAGCACAAACAAGCTCTGAAAAGAAGATAAAAGAAGAGCTGTTAAAAGCAAACACTCTTCTTTCATTGTGCTGTTAATTTTCTCTTTAACAGTTCACATTCCCAATCTACCCTGAGCAAGGCAATAGCCTCCGTGGTGGTGTGTTCTGCAGATCTCTCAGCAGTAGCACACATAAAACCATACTTATATAGGACACAGCTGCTTGAAATTTCCAGGCAGCGGCCAGATTTGTTTTCATTTGGGAGGATATCCCCTCAACTGATGCACAGATGGAGAAGGCAGTTAACTAGCAACAGTAATAATCATCCTCCATGACAGGCTTAGAGCTGAATCCAAATGTAAGGTGAGGAGCTGCGGGAGATTTTTAAGGCATGGAGTCAGTGCCCTGGTCGCTAGTGAAACTCGCTCTTTCAGCTGGGGATGGACTTTCTATTTAAGCCTTTAAGCCCAGACAGAGCTATTAGAAACGTTTATTAACATGCCTGCTGCAGTACACGATGCAAGCCGAACAGAAGCCACTGTTTCAAACAGCTATTAACCTTGGTGAACAGGTGAATTCTGTAATCATGAAAATGTGTTATTTTGGAGGCTATCAGAGCAGGGAAGGACAGTCTCTCTTGTTTCCTAATGTCTCATGTGGTTCCAATTTAAATGATACAAAATCCCTCAGAASTGAAAGGTTTTGTTATTTCTTTTTTCTACACAGTGCCATTATCCCAAAGAAAAGTTTATCACACAAATGTTAGATCCATTATCTGATTAATTATCATTATCATAAGATCAGTTATGGGTAGAAAGATTGATTAGTTTGGTCTGGTTTTAGATACACATGCTAATATACAAATGCTTAGGAAATTTAATTTTCAACCTAAGATGTAGTCCTCWGAGGCAGGCTTTCCAGTACTTCTGGCTCCACGCTAGTGTAAAATATGAATAGTGGGTGAAAATTATATCAATGCACCAGAGTAACCTTGAAGTCTGGGGAAGATTAGAATTCAAACTTTTTGGAGTGCACCAAATTCTTGTTTTCAAAATGTTACATCAGCTTTTCCCTACGTACTAGAAACCAGGGCATAAAAAAGTTCACCTCCCCCCACAAATAACTCTCTACTATATTAGTTTTTTAGTGMACAGAATACTCTACAAAAAAGTAGTCTTGTACTTTCTACCTATAGCACCAAAYTAGAAGAGGAAAGATATTTTGTTGTTAAACAAAAGCCAGTTCATTTTGCTATAAATAACTTCTGAAGCAATAATAGAAATATAAAAATATACACATATACAACATATCTGGCTTATTAGTTTTAAAACAATTCAAAATACTATTTCAGYAGTCCCCGAACTGCAGTTTATGAGAATTTATGATGGACCATCAGACGTTTCGGAGATGTTCACCATGCTCCTGGCCTACTCGGGTAGCTCTCCAGGTTGGACTGTCTCATTGTGTTTGGTCCTTTGCCAGCAGTCACGGCTGCAACCACAGCAGAAAATCAGCTGAACCTAACTAAGATTTATGCTCCATGCAGTTTCATTGAAAAACAAAACTTTGGATTGTTTTTTATTTTATCCAAATGGTTTCAACCACTCTTACGTTGCAATTGCRTGAGCAAAGGGCAAACAAGGTCAGAGAATAATGAAATTATAATTCAGTGACAGTAACAAGCACCGAATGAATGCATTGGCAAATCAAGCCCAACAGTAGAACATCAGTCAAACAACAACAAAATGATTAATAGATTTCAGTATTCCTGTTAATGATTAAAATAGCTAACTCTTGTATTTAYGAACTTCATCATTTTCTGTCTGCGAGTAACAACAGCCATGTGGTAACTGCTGCCTTCTTTAAGTCACCAGTGAAGATTTAATGTGCTTRAAGTAAAACTATCACTGCTTTAAAGCCATGCAAAATGATTGCAACCTTTTTTGGCACATATCAATAAAAAATGGGTTTGTGGTGATACTAAAAGATGAAAATCACTTTCTTTTACTTACTGACATCTCCTTTTTGAAGTTAACTTTATGACTAAAGAGAGAGCAGCCACCTTCTGTCACTGTTGAAAGATGGATGGATTAAAAGGAGCACATATCACTGCTGCAAATAGGCTACAGATCTTCATCAGTATAAATCCACAAAGCATTTGACTGTACCAGGGAAACATATTCAGAAATTTTCATTCCATGAAGAGATTACGGGAACTTAAAAGGYAAATAGCCATTGAGTCTTATTACAAGAACTGTTAAAGGAAGGAGAAAAMCCAAACATTTAAACCATTSCTTTAAAATATCTTCCTTAACTTGTGATTCTTCTTACTTCAATGCTAAGCACTGTTACCAATTTTGGGAGTYGGTGCTATGTTTTCCCCCTCAAACTTTCTTTTAGTTTGCGAATCAATCAAATTTCACAGAAATTCTTGTTTTCTCATTGAGGCGCAGCAGGCAAAATTTTCTCCACTCTTGTTAGTATATTTTTCAATTAGGAGGGTCTATTGAGTATTCTGAATATAGCAGTCACATTGTTTGTATTTTATACTATAGTACCCTACAGGCTCATTGATCTCGATTCCATGTAATAACCAACTGGTTTTCCCTTATATGTATTCTTATATGTGTGATAATTGTCTCTGGAGTGACTAGCTATAATTATTATAAGGTAATAATTACTACCTTAGTAAGCAGGAGTTCAAGCCACRGATCAGATTCCCTCTATCAAGTCAGAGTTTTCCCTGTGCCAGAAAAATTCCAATCCTTGACAAACCAGCTATGCAGGGAAATAGGAAGGGAAATATGAATGACAGCAAATGTGCTGGTCAATATGAGAAGCAATTGTCTAACGTGCCAAGGACCCCATTTCATACAGACTAACTAGACCTTTTTGTGTCTTTCCAGAACATCAGTACATCTCTTGATTTTCTTAAAGATATCAAGTGACCACAATTTTTTAACAGAGATTTTACTTTTTAAAACCATTTTGACAAGAAATATGAATGAATATTATGAATTCCAATTAACTTCAAAGTAGTAATAAAAGCTTTATCCTGCAGTGTTTTGGATTACGTATCTCTTTTTTCCCTGAAAACATCCATCTTTAGACGAAACTCTGAAGAACCTAGAGAAATTTTAGCACTATATTCTAAAAAGTAAATTACACTGCAGCTCGTGACACACATCTCTTTAAAAATAGCATATATGGACTGAGGTAAAAAGAATTAGTAAGCTTCTTTACAATGGCATGGCTATTTATTCCAGGTAACATTAGATGTGCCTTCAGAGGTTCCTGCCAGCCATAGTCATACATCAGCATCAGGGGTTGTTTCCTGCCCACTGAATGGTCTGCTCAGAGCAAACGAGGGGAGGACACCCCGGGAAGAATAACGACGCACTGGGAAGAAGATTCCCCACCTGAACTCTGTGATTTCAGGCAGCACAATGCTCCTCTTCTCCCTCGGGCATTTTCCAGCCTGGACCCACACAGATCTYCTGCATCTCAGTTCCGCCTCCACTCCCTCCGCAGCCAGAATGTACTTGATCAACTGTTTTGTTTTCCCAAGTTCATCAACTAACTGAGCTTTGCWAGTTGCACAGAAAAGTTACCACAATAATATCACAGAGACAAGGCGCCTCTGATCCAAATGCAGGGAATCTTCAAATTCTTAAAATATTTCATGTTTTGTGAAATCTTAATTTCCAGTGATTATTCTAGATCATTATCACAATGAATAAAATCTATTTTTCCAAAATGCTAGATTCTAATTCTATAATATATTGTCTGACCTTTCTCTAAAGTAAATATGTCTATGTACAGCACGGATTTATTGGAGGTTTCTGCAACTCCCTTCTTAAAATGCATCAGCATGGGGAAAAAAAAATCCCAAAGCCTATATTCTTCATATTGAAAAGGGCAGAGTTTCTGTGATGTTTTACTAAAAAGCGAATATAAAATTGTTTTTAAAATTCACCTTTGACTTTTTAATTTACAAATATTTTAGTCTTCTGTATACAGCAAAATTTAAAACCTTTTAGGTTAGTTTTTATTAAAAACTCCCCAAGTTGTTGGATATTGTCTATTAAGAAAGAACAAAATCAATTATCATGTTATTGTTTTCCCCCACACAGGTTTTTCCCCCCCAAAATGTCATTTTTAACATTCTGATGCAAGTACCTTCCTCCACAAAGTTAGCAATAAAATGCCACAAATAAAAAATGTCCACATCGGCTACGCTCAAGAAAACCACTTATTGTGACAAAACTACCTATGTAAGAGTCTTGCTCACCATTAGCTCACCTGAGAAAAGTCTAAGTAAAAACTAAGTACTCAGGCTGTGCCTCAGCATCTACTTGTACTAAGTCCGTAAATGATCAGCTCTTTAGAAATACATATAGTATAACTGCAGTAGGATCTATACAATCCTAATTATCAGCTTACTACTAATGCTAAAGTTTGTTTTGATTATAGTTTCCCAAATACTGGAATCACAAACACGCAAACTTTAGTTATGGTCACACTTTCAGGTATGACAGGACTTCTCAGAGTGAGAGGCAATGATTAGCTTTTTAAAATTAAAACTACATTTTCTACATCACAGGTCAGTTTAGAATAGAAAACAGTTTCTGTTACACCTAAGGCATGACATACATTCTTGATGTATGTTTAGCGCTACAATCAACATTTCCAAGTTACTTGCCAGCAGAACTCACAGCGCTGAACATCAGCATTATCAGCTCCTTGGAAAGCTCTGACATATTTTACATAGCCCAAATAGACTTCTCGTCTACGTTAATCACCCTTTCATACAGGAAGGCAAGCTCTTGAACAGAAATTCAGGACAGAACACGTATTACAGCTAAAGAAGATCGCAGCACAGTAACTTCTCTGCACATAATCAGCTTGGGATGGATGAGCAGACTCCAGCTYTCCATTAGGTAGACACCATTACCAAGGATGAGAGTTGGTAAGGGAAAGTTAGTAGGTCTGTGGCTGCCTACTCACCTTTTCCCATGTTCAGGAATAGGGCATGACTATGAGAAAACTTCACCTGGTATGTATACAAGCTGGGAGCATAGTTAAAAGCTGCTCTTGTTCTCTTGTTTAGGCTTTTCACTTGCAGCAATCATCCAGCTAGCCCCAAAAATGTGTCCCACAGGATGCAGTATTGGCAATCCAAAAGCAGCAAAACTTGTGGCAATGAACAAGAAATTACAACAAACAAACAAACAAACAAACAAAAAAACCCAAACAAACCCAAAGAAATATCCAGCAATTTCTATTTGAACTAAATGTTTTTAGATTTTACAGAGTCTGTGACTTGTTCATCCAGACCTCAAAATCAAAGTGAAACACCGTATAAATTCTGGAAGATGCAAAGATTTACTAAACTGCTACAGCTTTTCCATGCTTCTACCACCAAAAATGCCCACAACATGAGACAATAATAAATCTCCCCAAGAATTAGTTGCTAATAACAACTCTTTTTGAAGGCAGATAAAYTATTTTGGAAGTCTAGAACTCCTAATCACACTCTTTGTCAAGTCCCTAAATGCACAGCTGTGCCTTCATTAGGGGAAAAAGAAAGATGTGAGAAGCAGTTTCACAGCTGAAGTGAGAAGCAAAGGCCTGCAGATGTATCCGTTAACAAGAATTGTATTCCATTCACATTACATTTGACTTAGAAGATGATTGTAACTCGTGCTAACGCGCGCCAACAGCAATTTCTACTTTCATTTACAGTCCATATATTGAAGAGAGCTTCCTGGATCCTTTGGTGAACACTGATAGCGGCTTTATTAAGACCAACAGACTGACTCTCCTTATGCAAGTACTGGAGGGCTAGAGGCTKTGAGAGCACTACGGTTCCTTTTATAAGCATGTTGGGGTGGACACGGACATCTATAGAGCTGGGCTTCAAAACAGCCCAGTTGCTGGGCAGCTCTATGTGAATTTACATGAGACCCAGCTTCTCTCTCCTGCTGCATGCTGGGAACTTGCATATGATTTACGTACAGCCTTAGGTATGTATCGTATGTATGATGAATATCCTTAGGTATGGAGCAAGGGTTCTTTCTGACTTTGTGATGAGTCTCAAAAATCTGAGGTATTTTGCAAATGGCTCCTTCCCAGCTATAGACCCCTTTGGCATCAGGAGGGAAAGATTTCCTGGACTGGCAGAACAATTTTTTGTTAAATGTAATGGATGGACTTTTTAAGATATGTAAATCATAAGATTGCAAATTTCTGCATTTAACAGGAAATGTTTGTTAGGTCTTACATCTTGCAAATTTAATAGTTGTAGCACTGGAATGATTCATGTCTTTATAACTGTTGCAAGACAATATCAAAGAAACCTGGCACAGATTGGTAGACTTCAAAACAAAAAGTTTTCAAATAGTAGAAAGCCTGATTTTCTGTGGGGATCATGTAAGGGTATTTTTTTGTCATCTAGTTCTCTTTTGTAAACCCAAATAGGACACGTATGTAGAAASCAGTAGCCTTTACAGTAAGAGAGGAAGCATCCATGATCCACTTTTGACTTCATCTGAACAGTTATCCACAACATGTCACTAAAAGGTTTGTTGCTATTTAAAGCATTTTTCCATTAAGCTCAAGAGAGGGAAAGTACAGTTTGAAGATCACTGTGTTTTATCCTTTAATATCAGACATTATGACCAACATGAGATTTGGTTTGGTTTTGTGGTTTTTTCCCTTCTCTAAAAATCGAAACATCCAGCTCCCATGTTAAGGGCAGGAAGCAAGCCCAGGTTTTCCTGAAGGGCTAGTAGAGCACTTTATATTTTTATGCATTTTATAGGACATTCACGTTTACCAGAAAGCAGAAGTATGGGCCCCACRCTGTATCCACTTAAATTTGTGAGTAATTCTCTGATTATTTTTTTTAACACAAAATATTAGTGTCAGTTCATGGCAGAGAGCAGAACAGTTGCGCTTTGTGAAAGTATTTTTAATTACAATGTACCTTAAACCTGAGTACTCAGGATGTCAGAACAGTTTTGTTTTTATGTAACTGTGCGTATTTTGTGTAACAATTTGCAGAGCAGAACTTATTCCCGTTCTGTTTTATCCTCCTGATGCCACTGCATGCCATTAGTTTGAGAATTTAAAACTGTATTCATGGCTTTCCTGTAGAAATCAACTCTTATACCTAAAAATTACCTGCACATAAATGTTTCATGCCATTTTTCTATCACCTCATTATCTTTCAATGAAGTAAAAAAGCTCAAATTTGCCAAAAGACAACTAAATGTTTTGCTCCTTCAGAATTGTGAACTATTCTCTTTTAAAGCAGCTACTATGAAGAAAATTAACTCCCTGCCAGCCAAAACCAGCACAAATCTGTAAGTCTACGTCACTTTCTGCCCTGATCCCAGATGGAACTGTTCTACCATAAATATTTTAAAATAGAACATAAAATGTGACTTCATGTTGTTTTTATTTTTGTTCAATAATTTTGTTTAGCAAGTAAATCAAGATCTGAGTGCTCATTAAATGAAGATGTTTGTTTCTAATAAATAAATTACAAGAGTCAATAACAAAGAATGACGAAAATGATGATACAACCAGTCCAGGGTACAAGCTCTTATTTTGGGACAGTTGCTGAAATCATCTTAGAATAACACTGAGGCAGCATGCCATGGCAGTACCTTATTATAATGTTTAAAATTAATAGACAGATTGAGATTGTTCCTTCAAGTACCAGAGCTTTCCCCTAAAAGCAAGGAAAAAAAAAAAAAAAACAAACAACAAAACACAACCCTGCAAGGAATAGTTTCTGAATAAGCAGAGTGTGTTCCAGATTCCCAGAAAAAGGGGGCAGAGCAACTCACAGCTCCTGTCCTTCAGCAGAGGGCATTTTCTCTCTTATATATCCCCTTTGAGAAAAGTACATAGGTCACAGCTCCAGTATCCCTACTCCAAAAAGATTGTCTCGGGGTCAGCAGGCTTTGGCTGGGACCCCATCACCTTTACAGTTGTGTTACAAGTGTATGTAACTGATACAAAGACCTGCCTTTCCCATCTGTAGMTGGATTCATTTCTGCTAAAATTCTAGGAGATGCGCATCATTAAAAGAGGGAAAAAGTCGATTAAACAAGTGGCAGGTCCTACATCTGATGCATAATTTTGAAAGAGGCTATCAAATATGCAAGACCATTAGAAAATAAAAAGTACCTTAGACAGCAACAAATTGTGCTGAATTGCCTGCTGATAACTAAAAAGTTCATTTGTTTAAAAGACCGTACAYAGTTCTTAATGAGTGAGGATTCTGACCTTCTACAGCAGGGCGAAGAGATGTGTTTGGGGCTCAAATTACTATAAATGAGTCTTTTATTTTAAAACACAGACATTTTCTCTCTGGCTGATCTGGCTCTGGGAACGTGACATCAGCTCTTATGGAACCTCGCACGAGTGTGGAAACCAAGCTGCATCATGAAGGGGTCAGAAATGTGTCACTGTGTATCGGATAAACCTATTTTTGGAATCATAATCTGGTCTGCTGCTAATTCCTTCTCTTTTTTAATCTTAGTGGTCATCACTTCCTTTGAGAAAATGGGAAGGCTGACAATTGTCCATTGTTCCATTAATCCATCCCAYGGATAAGATATCTTATCTTCCAAACAGCATTTTTAATACTTTGCTACATGTAAATGGATTTTAAGAATGACTGGATAGACAAAAATTACTTTAGAAAGATGTTAAATATAGTCTCAGAAAGTTTAATTTCATAGAATATGTTCTRCCACATGATGTCCCACCGTTAAAAAGAGATGCTCAGAGAACAGCCAATGGAACTATAGCAGCCTTATTCWACAGTTGCATGCCAGAAAACATTATTGTTTTGCACAGAATGGATCATGGTCACATCCTGAACTTTAAATATGGCTCATCCTTCTCCAGATTTAGCATTTTCCTAGAGTTTCTTAAAAAAAAAAATCCAAACCAAATCCTTTTGCATATGTAAATGCTTAAACAGCACCTGAATACAAGTGACTCAAAAAAATCATGCAAATTTTTTGGTTTGGATAGGCCCAGTCCAGAAGCCTAAAATAATGGGAATGTTGCCATTAATTCCAGTAGGATTCAGGTCTCATCCTAATTTTTTTTTTTATTCTTGCATACCGTTTATTTTAATTTTTTTTTAACAAGCAAATGTCTTCACGCTTGAAGAAGTTGTTAATGAACTTAACTTGAGAGGACATTATCTGCACAGAGAACAGTAAATTAGGTCTATATTTCCTTGGCATAATGAGTTGGGTTTAAAAAACAGTATTAATAGCAATTATTAATCTGTCTATTCTGCCATATGCCAACAATATAGATTATATGTGATTMATATGCATTACAATTCTATTACATATATTTAGTGAACAGTACTGAAGTACATATCAGTACCATTTTACATCATCCTCAAATTTTCTGAACTTCACAGCTTCAGGTGATTTTTGTCTCTCTTCAAATTTCAGGGAATGGAAGTTGTAGTATGTAGTATGGCAGTATGCAGTTTCTTCAATTCAAAATCTGTAAGAACATGACGAAAAATCATAACTTTTGACCATTTAAAATGTATGTTGTGTATTATCTTGCACACTGGTAAAACAAGTGGTATGTGGAGCAACTGTGGTAAACACTGTGATGTTCTAAAGGACCAGTACCAACAACCAGAGACACAAAGGGCTGAGGGTGTAACTACCACAAAGGAATGATGATGAGCCATACAGACTGATACTACTGCATGCACAGCAATGATGCTTTCAATACATCCCTTTTCACAAAAGAGAAAATATTCTCAGATTACGGAGTCTCCTGGCAAACTCTTGTTTTCTTATATGAGTCAGTGCAGTGGGAATACATTCCTACTCTTTGCCGCACATATTTCCAAACAGAGAGCACTGACTTAAAATAAGTCTGYTTTACTAGCCCTCATATAAAGGATTATACTGAACCTTTTTATTGACTGGTCTCTGTATTTTCCAGTTCTTGTTCTTACTTGATTGCTTCCAGTGATTCTTCTTACTTGTCATTTACTGTCTGTACTTTCCCATGGTACCACTTCTTTTTCTTTTCTTTCTCCCACAATTTTTAACTCTTTCCATTTCATGTATTCACAGTATTGTAACCTGTATATTTCACAGATAACTCAAATTATAGGCATTACTGCTGTGAGTTAAAGACTAAGTTACGCTTTCTTGACACAGATTTTTGTGGAGAAAAGATGATTGAAATCTTCCAGAAAGGATATAATGAATTCTGGAAATCAGTTTTTGTACGCTCTGTGCATGTTCTTGCTTCCGAGTGGAAGACCAAGAGTTATTTCTCAAAGTGTCAAGGCAAACTTCTTCACACCACTGAATATTATCAATCTCACTTAAGACTGCTGGTGACATTCTTGACTTGTTTATCATAGTCTAAGAAATGATGGTAACTTTTAATTTTTAAACTATATTACATGATTTGAAAATGACTTAGACTTTTTGATTATACAGTTTCATGAGCTAAAAATTGTAAAATACAAGAATTGGCATGGGGTAAGAAACTAAAGTCCTTGTCTAGAAGAAAAATTTATGAGTTCTCTTTTTTTCAGCTTTAAATTGTATTGTGTGAAAAGGCAGAATACGGTGTATGCCGTATATACATGGCCAGGCAGGTGGACGTTGTGTAGAGGCATAGGTATTCCAGGTGGGACTACACCAACCCCAACTCCCAGAATTTACCCACTGCAGTTAACAATACACAAATAATTGTTGAGATGGGAACAAGTGGAGACCAGAATTGACTCTTTGCCATGAGAATTACAATGAGCACTCCCGGAGCTTCAAGTACTTGCTCTAATAAACGTTTAACTGTTTATTCCACAGAGGAGAGGGCCACGAGGAATAAAAGCACCCCCCAAGCAGAATGCGTTGTAGTTTGCTCATTTGTTTATTCACCTTGGGAAGATRAGGAGATGGGAAGACAAATCCCCTTAGGCAGGGAGTGAAAGAACTTGAAACCAAGTCTCATAATTTAGCTTGGCTGAGGACTCCTGGGGCAGAAAACTGACAACTGCGCTTCTGACAAATTATATGATGCTAGCCCTGGAATTTGCTCTTTTCTTTCTTCTTTTCCGTCTTCAATTTGGTACCATTCTGTATATTTAAGTCRACTTAATGAATAGCTTTAGGAGGACCAAAACCATGTTTTTCAGCACATGTGCCTTTCATTTAATTCTCTTCCTCACTTCAAACACCAGGTTGCCCAATTATTTTAAAACTCTGTTGATACGAGCAATGAATAYGCAAATAATGTCACTGAAATAAGAGGCCATGGAAATTTAATAATCACGTGKTTTTTTTGATGGACAGATGCCTTTTTCCTCATCAGATATAATTTTACCATTAGTTAATGTAAGAAATATTAATTTAATTCTCACCCTATAGGTCTAAATTTAAAAGTTCCTGTACACTCTGAAAAGGAAAAAATGCTCAAAAGGAAACTGAAAAAAGCATTACTCCTTCTAAATAAAATTTCAGTAAATCTAAACTATTCCCCGCACCCTGAGTATTGGTGACAATAGCTGAGGATAAACCTTGTGCTATCGTTCTCCCTACACCTCAAGGTTACTACTGTTTCGTAAGCATTTGGTATCAGGCCCTAGTTTCTCCTCACTGAAGAGCTGTCTCTGACACCAATATATTGAAAATGCAGTTAAGATACACTCTGTGATGTGAACTAATTCCTGCTTGCGGGGTAAGTTTATGAGTGTCACCTTTTTTGCCATGTGAATATATCTGGAACTCCTGCTACAGAGATTATGCCCGGAATATTTATCTTCATAAAAGTACTTTGAAATTTATTTTTGCAAAAATCATCTTACATTTCTTACGTAAGAGTTTTACTAGCTGTAACAGGGAAAAATAATGAGGTAACTATACACACTAATCAACAGAAAGATAATAAAAATTGTTGGATAAAACTGAAAAGGGGTTGCTTACAGTAAGAGCTTAAATGTTTGTTTTCTTTTCTCARTAGAGGGCAGCCTCAAAACAGTAACAGCAGGCAACAATAAACACCATTTAACCTAAATCCCTGGAAAGTAGAACACAGCTTTCTCAGATCATTCCATCGCATCCCCCTACGACACTGACTGTAGCTGTTTTCATCAGGTTTGTGTAGCCCTGAACGTAAGCCAGTTAACTATCATCATGACTAACTGGCCTCTTAACTACCATGATCTTGTTTACAATATGACGTATTAGTACGTCTACTACACTTTGTGCATTTTATTAGGCAACCGGATCATAGAAAAACTGAAATATTGGAGTGATAATCTTTAATCGTCTATCTCATAAGGAAGATTAAAAAGAACTCCAYGGTGCAACCATTCAACACTGCATTTCCTACAGCAAACATAGTTTCCATGACCTTGAAGAAAGTGTATGTATTTGAAACACTTGCGCTAAATAGGAAAATTAATCAGTATTTGTATTCAGGGAGGCCATAACTGACCAACACTTGATTTTGACAATAAAGAACATTACCCAACGTTTTCTCTCAAGAAAATGAATACTGCAACTTGAAATAGAAATACTGATTGGGAGCAGACAAGACGTACACCGCTCCTTCAATGGACAGGATCACAACACTCTATAAAAACTATGTACTACATAATGTTCTGTTGTCATATATTATCACCTATGGTCAAACATTTAAATTCTACACTTAATTTGCCACATAGACAATGCTTATAACATAACAATGGTGTTCATTCGTGCATTCTGGCCTAAAAAATCTCTTTAGCAACAGCCCATAAAAGGTGGGATAAAATCACATCACTCAGACGTCTATCCCCCTGCCAGCCACCTTTAATTTGCTTCGCTGCAGTAGAAGTTTGTGATAGAAAGTTATTAAATCACCAAGCCCATGACTTCTTTGTCTTGACAGAAGAATAGACTAAATGACCTTGGCTAATTTCAATGAGCCACATCATGCTCTATTAAGGCAAAAAGGCGGGAAAGAGAGCAATATACAAGAAATTGGATATTTGGATCGTGAAATGAGACAGAGAGACAACAAAAACAAAAAAAGCAAAATAAGCCTTCACCCAGACAAATGTAGTTATTTACTAGCAGTTCTGTTCAAAAGCAAAAATACCTATGATCATCTTATTTTAGTGCCTACACTTTTTTCTCTTTTCTGTCTTACAACCACAAGAAAAAAGCTTGATGCAGAACGCAGAGCGGTTGCAGAGGGAATAATTTTCAATGTTACCTGATGGTTTCAGCAGCCCCACTGGTACATCAGGAGCACTGTGAGATCTCCTGGGGGTTCAAGGTTTCAATAACCTCATGTGACACTTTGTACATCACAGTCTTAAAGGATGACTGATTTAAAGCTTGTCAGAATAAACTAAATGAGTTTACAGGGATTTCTTTTGCAGGTGCGCACTACTTCCAGGAACAGTCTGATGTGAAAAAGATGGGAACATTTATAATTCTACACTATTTTAGATTTCCTTTGTTACCGTGTTACACGACTTCACCAGAAAGAAAGAAAAACAAAAAATAATTAAAAAGTTAAGACTAGGATGTAAATGTAGCTCCATAACTTCCAGTTTTATAAATTTGCCTCATTCTTGAATGGCCTGAAGTTTCCATATAATTCTGAAATTTGTATTTTCCCCTCTGGTAAACACTACTTAAAGTTTCCCAGTGTTCCATCTGTAGAAGTGCCAGAACAAAAACACGATTCAATAATAGCAGCATTTATCTTCATCTTATGGTAACAATTCATTCAAAAAGCCTAAACAGAAGAATAATACTCTGATTATAGGCTGCTACAAACATAACAACTATTCAGCCAAATCTTCTGTATGTGTGTTTTGCAGGTTTTTAATACTAAATGATCCAGAGTTTGCCTTTGTGTATTTTATTGACTAGAGATTATAGCTCAGTTCATGGTTCAAAAAGATCCAAATAATCCAAAGACTTGGCACGTTTCTATGAGATCTGTTAAGTTCAGTAAAACTTTCAGTTTTAATTAAAAAAAAAAAAGTATCTCAAGTAACCTCTGTGATCTCTCCTAGATTTTCTTAGTCTTAATTAACCTAAAAATACATTGGATTACATCTAGTTAATATGTCAAACAAAAACTTGAGGTTACTTTCATAAGACAGCCTTATGAAAGACTAGTCTTTAGTCTTCCGAAGGTAATGCAGACTATCGTGTGTAGCCAGACTCGTCTTGTCAACGGTGCTAGGTAGGCAGACAGGTAGACATGCAGGCAATTCCTTATATAAGGTGACTCGCCAAATCGCAAGGGGCTTCAATGGATGTTGCAGTCTTGATATTATAATTAATTTCAATACAAGATGGTATAAGCAATCTGAATAATCAGTATTTCAGATGAAAAAAGATACAGTCACATTTTTCATTCAACTCTGACCTCAGTCAGGAGCTGCCGTGATTCAGAGCCAGGAAGAGCAACGTCTTGAGCTCCTCTGAGCCCTGGTCCAGCATCTCCCGCACGTCACAGAGATGGAATACTGGCCAGGTACTACTGATAGTAGCGATGACTGGAATGAGAGAAAGTGTCCTCAAAAACCTGCTCACTCCTTTGCACTTCAGGGGTTTAGCTCGAGGGCAAACTTCCAGGGAATCCCTACAGCATGCCTGCTTCCCCTTCCCAARGCATTGGGCTGTCCATCCTCAAACCAAAGAAGTACAGAGTATAATCCATGTCAAGGCTGTGACAGAAGACTATTTAATGAGATCCCAATGTACTCTATCATTAATGTGTCCACTGGAGAAGAGTACATGCAGACTATTAATGTTATTATTTTGTCTTGTCAGCTAGGATGGATAAACTTGCTGCAGTATTCCTACTGCGTAATACAACACAGTCCATAGAAATGCAATGGATACTGCAGTATGATGCAAAATGTACTTCAACTTTAAAGTCAGAGCATCAGCATGTAATTAGTGCCTTCACTGGGCTCTTAGCTGGGCCTCTTTTAATTTCATGTCAATTTTGCTTCTCGGCAAGTGTTCCAAAAATGTTCCATTTCATGATAAACTGGCATAAGCCAAAGATATGCAGAATATTCGTGCTGGCATTTTTTCCAGTATTCTTTTAGTATTTTCTGGCTGGAATATGCAGATATTTAGCATAAATATTCCTGCAGCTATTAATAATAACTTATCCCTTAAGTTAGTTATGTGAAAAAGGGACATTTCTATATTCTGTAAAAGTTGTAGTTTTCTATGGCTCTAACTCAGAGACAGAGCAAAAACTGATTTTGGCATATCACCTTCAATTTTTTGCCATATATATATATATACACACACACACATATATATATATATAAAGTACTGATTTATAAAGCTGTGCAGCTCACCTCTGCAGCCCTATAAAAAACCTTTTCTAAGATTCATGGGAATGTGATTGTAATTCTCTAGAAATTATCTTAAGTATATATCTAATCCTTTACCTACTCAAGGCCAGGTTACTCCATCTAATCCGTGACTGGTATTTGTCTAAGCTGTTCCTAAAACCTTAAAAAAAAAAAAAAAAAAAGCTATTTTAACCTTCAAAAGACCACTAAATCAGAGGCTGGAGCAAGCTGTAGCCACGTGACACCTGCTTTAACTGACCACAGCCAGTACCAGTCCTGTACTGGCGATGCCCCCGACGAGCTCATCGAGGGCTCGCCGATATGGGACTGGGATGAACCGTGGGAAGGAAAGACTTAGAGCTAAATAGTCAGCTTGCAATTCGGTGACTCCCCTGTGGCAGAGGAATTCTCATCTCATCGCATGGCTCAGCTTTAGAAGTGGCTGAAAATGCAACTGAAATAAAGACCTGGTTCTCAAAAGAAACCTGAAGAACCRTGTTAAAGAAAGAAGTTTAACTGCCCAGAGCAGCTCCTGCTCCATTCTTCTACCAGAACTACTCAAGGTTGGGTCTAGTTTTGGCATTGGTAAATTTTATCTGAGCCTTATCAAGCCTGCAAAGAGCTGATAGGCACCAACTCCTCCATTCAGCAGGACTGGATCATGGTGAAATTACCAGGTGAATCTCAGAAAGCTGAACAGCCCTAGCCCCCACCTATGCTTTTTGGGAGGGGTTAGTATGTACTTCCATCCCTTGCTTATTCAGCCTCTCTAAAGCATTCTTCAGTCAAAAATAGCAAAGAATCCAAAATGACCAAATGCAGATGTCTTATCACTACTATATGCTGTGAGTTTCAGTTTCAGTGAACTATGCACCCCTTCTCCTCTGAAGGTCATTGAAACACACAATGTCAAACAACCATACATAATAAAACATYTTTTATTTCACATTGCCACCACCCCTCCTGAATTTATGCATTACAGTCAGAAGCAAAAATGCATATGTGCTTGAAATAAAAGATGATGAGACAGGAATGTCATTGTATTTACTACTATTTCCTTGAAATTTCACATACATTACCATTTCACACTGCAGATATGATCATATTTTTACTTGCCAGGGAAAGGTGGCAAGAATATATCTCTCAAAGATCATAAAATAATGAATTAACATATGAATGTTAAATTTAGAGAAAGAAATTAGAATAGTTCCAGTTACTGAATGCTCATACTCCATTAGTTCTTAAGCATTATTAGAAGCTTTCACCCCTATGGAGTTGTGACCTGTACGCTGAAATGGTCTTTGCCGTAGTCACACACCCCATACTTCGTATCATAACTTATTTTCCTGGTGCGTAGACCGTGACTTATTTACACAGCACTATCAGTGTTGCTAGCAATAGATTATTTTAACAGTCACCTCTGTGACCAGCTGAGTTGTTTGCAATTAAATATTTAAAACTGCTATTATCTTCTTGATTAATCAAAAATTTCATATGAACAATGTTAATTAAAGAAGAACATACTTAGAATGCCATTTTTGTTACTAATATCAGGAAAAAGCTAACTATTTGAATAGGTTTCTGAAGCAACTTTGCAGCTTTTGGCCACACAGATGATCTAAACATGTAACTTGTACATTCAGGAGTTAGAAAGTACAAAAACGGAATGACTTAATGGTTACCCATGCATTGTTCTGATATACAGATATACAGAGAGAATAATTASAACTATACTGCATTCATACCAAATATCTAATACATAGGAGTGTATCATAATGACACATTAGTGGCAGTTGTTAGTATCAAACTACATGACCATAATGTAAAGTTATTGGTTTTTATATTCTTTGCCCTGTTGATAGAAATGTGTCCACTAATAATTTCAAGAACTGCCTCTAATAAGCAAGTCAAAATATGTAATTACTACAAAAATCAATATTAACGAGTCGTTAACCATTTACTAGATGAGGTATTGGGAGACAAATTTAAATTCTTAATAAAATATAATATAAAAGAATCGTTATCTGTGTGTTCTGTGTGGTTTAGAACAAATGTTTATTTAGTATATTTTACTAAATTCCATAGTAATTTATTAGAGCAGACATAAATTTTAACCATTGGGAAGTTTTCATATTCATATATGATAATAAAGAAAGGAGTGGGAATCAACATGAACTTTACAAGGTGTATTTGAGCATAAATTAAAAGGGCATGAATAAAAATTAGGTATTTTATGTGCTATCACATTTCAAAGTACAGGCTACATGTACAAAATGCTACATATGAAACCAAACATATTTTATTTACACTAGCATAGGATTTTATTTCTAGTTTATTTATTTTTTCTGATTCCATTAATGTCCTAATTTAGAGAGTTAAAATACAATAAAAATACATGAGAGTTATAATACAATAATTATTCTGCACTGGAAGTTTTTAATTCTCTGCCATTTAATCCAGAGTAATTTATACAAATATATGAATTATTGAGGAATATACATTTAAACAGCGCTTAATGGATCAATACTGTTCTCTGAAAAACACTCACCTGCAACTTCAGAAAGCTTCAGTATTGGACAAATACTGCTTTGGCCAGTTTAACTTTTGGGGTTTTTTGGATGCTGGGACAAAAATCAATATGCTGACACCAATTTTGATTTTGTGTAATGCTCATTGAATATGGACTATACAAAAGTAAGGCCTTCATGAAAATAAATTATTCCTATCACTGTGAATAAGAATTGTCATATATTTTATGACAGCCTGTATCCTCACCTGGTTATATAAAGCTAACTATTTTAGTTTTGTGAAGTCAGCAGTATTACATTGAATAATTCCAGCTGGCGGGTTTCTTTTCTTTTTTTTTTTTTTTTCATATGGCTTATTTTTGGTGCGGGCTTAGATTTTACTATGACAGTTCCGGAAATCTGTCCACATGAACTTTTAAATTCTAATTTAATTTTCTGAACTATAACAGTAATTGTATCTTTTACTGTATACTGTCACACTGGATTGTAGCAGAAGTCCCAGGATCTATTCCTGAGTTTCTGGTTTTGAACATGAAATCTATTGAGGATCATCAACAATCATTGCCTAGCAGTAAAGTCTACTGATTGAGAATAACTGACATGTTAATGACTCATGGTATCCAAGATTTGGGCTTAATATGGCAGCCTTATAACTATTCCCAAGGCAGACCTTAATAAGTCTTCTGAGTAGTAGAGCTGAGATATTAAAAATGTTGACCTCCACCAATTTCTACTTAAGATTTCTTATTGCCAGAATTTGGTAACTACACTCTTAAACAGTAGRTTATTAGAATAAAATCCTCCCAAAAGCAAGTCCTCAATGCAAAATAATGCTCATAGCACATTTGATATATTTTTYAGTGTTTTTCTTTGGCTTTTTTGTTTAAACAAAAGTTATAAGGGAAAAAAATATTCTGGCAAACAGTGCGCTGCCCAACCTTTGCTCCCTAAGAAAGGGCTTCCTCATCCTTCTTTTGGTATAACCATTTCCATAATAGAAGGCTAGTAATGCTTAAAGAAAAAGTCAGAAAACCTGTATGGGCTTTTTACTTGCATTTGCTTCACACAAAATATTTTTAAAATGAACTTGAAACATACATTAAAATATGCCTCTATCAATCCACTTTTGTTTTATATGTATTCCCAAGATCAGAAAGTTCTAGTTTTCTTTGAATTCAAAAAAAAATATAGCAGAAGACTTCAGGTCTATTGAACGAGGACTAYACAAAAGTAGAGCCTTCAAGAAAAGAAATTATTCCTATCACTGTGAATAAGAATTGTCATATATTTTATGACAGCCTATATCCTCACCTGGTTATATAAAAATAACTATTTGTAGTTTTGCGAAGTCAGCAGTATTACATTGATTAATTCAATTTTTTGCTCATCAAATTTACTTACCCCGGCAATGTACTCCTTCGTCATACCCATCAGAACAGTCATAAACACCATTGCAGAGCTGGGACAAGTGAATGCACTTGTTTGTACCGATGCAGCTAACATAATTCGGGGTGCACTTGAAATCTGCTTCCTCAGGACCTAAAAAATACACAGAAAATTTCTTATGCATATTTTTATACCTAGAACAAGACAAAGGAAGTTGTAGAAGGCATTTCCATTTTAAAGCTAAGGGCAACACTCCATGTATTAGTCTGTATTGCAGATTTTTAGTGCATTATAATTACTGTATTTAGAAGAATTAAAATCATCAAGAAATGATTAGTGCAATTAAAAGGAAATCAATGGGTCAGAGAGGATTATTTACCAAAATACAGGTGTTTTACAGATGCTAAAATTAAGCTTTGCAAACATTAAAATGTATCATAAAATTTTCAATTGCTTTGTGAGTATCATCATATCAACTCATATCAAGAGTAATAGGCACCAGTATTTACATTCATTGTTGTGCTATATAGACAATTTTAGATATTTTTGAAATTACATAGAAATGTTACATATTTATGGCTGCATTAGATCAGAGAAACTGCTCCTGCAGCCCAGGAGTCTGCCTCTGAAACTGCACAGTACAGGATGGTAGGGAGAGGATAAGGATGCTGTGATTGTTCCCTTTGGGGTACCAYCCCGGCTGCAATCACTCTGTGTCCCCTTATCTCTGAAGTGTTAAGTACAGGGATGTTTGAGGAAATTCGGGGATTTTTGAGGATCTCTTTTGTTTATCTCCTAGAGAGGGCTCTGACTGGATAAAAGACCAACAAATATAATTTCACATGATAAAGACTTTGAGATTTTTAACACACTGCAAAGAACATTTAGAGGTCTGAAGGGTTTAACTCATTTAGAGGATGAATCTTAATTTATACACAGTATATGATTAGCTACACAGAGACTGAAGCTGTGGAAATTTTTCAGGAAACAACTTAAAGCTCCTTGATTGCATGTGTTGGAGCCTTGAGTCTGTGCTAAACTCTGACAGCTTGTAACAGTTCTCAAGGGAAATATACCCTAGGATGCACTGTGCTCAAGTGCAATATGCTTTCACCTTCTTCGAGGCACTAACTCCAAGACGAAGGACAGAAATCACAGGCAGTAGCTGAAAGCTCCCTTATAAGWGGGAAAATCTCAGCTTTGGCAGATCTGGTCTCTTGAAGTCAGCAGGATAAAGCAAAGGGGAGCTCTGGGGGGAATTTACGATTTCTATAACAAATACAGATAGCTCTTAGCACAGCCCATTAAATAAAAATCCTAACTTAAAAAACTTGTCCCAACTAGAAAACTTAAATTAAAAATTCCCACTGCCGTGCTACATRTCAGGAAGCCGTCCACCATTTAGAGTGGGCACAACAAATACCAATTTTCAGTGGTTTACAATGCTTTTGCCTGTATTTTTTTACGCAACTCCCACCAGCACAGGGCAGGTGCTCCCCTTCCCCAAGCAGAGCAGGCGCCCCGAAACCACGCACATCCACCRCGCAGGAAGGCACGATGTACAGCGCCTGCTTCCCTCCTCTGACCTTTCCAGCTTCACACCTTCCACCCATGGGGTGACACCAATTAAATCCTCGATGTATCACTGATTAACAGAAACAGCATGCTAGTACTAGGGATAAAAAGGCAATGTATATAGGGATGAATGTACTCTGTCTCACAATTATTTGTGTGCTTCCAGGATGAAAAAARAGACATATTTTTTATTATGGCCATATGCGACATACAGTTTTTCAAGAAAACTGCATTCCTAAACTAAGGATAAGGGGTCTAAATACCTTTTGAACTCAAAGAAAAGAAACAACTATTCTCACTATGCTGTAGGTTAAATAAGTGCCTAGCAAATGTAGAGGCATTAAAACACTTCACAAAGAATAMATTTTTCCTATATTTTCCAGTAAAATATATGAGGAAATTAACAGCGGAAAGTCAAGAGATGATTAAAACGTATCCTAGATCTTAGGTCTCGAAGACCATGGTAATAAGAATCAGAGAGATGTGATCTCCTGGTGCTGGCAGAGACCCCTGCCCCATGCAAGAAAACAAGAGGTGGGGCCATGCAGCTCGATGCCCTTCGCAGGCAGCATGGCCACTGCCTGGGGGTTGGGGGTCTTTCGCTTGGGCTTCGGGCATTTTACTCTTTTTTTTTTTTGTTAACTGGAGGTAGGACACTTCATCCCATGAAGCATCCCATGCACACATGCAGATAGAGCTCACTACAGTACCTACAACATCTGGCAGTGCCCAGCATTCCTCCAGGACTGGTTTAACTCTGCAGAGCTTTCAAAGAAGAACGTAAATAAAGCAGCTTAGGATAGCCCCGCGCTCAATGTCAGGTAGGTCATACAAAACTGAAAGGTTTAATTTGATTCTCATTTCAGTTGCATCAGGACTTGAAGGCACCCAACATTTAACAAAACCAAACTAATTTTCTGATTTGCCATTTATAGCTTGCTTATTCATTGCATTAGAGCAAGTGTGAATAGAGTGTGAGGAGTAAAAAAGATCTTTTCTTCTAAAATAGAGGACATTCATTAAAAAAACTTAGATCTCTGAAACATGTAAACCATGGTACTTGCATTACTTACATATAAACCCAAGATTGTTAGAAGGCTTTCAGCATTCATACCTTATCAATCTGAAAACTGAGATCTGTGACGAAAAATATATAAGCATATATATTTATCTTCTAAATGTAATGAGTGAAAAGAATGAATCTCTTAATTAATATTTAAAATCTCAATAGGAATATCTGATATGTTCCTGTCTAAAGATTTTGGGATTTAATTTTGATTTGATGCTTTTTGCTTTTAAAATACAAGATTCCTTCAGGAYACAAACATCCTGCAATTTTAAATATATTATCTAATTTAAAATACTAGTAGGGGAGCTTCCTAAATTAGATTTCTTTGATTGGGAACTGCATATGAGGGGAAACTGAAATATGCTTCAGGAAGTATTACACTGCTTTGTTTTCAAGAGAAATTTTGTGCACCGCTTGTGAAAACAGAAAGGTTAAGATTAGAAGTGATTGAATTATTTATGTGATTAAGATAAATTCATATGTGCTTTCTCTTTCCTTACTAGCATGATGCTTTGGAAGTCAACTTGACTTACAAAGAAAGATGAACTTCAGTCCAAAAAGGCCATTTTATAGAAGACTTGTGACCTATTTTGTCTGCAAAATGACTCTAAAAAGTAATAATTCTCAATCATCCAACACCACCAGTGGAACAAAACAGCATGTCCCAAGGCCTCCCTGCCCACAATTCCTACCACCTTCATTGAATAAAAAAACCTAAGCTAAACAAAGCTGCATGTTGCGATGCCTTTGAAGCAGCACATGCTTTCCCCACTGAATCCTACCCAGCTGCTGCACTTTCTGAAATGTCCCATGCAAATAAAGATGAGGAGCGTTTTAYCTCGTTTAGTCCTCTTCCCTCTTCCTTTAACAGACAGCCACTTCTGGCAGAGTTATCAAATGAACTTTAGGAAAAGGAACTTAAAAGTGTTCTTCTTCAAAATAATCTCAGTGTATTTTACATCAGTGCAACAATGCTGCGAATATAAAAGACGGATGGTGTCTTTTCTTCCCTTCAAAAGACATAATAATTCCTAGCCTTGCCAGTTGGTGGAAAAACAGTCAAAACTACTGGCTGCGATCATGGTAATACACCATCTCAATGTTTCAAACACTCATACCAGGACACTGCTTGGAGGGCGAAAAGGATGGAAGCAGCGTTGCTCATGCAGCGCTGTGCACCTCAAGAGACTGGCTCAGGAAGCAGAATATCTAATCTCCGTGGTGTAACTGACTCTTAACAGATGGCTAAATGAGAAATGGTAAAAAAGCTGAGCTGGAGAAAGTTGATCCAGGGTCCCAGGAGATCCCCCCGGAGCTGGCAGCCRGGGCCGTCCCACCCCAGCTGATGGGCGGCTGGGGCAGCCCCAGCCTGGGGCATTGGGCACCTCCGTAGGGATGAGACACGATGYCCGCCCATGGGTGGGGGTCAGGATCAGGGCTGGTGAGGGTACCATGGTTAGACGCAGCCCTGGGATGGCCAGGCAGGGCCAGGTGGACAGATAACTGCTTCTTTCCCCAGATCCTCCAGAAGGCAGGCTGTGCCCAGGARCAGACAGGCTGAAAACAGAAGGACAGTGACTCATTTCAGATCCAGATTTCTTTGGCTGTTGAATTGTCTGGGACGGCCATTTCTGATTTGGTCACACTCTGTCAAGGCTCACTGCACTTTCCCAGCATGTGAGAAAGCATGACCGTGTTTTGGCAATACCTGTGCAGTGTAGTACAGTGAATTTAGCTGAAGTTCCTTCAACAAAAGTGCCTTTAGTTCAGTGGGGGTTGAGAAGAGGTAAGAGAGTTCTTGTGCTATCCTCCAGCAGGAGATGATGGGATCAATCAAACACAACCTCTGGTTTGCCACTAAAGAAGCATCGTCAGAAAGTATTAAAGGCTGCTGTCAGAATTAGCAGAGACATTTTACCATGCACTTTTGACATGGTATCTATCTTGAATTTGTTCTTAACCAAAACTGTACCTGCCTCACTTCAGGCTTATGCTATACTAAATTTCTAACTAGAGAATGCAACTGAGAATCTACMAGCTGATTATTTCCACTAGTTTTTGTTATCATAAGCAATATACAAGTGTTTATTAGCAAAAATTATGGATGAACATTATTTCATTATGTATGTTTCCTTCTTCTAGAAACACTCCCCTTAATTTAATGTAAATTAAGGTACAACTTTGTGTGCTAAGTTTACTAAGGAGTTACAAAGTACGAACAAACGATATTTGCAAAGATTGTGGAGATAGCCAGTCAAAAGGAGACATGCTGCTGTGCCCAGCACAAATTCAAGGTCCACAAAAAGTTATTAAATCACAGTAAAACACACACCCCCACTTCTTACAAATTCATTCAGAGATGCTCATATTTGACAAYTGCTACAAAAAAAGCATCAAACTGCTACTTCTGAGTCTATTTTTTCACCTTTGCCTTTCTCAGCGAAGTTTTTACAAAGTGTTTTTTCTTTCAACAYTTCAGGTAAGTAGTTACGCAGTAGCTTGCACTTTTAAACAAGAGACTAGGCAGCCAAATGTGGTACCTCCCTTTTACATCACTGCATCCAATTTACTTGAAGACCAGCAGGTTTTGGCAGCTCTAATCCTGGGCTCTCCTCAGCCACAAGAAACAATTATACCAAACTGTGGGATGCCTTCAAAATTCCCATTTGTGTTGTACATCAGTGACTTACAGATCCATCCTGCTCTCCTAAGTGTCTTTATGGAGTGAACCTTCTCCGCAGTGAGCAGTCATCCTGAACAAAACCTTATTCCACTGGTTCAATGGCCTTTGAATTCAACTCTGTTTGCACACGTAAGTGGGAACCCTGGAGAAGGTATTTTTTACCTTTCCAGGTGCAAAAGCGCCAACACACAGGGGATGGAATCAGACCCAAAGACAAAATTGATAATTTTGATGCAAGTAACAGAGTTGTCAAAAAATGTCTTTTACTGTTCTGACTGCAGCACATGCTCCTCTAGAGAAGCCTTGGTATAGCAACTACCCAGGTCTTCTCTGTGGTATTATCAAAGTTGATTAATAACTGTAATTAAGCCAAAATAGCCCAGAGTTTAAGAAAGAATAATCCACACAACTTTTAGGATCTCTCTGGATAAATACGGGCTTAAATGAAAATACTCCACTGTGGTACAATACAGCGTGTGGCTCGTCAAACACACATATAAGATTGTGAGACCTATTTCTCCCTGTTAACTCCATAGCATTGCTGGTACCCCATTTCTACTGTGGACTCAGAGCACGGTATAGGATATTTAAGATTGCAGATTTGATTAAAAACTTAATATTTCTTCTTTAACATAGCTCTTGGCAACAAGAAACAACCTGCCACATGCAGCCAAATAATATCTGATATAGTTTTAAAAGTGTGAGAAGTCATCCTCACAGATGGTTTTTAAATTTATTTTTTGTCCAGTTCATCATCGATAACCAGGGATTTTAAAAATGCTTGTCTTTTATAAAACTTGAAATCACAACATCTTGAAGTAATGTTTCTGACCCTGCCAAGACAAGACATACTGTACCTTAAAGATATTTAAGGTTTAGGGCTAAATTATGGCCACTAGAAGAGGTTGCTTTTGTGGGAAAATTAGAGATTAATGGGAAAAAGAGACTATACTTCCATGATTATTTTTTTTTTATGTTAAATGTTTGAAAACTTCCAAGAGGTTGAATACTACATATTAATTTCTGTAGTTACAGGTTAATGTGTAAAGTGTAAACTAAACACACATGGTATCCCATGGTATCATAATTGCTTTAAAAAGTAACTTTTCACACAGACTAGATGCACATTTTTAATATCAGGACTTTGAAACACTGGGATAAATTTATGGAAATTACTTAAAATCTTTACTCTTTGGTATCTTATATTAATGCAAAGAAAGGATTTCATATTTAATAAGGATTTATGTATCATAAGTAACCCCTTATTCCTTGCTACTTTTATCCATATGCTTTATTCAACCACGTAGACTGATAATGAATATAAATTTGAAGTCACCTTCAATTAAATCAGGTATTCAGCTGTCCATGAAAGAAGGAGAATAATAAACACTTATGGTAGGATATGGACAACTGAAAAGAAGAGGAAAGCAGGTGAAGTATTTTGCTGTTTGCAGCAGAACAATAGCTGTAATCTCTGACCTCACAGACACAGCATATTGTCTCCAAAATAATATTTCACAAGAAAGAATAAAACCAGTGGCAGCCAGTAGGTTTGTGAGTATGCAAATGAATGAATATAGCTATAGTACACCCTCATAACTTATGATCAAACGTAAGAGATGACCTAAAGACTGTAGAAAGCAATACTGAAACAAACAGAAACAAAAGAGAAAATGCAGAACTTAGCCGTCTGTGCTGATTCACAGCCCCTACGCATCCAGCACCAAGTATCTCATCTCTCTCTTTATAAACGGAGGAGTGTGGATGCAATCAGCCCTCTGGTATCTACCTCCCTTTTCAAGAACAGGCTTTGGCTCATTGTGCTTTGTACAGGGAGAAGAAACACAGCTATCCAAGCTGAAGTTTTCTAAATCCAATCAAGGATTTGCATTGATCTTAGCTTGAGCTTAGAGTGCTGATATATAATTTACTCAGTTAACAACTCATAATAAAAAAAAAAAMCAAACACCACCATTGAAATAGTTCAAAAGGTTATCTATCTGTAAAGCTTAACAAGCCTCACAGCGGCACACAAAATGCCAATTTCTATACTCCTCTGATAGGCTTTTAGCAGTGGCACTAGTATTACGTACAAATGAACTCACAGGTGCAGAACAGAGTATATGGATATTGGGTTTATGATGCTCTACAGTTGCTTGCCTTTTCCTCCTTGTCTGTGTGKTTTTGTCAGTACTAGAGGAAAGCAAACAGCAGACAGTCTAAATCTAATATTATACRATAACTTTAATTGTTTAAATACTTTTTTTTGTTTAAAAACATGAACATTGTTTGCATACTGCCATTACAATGACTCTGCCAGGAGGTCCATTTGAGACGGCTCTCCAGCAAACGCTTTCCCTTTGGCTATCTTTTTCCTGATCACTGCTTTCTGTGCGTCAGGCACTTGCTCATCTTTGCAAGCAGATGTAAATAATTAACGGAGCCGCAGGACTCATCTCTTCTACTGTAATGTAGCTGATACCACTGGAGAGAAGTAGAAAAACTATGTTGAAGGTTGTACAAAGGCTGACGAAGATGAACAAAGAGGTAGARGAAATCTTTCTAAAACAGCTCAGCTTTGGATCGTTATCCAAAAGTCCCTCTGGGCACACATGGGCTGGGACGGGGCTGGAGTCGGAATACAGCTCTTCGGGTGATCAGGCCGAGAGCAGCCACCTGAACTAAAAGTGGGTTTTGCCTAACATAAATCTACCTACTAAAGCTGTAAAAGCCAAGAAGGTAATCAGACTGATAATCAGCTCATAACAGCAAAATCCACCTAGATTGCTAAATGCAGTTGGACATTTTGCATTCAAAAATTACCTGAAATAGAAAATTCACCTGGCCAAAGGGAGAGAAGACCACCTCCTCAGCCAAATATAATAGTTATATATCTATATATAACTATTATATTAGTTATATATTAGTTATATATCTATAGTTATATATCTATTAGTTAGATATATTAGTTATATATCTATATATAACTATTATATTAGAACTATCTAATATAACAGTTCTATAAGACTGGAGTAATTTTTCACTGAGCAGCTCTAAATTTAACCATTTCTGGATTGAATAGCATGACAATGTGAATATTTTTTTTATTTTTATTTTTTTAAAAACAAGGTTAAGGGTGGTCTGAGAAATCWATGGCCACAAAGGGAACACCAAACCTTGCCTGCCCACCAAATTTTCTGCAGCCTCTCGAGTTATAGAAAAAAAGCAAAGAACAAATGATGGCAGAGGCAAAGAGAAGGGGAGAGGAAATGAGACTGGAGTCACCTGGAGTGTTCCAATATTCTTTCCAAAAAGTTCATACACTGTGTCAGAAGATTAATGTAATAAATCAATTAAYAAATATATAGTGCTTAAAGACTGCCACACTGTAGCAGAACGAAAATTAGTTTAGCGGAGAGGGTAATGCAGGTACAGAACTGCACTTTATGGAACTAACAAGGATCTAAAGTCCAAAAGAGAAATATGTTTTAATGTGATTTTTTTCTTTGCCCTCACATTTTTTCAGATGCCAGTGAAAAGGTCTCCATTGATATCACCAGCAAGGCTGCATCTTTATGCAATAAGGCAACAGAGTGTACTTTGCGTATCACATATTTCTAAGACTTCTCCATCCCTATAGAACAGATTAAAAAATTCTGGTCTTTACTAAAGTTAAGGTAAATATCTTAATTTTTGCCTATTGCTTAAATCAAAACCTTCAATTCTCTCACTGCTTCATTAGATGCTGGCATCTCATCTTTTCTGTACATATTATCGGACTTTCATTGTCCCAGACTTAACAACTATCCTTTTTTTATGGGCTGTATAAATACATGCATATGTATGTATATATAGAATGCCTTAAAAAGAGCGTATATGACCTACTAGTGTGTTAATACACTTTCCCATTCTCTATTCTATAATACCCAGGAGTTGTAAATATAAATATTGGAAATGTGGCTCACGTAGTTTTTAAACCTCTGATTTTTCTTAAATATTACTAAATTTCACTCTTAAACTTTTCATTTGAATTTGTCATAAATGAAAACAAAATTACATAGTATGGAAGAAAATGCATTATCTCACACAAACTATCAAAAAAATATCTCTTTGCAGTCAGAAAATACTAATAAAAAAACCTAGCTGTAGCGAAAACAGGTTGGTGTTTGGAAGCAAGAAAAATTAAGAACCCACATATGTATCATGAACTTTTCTTAAAAATCAGGTCTCACTTTTGTCTTGCAAAATTCAGTGTGCCAGTGGTGTTTGATTAAAAACAACAATAAAACAATTCTCACCATCATAGTCATCCATCACAACTGCCCTGAATAATATAGTTACACATCAACGAGTTTTAGTATTTTTATTTACTTGCACAATGACTGCAGCTTCAACTTGTGCAGTAAAACTTACCATATAGACAACGAGAGAGAGAATTTATGTTCTTTGCTACAGTYCCTAAAAATTAAAAAGCTAAAACACAGTTTTACTAAGCTCTTGCATGTAGAATATATCAGAATATAAAGGAAGATCCATGTATGTACCTATACGTAAGCAAAACCATTGCAAATTTATATTCCCTGGTTATTTTTGGAGAATGGATTCGCAAACATTTGTCAATGAAGACTGTAGGAAGAGGAAAAAAAAATGCTCTGAGTTTTCAGTAAGCAAAAATAATTAATATTCCTTGTACTTGCAGAGCAGAAAAGCTTTGTTAATGGATTTTTTTTGTGATTCACTACAACATACTATAACAATACTTTATGATCAGTGAAGTAAGAAATGAATATTGTCCCACGTAGATGGTCATTCCTCATTAGTTATAAGGAACTTATTTTTAATTTGGAGATTTTTACTTAATTAGTGTCACACATCTCAAGGCTGTCTTGTGTCAACTGTTGTAATGACTTGATGTCTATGCGCAATACAGAATGGGCTGCTAATAGAGTCTCAGTTTGAGAAAAATGATAATGAGGTGAACAAAAGAAGTGTTAATTACTTACACAATTAGAGTACCTAATACCAGCAACATTGTAACACATCAACACTTATGCTATAGATATTGACACATCCAAAGTGTATAAATGTCAGTGGAAAAATGCATGTAGATGTTCTTTATAGAATAATATAGTGGTGTAATAGAACGGCTGGATGCAACACAGAATATATCTGGATCTCTGCAGCATACTAGCTCTATTAGACATCATAAAAATGTGTTTGTCTATATTTACACACATCATCCATCTCTATATATTCTATTCTATCGTGTTGCAGCTCGGCTCTTCATTAGACTGCAGAAATTCTATTAAAGTAAGGGAATAGTAGGAGTTATTTACTGGATCATATCTGTAACAAGCTCTGGAAATTTTGATGGAAATCCTTCTATGGCCCACATCTTACGGACATTTATATACCAACACACAACCTCAGAAACGTCTATGGATTGAGATAGAATTTACTAAGTTCACGTTTGCATCAGTAAAACTGGAATTCAACCTCAGAAATAGTTCTCAAGTCCCAAATAATGTGAAATTTCATAGGGTTTGATGAGATTTATAACATAAGACACAAGTGTTTTAAAAACAAGAAAGGACTAGAACACACACTGATACATTAACTTCTTATTTTAAATAGCAAAAAATGAAGTTTCCATCTCGTTTGCAATACATTAAGACTTTAGTAGATGATGTTAGTATCAACATGCATGTTTTATTTATGATTTTGGGGTAGAAATTTACCATTAAAATGCATAACTGTATTCTACAACCACATGAAAATTTAGCTTAGAGGTCCAACATTTTCTAAGTATTTGAGCTGTTTTTTTWAAAAAATGTTATTAAATCTGCATTACTTATTCATTTTAAAGATTACCTTATATGTTTARTTCAGCTTTACTGCAGTAACATAGAAATACATCTCATGCATTTTTAAACTGAGCTAGGTAGTTTGCAATCATAAAGTTAYTCATTTTTATTTTGTATACAGACACATAAATGTAAATTACATCTAATTAAAACAAATTGTGTGGCTTGTTTCTTCTTATGCAGTCATGCACTGAAATGATGAGAACCAATTTTAATTGTTCTAAGTACAATATTTAACATTATAAAAGATTTAATCAGGTCTGTTGGAGTATACACTATGTCAAAAAGGTAAAAATTACAGGGCTTCATATTGTATAGACACTGCGGGTCCTATTTGATACAGTATTGGCCTATAACTAGAAAGTGACCTGGAATGCCTTTAATTTCAAACAAAAAGTAACATATGTTSTAGTGTGTATCAAAGTAAAGTTTCCATCTTTCACAACATATCCACGTCCTTACTTCCTAAGAAACAAATATAGGTGAACCAAAACTCATATGGACAAAAAATTAGAGCAGCTGGTAAAAAATCCTGTATTACTTATAGGAAATGCTAAATTAGTAGTTCTCRGAGACTTCTAAAAGGCTTTGCAGTGTGATAGGCACTACAATTCAGAGAGAATATTAGTTTCATATGTTTACCAGCTACAAAATATAATAATCTCCCCTCCCCATTTTTGTACTCCTAGAATAATTCTAAAGAGGCATTATTTAACAAGATTCAGCTTTGGTTGTATCTTTTTCACAATACAAACCCCAAAGTGCCTTTAGATAACAGCAYGGTGAAAGCAGACAAAGAACCCGTATTAGACACAAATGCAGTAAATCTTAGTGAACAAGCCAACACACTCCATCCCTTTCAAGCCAGATCTTCCCCCATTATTGGACATGTAGTAATGAAATTCATGAGAAAGTTCCAGCTCATTCAGCTCCATTCCCTTTGAAACAAGATTTTGCTGAACTCAAGGCCGGGCCACCTCAGCTGCGATTGAATATAAACACCTAGAGACACGATCCTTATCCACCTGCTCAGCAACTCCTGGAGGCTTCTGCTGGCGCACAGGCAAGATTGCAAAGAGAGAAAAAAAAAAAAAATTGTTTTATAGAACAATATATGTCAATGGATCCAAGCCATTATTGAAATCCTGGGTTTACATTCTATTCAGATTGAAAAAAACCTCAAACTAACTTCTTGTTATGAAATTATGAAATAAAATTAAACCTGTTCCACGTAAATCTATGTGAAATGGTAAAAAATTACAAAGAAAAATGGATACAGAACACAATTTATCTTAACATCTGTGCATACTATTTTTAGAAAGGTATTATGTATCTGTACTAGAAGTTTATGGTGATAAACTAATTAGGTAAAATTAGTGTGTCAAAGAGAGAAATGAAGATATGCTTGTTTTAACAGTTATAAAGACAGTTTATTGAAAGTATTTAATCTCTTTCACAACAGGACTAGCAGTGAAGAGATTTCCAGTTAATCACAACAGAGTGTGCTGAGCTGGACTTACGATAGCTGTTAAGACCATTTGYCCCAACATTGTGCTTTAACTGCCAAGAATCAAGATTTTAAATGTATTCAGGTGAATAGTTGTAACTTTTTCAAACATCAAACCCAAGAAAGTGTCAAAATGGCTTATAAACAAGATGTATATTATGCTGGTTTTATATATAATGCTCTAAACTTTAGAACACGCTACTTGGTCAAAATAAAGGTGGAGTTTCTGTCTAGAATTTTTTTACTGTCTTGTCCTAATACATTGTTACTCAACAGTTAGAGGAAAATTCAATATAGGAAAAACATTATTTAACACTGGATCTATATTTAGCAAACAATCTAAAGTTCTTGTACAGATCTATAACCAAATCTTTTCAGATTTAGACAGGAAAGGCATACAATTGTCCCTGTAATTTCACGATGATTAAAAAAAAAAATAGGAAATCCTTTACCAAGTGTTGAGTAGAGAAATATTATCCTTCCCTTGATTTACCTGTAGCAATATAGACCTAGGCCGTTTTGGTATGCATGAATTTTCTGGTATGAACTTGGTATTTTCAAGTCCAATTCTACACTGAGCTTCACATGTATGGGCACAGAATCCCGCCCTTCAAGAACAGTGGTGACACTAATGACATCAAACTGATTATTTTTCTATTACAGTAAAAAAAAAAAACAAACAAAAAACAAAAAACCAAAACAACAAAAACTTTAAGGCGTGGTTCATAAATACTACTTGTGAATCAGTGTTCAGTAATTGTTGCTGAGAATGAGTAGTACCTATAAAATGGATAGGCTTACTGCAGCTCTGAATAAGTGCTGAAATTTAAGTATCTTTTGAGTAGGGACATTTGTTGTTCACTTTAAATAAAAAGTGGAAATTTTCCAGGAAAATGACAGTACATAACAGATACTGTGGGGTACCAGTGTTTTTTTAAAAAAAAGCCTACAATGGTTGACTAAATAATGACAGAAAGTATATATCTGATAACTACAGAAGATGCATGGGTGAGTTTGAATGCTGTCAGAATTATTTACACTCTTTACAGTCAGATTATAGGAGAAGTAGTTCATTTACTTGAATATAATTTCMAGAAATTCCTTTTGTGATTACTGAACCTATCTGCCTTGCTCTGACATTTGGTGAAGCACAAAAGTCACTTTATTTTCATGAAAGCAGCTCAGAAAGAAAAGATTGTGATATTCATATTTTACCTGAATATACTCCTAAGGACTTTTAGGACATATATATTTGAAGGACTCCATTTACAGACTGCTGCATTTACAATGTTAACCTATTAATCTCAATAGTTTACCTTTGTGCTCTATATTTCTGGGTTAGGACCTAAAAAGTAACATAATTGTGTTCCTTTTCTTAGCATTGTTTAGCTTTCATTCATGCTCAACTCTTATTAACCTTAAGCAACTTCCACAAGAGCGGGATGTGATTTTAGTTATCGTGTGGTCATGTTTTTTAAACGTTCAGTTCCTTACACCTTAATGTCTCTTATTTCCCTCCAAAGTAAAGCAATCAATGGTGTCCACAGATATTTTGCTTTAAAAAGATTTTGCAAACATTTAATTTTGTGTCTGTTCACTACCTCCCACACTTTCAAAAGTTCTGGGTCTAGATCCAGAGCATGTAAGGTATATGGAGTGAAATTAGGTGAAATTTGGACAACTAAATTCAATATTGGGATTGGAAAAGTCCGCTAAGCTTGGTAAGTGACATCCATTTTCACTTCCAAGCGGCACTATGTAGAAACATTTGAAATAGCTCAAAACAGAGGTGTTTGCATAGCACGCTGAAGCGTCATGGCAGAGATGCTAGCTCAGCTGCCACAAACTAACTTTAAATTAATTTACCTTGATCATTAACTCCAGCTGGGATCAACCTGGGCTTTCAGTGCAGCAACTATACGAATGCTGGTTCTTATAGCCCTAAGGCAAAGAGGAAACTGAATGTTGTTTCTTATTTCCTAGCCAAAGAATTGAATTGCAGGTTAAGAAGGATGGAAGTTGCTAATAGACTGAAGAATTTGTACTGTCTTTTTTATGTTTTACTGGAAGAAGATGGAGGTAGGTACAKTACCACAGTCTTCTTTTTGAAAGCTGTCCATTTGCTGCACAAATACTCCGCAGCMGTATGCTGTTTGAACGTGCATAATATTTTAGTACAAAGCCTGTAGAGATCCAATGTTGTGCCAAACTACCCATTTTTGCCTTGTTATTCTTGCGTAAAAAAGAAAAAACATCGGAACCTCTGYCTGGTGAAACCTGCATTTGTTCTCTGACTAAAAACAGAGACTAAAACGGACAGTGTTTGTTTTACTGTCAATTTGTGGCAGTTGATTTGCCCATTTTGCGTGAGAATTTTCTGATGCCTTTCTAAATACAAGAAAATCAGTTAAGAWGATCAGTAGCTGGGATGACTTTTTAATCCCCATTTTGCTGTTTCAAAAATGATGTTTCATTCTTGTGCTATTGAAATTTGTTTCAGTTTTAAAAGAACGTTGGAAATTTCTTTTTTCCTGATCTTTGACCTACACGTCTCAATTATAAAGAGTATAAGTAAACAATGGAGTTGAAGGGAAGTATTTTAAATGTAACTTTTCTTGCTCTTTCTCACAGAACTTTTTGCTTTTTCCCATGCTAGAGATGATTAAAAAAAAGGAAGCCCACACCATGAAGAACAGTCTCAGCCTCTGGACCTCTTAACTACAACAAATACTCGAAGAGTGATGTTTCCCTTTCTCTCTGCTATTGCCCTGTGGCTGCTTTTATGGYGAAAAAAAATTCAATATGCTCTTTGGGGAACCTTTCTCCCATCTTTTATCTCTGCCTCCTGGTGGTCTTTGGGTTTTGAGTTTTAATTTWAAAAAAAATACCACTTAAATACCACTTTTAAGTGCTTCTTTAGTCCTGACTCATTTTCTGCTGTTCTCATTCCATTCTCTGGCAGTCACTGGTTTTGCYCTGGTGCATTTACTTTACACATTAGAAGAAAGTTATTGAAGCTGAGATCACAATGTAAAAATATTGGCCTCATTTTTCCTTGCAAATATATCACCTAATTTTCAGACCTGTCCTTTGGAATCTTATTCCTCAACTTTGCTTGTATCAGGTTTGCTTCAAGGTAATTCTCTTTTATCAGAAGAACAGTAACAAGTAAACCTCCCGGCCTATGAACCAGTATCCAAATAAATTTCAAGGACTTTATTTTACAGTTAAACAGAAATGCTTTTCCCATTTACTTTCATAAAACAACAGTTGTGAGGCTCCTTGCTCCAGGCAGTGGCTCATGTGAATATTAGTTTAAAAAGTTTTTCCCCCTCACACTGCCTACAGAGTAGCTACAGAATCCATCYGTAACTATAGATATTAAAGATAAAATAAAAAGAAGAAATGGTATTAGTACAAACATATCTGCATAGTCAAAGTAACATTGGAAGTATAACCCAGGATCAGAGACAATAAATTAGGTAACAACRTGCAGCAAATGGGGGAAGAAAAAAAAATTATAACATTTTTGTGCACTTCTTATCTTAAAGACCTACAATGCTTGCTGAAAGGCTTTGATTGATGAGTAAGAAAATAGCTTCTTCCTTAATTTAAATGAGTTGAAAAAATAAGGTCTTACATATCTCTATATATATTCAATAAAGGTATTTGTATGTCTACAAATAGATAGATAGATACTTTATTCACTGCCATGGAGGCACACTTATATGTACAAAGATAAACACGACGAAGATTTGTAGAGCTCCATAAAAGTTCCAAAACCTCGTCAGTATTTGCRTTGTTTCCTGGTGTATTTACTGGTGTGCAGACACAAACAATTATTACCTGAAAGATTTTCAATCTGAGCTCTAAGTTAACTTCCCTAGTTCCCACTTAAGCTCTTAGAGAAATTGCCATGGTTTCTAAGTCCCTAGACTTAGGTGCCTAAAAGCAGAAACCTATTTTTTAGATACRTAAAGTCTGAAACATTCTGAGTTTCCAAAAACCCTTTGTTCTCAATGAATTATTCAAAGTTCAAATTTTACATCCACAAAATCAGTTTATCAGACTGTTGAAATTCTGTACTTCCACTGCCAGGATTTTAACTGGCTTAACAAGTGGATATCAAGACAGGCACAGCATTTTGTTCATCATTCAGCTTCTTTTTCAGAGGCGTTACATTATTTGATGACTAATTGCTGTACTGAACATCCTCTTTCCTGTTACACAGTTTGACTTTTACACAGTTTTTGGGTAGCGTACAGCGAGCTTTGCTTTCAGAGTGACCGTGCCATAGGGGTAATGGAATTCACGCTTGGCCTATTGTGCAGAACTGCCAATTTCGCAACTGCACGGCTATTTCATAGCATGACTTTCAGTTCACAGCAAATCTCTTCCCTTTCTGAACACGAACTGCAAATTATACAATTAGTGTCCTTTTATATCTGAAGAAAGAAATCTAAATGTTAACTAAATACATTTTTTTCCTCTTGATGCATATTCACAATGGCGTCTCCGTCTTCTTAGTCCACCAACTACATACTATTAATAGTCTTTTTTTTTCCTTCAGACTTCCCATTTCATCTCACTTCTAAAACGCTACTTACCACCAAGATTTCATTTTTCTGAACACTTTTGCATCTTTGTTTTCATCAGCTTCAGTTAGTGCCTGTGCCATAGCAATTCCAGGGAGACTGTACATTTTACCAACTTTATCTCATCTTCTAGAGAACTAGATTTCCCAACAGATCTCAGTAAAAGCAAAGAAGATTTTTGTAACAAAATGCAGKCAGTCTTTTGAATGACCCCTTTCATCATTTATAGAGGTTTATGCTTTTTTTAATTTGTCTTTTTTTATTGAGAATTTTCCTAGGTTTTCTATTGCTAAACTTCATTAGCTGTTTTGCTACAGYTTACTTTTTCCTTTCTAAATAGAAATGGAATAGGAAGAAGAAAATTGTTTTTGCTTTCTGAAAATGGTCCCCAGAATGTTGTAATCTAGTTGAGATTTCTCAACTGGAGGTGAAGAAACACGTGAACTTGAAATTTCCACATCTTTGATGAATACTCTAGCCACTGGATTAGTCTGTGCTCTCTGATATCATAACTTTCTCAATAACACTTAATTAAAATGGATACTGTTCATGCAGTATGTCTATTTCAACATTCAGCATCTCCTGCTCACCAACGAAGTCCATAYATTCCAACACAACCACCTAACTCTTAACATAACAATGAAAGTCTGTCTTGCACCAGTTCCTATTTTTTAGACTATACCCTAAGTGTCTGCGTAGTCCATTACTGTAGCTCTTAGGCAACATCAGTAAGATCAGTAAGTAAAATAATTTTGGTTTGCTTTGTTTTTAATGGGCAAGCTGAGACTTCTTCAGCCTGTAGTTTAAATTGTTCGGCATTTCAGATACCATCTGGTTTGTGCTGGACACATGCCAYAGACAGACAAATACTTACAGAAAGAGACTTCGTTGTTACTGCCACATTCATCCTCTGGCTCTGTTATTTTACACTGCAAGTCTTTCCTGCCTTATAACCATATTTACCTTCATTTACAGGAAATCATCTTCTTTTAACAGACTACTTTACAATTTATTTTAAATACAGCTTGCATGTGAACTGAAGAAAACAATCAATTTTCATAAGGGCTTGGAAMCTTCTGCCCATTGCTTCTCATATGAACTACGGGTAGTGTCATCAGGTAGGCAACTTTTACACCAAGAACAAGTGATGCAGCAAGAGCTATTTCAGCCTTGACAGACGACTCCACCCCCTGGCCCGTCATGCATTCGTTACAATTCAGTAAAATKAAAAGCAGTTTTCAATGGGAAGAATTTGATTTTATGCCTGCACTGAACTTGGCAAAACTGCCAAGTAAAGAAAGGGGTATTTTTTTTTTTCTTCCAAGTTTTGAAAATGACTTAAAACAAAAATTTTTTCTTCTGCTATCTCCCTCCAGGTTTTATGGCAGGATAGTTCTCCCTGTCAAAGACTGTTTGAAAGTTAGAGGCACAGTCACATGTATGCAGTCACAGAGATGGCAACCAAATACCTTAATTCGCGTTATGTCTTCTAAGAGCTTCCCAGYAGAAAGCTGTAGGTAATTAAACCCCTTCTCCCTCCTGTATGCAGTTTTGCAGGCACTATGACTACTGTTCTGTTWTATTTTACAGGAGCTTGATAGGACCAAAATGCAGTAGTGTGGTGATGCTGGGAASTCAGCGCAACCTCAGGCTTTGCCATCCCTTGAGCATGGCAAAGTTTGATCATGTTGATCCTGGTATGCAACAGTGCACTGCACGTTATAGAAACGGATTATCACTTTTGATTCTTGTAAGTGTCTCCTATTCAGCCAAGCATGCCATCCTTCAAACCCATATCTTTTTTTCTGGTGGCAATGCTGTAACCACTAGTTCAATCCCTTAGATGAAAACTTCTAAAGCCAGACTGCTTGTTTGAAGGCCGCACTGTCACAAGCAGCTGCATTAATTAAAGTAGAAAATCCAAATGCTTTTATAGTTGTGGATGCTTTGAAGGAATTGAAGATTTTACAAGCTGCTTTTCCAGCTGTTACCTCACTTTTTCACCTAGCTCTCCCTGTGCCTTCTCACGTGTTTTTTCCCTTGACCTAAAGTGATTTACAACTTATGTATGTTCAACAACTGGGAAGAATGCTTGAGTGACTTGACATCTGTTTCCATACAGCTAGAGATCTCTCCGTCACCCTTGATCTGAGGACAGTTGTTGACATGCACAGAGATTCAAATGATTGCCAGCTCTGACTGTAATCGGTCTTTTCTAGAGCTTCAGTGAGCTGCTGAACAGAGATACAATCTCAGGAGAACAAGTCCCTCAGTGCATRTGAGCTCACTGACATTTATTCTTCAGGCTAGCATAACAATCAGGCTTTCACCCTGTTTTGGTGCTTAATACAAAAACAACCTTAAAATAAAAGGCAAAGGGGAAAAAATATTTACCCCTCTCCAATCTAAAACCTACACTCTTGCCAACAAACAAACAAACAAASAAAGATAAATTAAACTAAACCCCCACAAATTATAGATACGGTGCATTTTATCAAACTTTGTAGTAAGTCAAAATTCTCCCAAATTCTCCCAGAACTACRAGATTTGATTCTGACTGAGTTCACTATCCTAATTTTATCAAAATCTCTCTCTATCCCCTATGAAATGAGTAAGCCAAAAGTTAATCCCTGCAAGCTACAAGGTGTAAGTGAAGGCCAGGATGTCACACTGGTCTTCAGGACACGGAATGAATCTTGTCCATTCTGGTATGTAGGCWGATAAACAGGCGGGCAGATTGGTAGGCAGGTAGGTAGACAGATGGGATATTTTGCTTATTTGTTACATTATCTGAATTTATGTCAGAAGAACTGACATTATGAAATGAAGGGAGAGCACAGAGTGAATAGAGAAGTATACCCATCACTGATTTTTCTTTCTGCATTAGGTGAGGCATACAGAAAACACACACAAACGCCATATTACAGTGATAGAGGGAGACTTCAAAAAAAAAAAAAAAGGCACATGTCAGTAAAAAGATGCAAAATAATATAGGTGAAATCAGTTTAAGAGGATAACAAACAGCAAGAACAGGAAGGGTGAAGAACAGTAATTACATTTATAACAGAAAAAAGCTTTCAGAACTGGGATTTGATACGTCTTTCAGTGGATACATCTTCAAGAGCAACAGCTGCTTTTGTGTTGCTGACCCTTTAATGAAGTGCTACCAACCTTTAGTCAGAGAAATCTCTTCTAAAAACTGTTACTAAGTCACTCAGCAGAAGCCACTCCTCATGTATTTGTAACTGATTTTTTTCATCCTTTTATATAGCCACACCTGATCTGGGTATTTGGTAGTAAACAAAACCTTTAATCTCAGCAAGCAGGTAATGTAATCAAATGACAAAAGTCACTAGCTGGGAAAAACAATGATAAAAATAAAAATCAGATGAAACATCCAAAAAAGCCATAGTGATAGCAAGTAGAAGACACAGCAACAAAATAGAGGAAAAAACCACACAAGAATTTGATGCAGGTCTGATGCAAGTACCTAGGGTTTCACAAACTAGATGATGAYGTACTTGTCCAAAACACTATTTCCGAGACAGGTAATTATTTCACTAAAATGCAAAAGCATGAAGCTTCACATGCAGTTCTCAGTAATACCACTATATTAAGAAGAGCACACGACATGTGTTAGGTATGACACTGATTATTCACACCAAATAAACACTTTTAAATATGAGCTCAGGGGTAATATAGGGAGACAGACTGGATGGCCATCAGAATGTAAAGTCCAGGCTGGCAATCCTGCACACAGCACCTGTGTGATGGTCTCATTAATTATTCTATTTATTCAGAACTACTTAAAAATATTTTAAAATTAAATTTATTTATAGCAACATAAATAAGAGTAAGTTCACAGAAATCAAGGCAATTATACAGCTATAAAATAGATGCAGGTAAAGATGACCTATCCCATTAGCATAAAGGTTCATTATGGCTGCTTTTCAAGTAGGAAGAATTGATTGACCATGGGGGGACTATTTCCCATGAACAAAGTATCTAAGAGATATAGAACCCTTTACCTGATAGGAATGATCATATTTATTCATTATTCAAAATCAGATGAATCGTTTATGAAAAACACTTGCCAGCATAAATTTCTTACTAGCCATTTGACTATTTATGTATCTCGTGACGCCATACAATTGGTTTCTGAATTCCAGTGACCTTCCTTCCTTGCTTTGATCTCTCTTCAACCAAGCCAGCTATGAACATATTTTCACAGATGTATATGTATCATTTCCTTTGCACAATTTTGTGAATAAAAGTATGTTTTTATTAATGTTGCAAGGAGAAAATAAACGGTCCCAGGAATAAAAAACCAATTTATGTATTTTCTTGCAACTTGGACTGGCAAATAACTCTTTGCAATATTTGCTTTGGTCTAATTGCTGATATATAATGGCATTTTTACTTAAACTAAAGATCAAATCAAGGTTACTCGCAGTTCTAATTAAAGCTGTAGCCTCTGAGTACCGACTGGTGAAAGAAAGATTGTACTCTGGATGAATTGGCTTTCAAACTTCCCTGTGCTGTTTATTGTTCATTCTGTAGTTCCACAACAGGGTTAAGCAGTCCAACATCAACCTTGAGTTTGAGATTGAAGAAAGATTCTGTATGCTACTATTCAGATTAACAAGAGGAGAGGAAAGAAAGAAAAAAAAAATATCTATCCTTCTTGCATCCCTACTTCCATTCCCTCCTCCTAAATTTTGTAAAACCTATTACATATGATAATCAGAAAATATCATTAACTTGAGGAACCAAGAAAATTTGCACCATKTCAACATGGTCTCTCTCTATTTAAACAAATGCACATGACAATGATACAAATTTGCCAGAATAGAAAGAACTAGTTTTGAAAAATTGCTAATATTTAATCAATAAAGTTTGTTCAGAGGACTAGATGATCTCCTTTATTCACTTAAGAAGTGCACACCCCTGAGGTGAACTAAAACGTTAAAGTAGAGACAGTCTGGTAGTGAGGCAGAATCATTGCTGTCTCCATTGAGCAAGGTGGGCAGAAAACTAATACAGGGAAAACAAAATTTGTAAAGATGAATTCTTGTCCTAACCACAGCAAGACGTGTCAGCTCCCAGAGAGGTCAAGTGAGAGCTAATGCCAGCATAAGGATGAAGATGGTGGGGCATTTAGGGAGGAATCACATCAGTACCACACTGGATAAGCTAAAATCTTAACTGAACTTGTGCACGTGACATGTGACACTGTTCTTCACGATTTCAGTAGCAGGACAGYTTGCAGTCAGAGCAAATGTTGCAGAATATTTTAGAAGTGTGCAAATTTGAAGCCTGGGAGAACCAATRCTGGGATTCAGCTGGATGGTCTTTGGGGACAATTTGGTGAACACTTCCAATTTGAGGCATCAGCGAGTTATGCAGAAATCAAATACAAAAAAATGTTTTTCATTTCTTAAAATTTTAAGCTCAATTGTTTAATGTGACACTGAGTAAAAGTAGCGAGGTGAGATTTTTTTGATGGTATTTTAAAGTGCATGTTGATTTTAAATCTGTACTCTCTCATACATTTAAATTTTTAACCACCTTTAGTTTAAATTAAGTTCATACTACTGAAATCTAAGCAACTTCTCTACAGACTATCCAGAAAATAATAGATAACTCAAATCTATATTCATGTACACACTGATACAAGATTCATCAAAGTCTTACTTCTTGCTTATTTTTCTTAACCCAAATTACAGACACTAAGATAGGAAGCATTTTCTGACATTGGTAGCTGTCAAAAAACTTACCTAAAACAAGAACCTGGGAGACAGTGCTGCATTTTAATTTCCATCTGATTTCAAAACAAGATATTTTTCTGTCCTACAGGCAAATTTCTTCAGAAATKATGGTGCAAATGTGTTTTTTTGAAATGTGAAACCATTGTTTCAGTCTGATAAATTCTGTGCTTTCAGCTTTTTCCACTCTTGCACTTAAAATATTTTGGCTTTAGTCTTTAGCTCCTGCTACTTTTGCTAATACTCCTTTGCCCACTATCTTATTTATTTTTCAGATTTTCCTGGTTTGGTCATCTACTCTTAGACTTGATGTTTTTTTCCACCTACATTTATTAGTTATCTGCTTTCTTCTTTAATATATAAGCAAGCAGGTTTTCTCCCGATAGTTCCTGGTTGCTTCTTAGTTTTTCTTTTAGCTTCCAATAGCATTTTTAATCCAAGASATTGCAGTAGCTCGCCCACTCAGCTTAAATGTCATAAAGGAAAATATTTCAGGTATGAGACTATTACTGTCCAATTACAAGGTCTTTTTAAAGATGTTCCATCTCAAAGGAACTCCATTGCTGGTTTCTTCTGAGTTGGCAAACCAGTGAGTTGGTGACATGCTCCATAGCTGGAACACAGACTGTTAATTTAATATTGATAYAAATTGCTTGATTATTTGTTACACAGGTGCAGGAGAAATATGCCATATGTAGTTTCTATCTGATGTATCATTTAATTGAATAATATTTTAAAGTAGCTTGAACATAGTAACAGTTAAATGGAAAATTCTTCACAGAAAATGGCAGGCCCTTATTTGTAGGTGTTGACTTCTACAGATGATCTTTTGCYATATGATTTTGGGTGAATAAACTAAAAAAGGATTCAAAAACCCTGTCTAAAAGAAACTCTATAAATTTGATATGTCAGTATTCACCTCTCATTTTACTGCTTTTTTCCCTTAAGCATCAATCTGAATAGCGTTTGGTTTCCATAAGCGTTTGCAGAAAGAAAAACTTTTGCATCTTTTCACTGTTTTCAAAAGAAATTATTTGTTCAACAACCTTAAGATGTTCTTTATCTTCCCTCTATTTGTAAAAATGCAGGATTTCATAAGAATTAAAAATCTATTCACAGTTCATTACTCTGCAGACTGACAGCTTTAATTGGTCAAATAATTATTTGCTAAGAAATTTTCAGCCAATTATCTTGAAGTACGCTGTTGGGGGAGAGGGAGGATTATTTGTCAAGAGGATGCAGCTGCAGAACGCAACCCATGATATCATAAGATAATCTGAGTGTGTCTGGATAGGCTGAAGAACTTTTTTTTTTATTATTCTTTTTTGTTAAAGGCGCATGGARGAATCCCTATACCAGTTCTCCCTTTTATCCAAACCCCTCAATAACTCTTAACCTTTCAAAAAATGATAAACATTTGAAAAATGATAAATACTTTCTTGTGAAAGCATCAGACACTCCATTAGGGCACAGTTGTAGCTCTATGTGAAAGGCGGTTGCGTATCACGGTARAAAAGGTAAGAGAAAACATCCGTTTGATCTGTGTGTCCTTCAGTGCTAACCAGCATTAATTATACTGCAGCTCTAGTAACTGYATACAAGACAACAAAGAAATTCTCAGCAGTCGTTTACAACCAAAATTAAATTTCTTTAGAATAGGATCTGTCTATACCTGAGAACATGACCTTATCTCTGCAGCTTTGTTTACTTCTCTCATTGATTTAGATCCAGAAGATAGAACTTATTTCAGTGATAAACTTCTGAACAATACAGACTCAATATTTATCTTCTTTTGTGCGATCTTTTTAAAAACTCATAAAGCTTTTTTATTACAATCACACCTTCAAAATATTACTTATTTCCTGAGATGTGCCCCACACAGTGAATGTGTCTCACTTCATGAGACATGCAGAATAGGAAAGTTCATTTTTTGAAGAAAAATAAGCAAGTTCTCCACTTTAAAAATATTAAGATCTTGTCAAAGAATAATAGGGGAAAACCAATCAGAACAGTATATAATAATTTAAAAAGACAATTTGCCAATCATTTGCTCTACTCTGAGCTTCTGTGGAGAAGTTCTCCTAAATGACAACAATTTGACTGGCAAATTGTAGAGCTGCAAAACCTCATCTTTGGCATCTCCAYTAAAAGGCTTTCAGCTACTCCTTAGCTTGCTGAATGTAGTTTTATTCTGTTTACTTGTTTGGATGTAATTGCGTGCAATTTGTAATTGTGCCTTCCCCTGTAATTACAAATGCCACTTTTTGTAGTGCAAAAATGATGCAGCAACCACCAAAGCATGGYAGTATAAACATATGCGTGGTGAAAATTGATAGATTTTCATGACTTTCTATGTTTTTAATGTGTATACATATCATGTAAAAGAAAGAAGACTTACTAATTTCTGTTGTGCATGCCTTTCAAAGCTGCACCAATTTTTCAATGGAAGTCTAAACATGCCTTAAAATTCTTTTCATCTTATTGATCACAGTGCAATAACTACTTTGCTAAACTAAAATCCTTTCATTGTTTTAAATCTTTTTTCAGATAACTATGTTGACTCACAACATTATAATTACATGAAATAGYGATAGTTCACAAATACACTTCTGTATGGTGTGCAGTGATCCCTGAGTGTTTTACAGTGCAGCATTTCACATGCTGTATTTCATTAATTTCTAGAGATAAGCCTAAAATATAGAAGTCTTTCAGTCACCAAATAGATGCTTTTGATAACCCCTTCAGATATTAATTGAAGAACACATTGCTTACACAGAAATGGGGACAAAGTGTATAGCAGAATTGTATAGCAATGGAAACTGATGTCAATGCAGTTCACTGAAATGAAAATCTAATCCAGAGTTTAAGAAGTCCAAGTCTAAACAATTCAGAATCCAACCCTGAACTGACTAAAAATATTGCAAYTGTATATATGAAATGATGAGAAACTAGAGAAGAAATTCTCATTGTCCTTCTCTCTGCAGATYGTGAGATGAAGAGGAGACAATTCCCTGAGAGTCAGCTCATGATGGCTGTTACTCTCTCATTAAAGCACTTAGTTCTCATGATTAACCACTGCTTCAGKTTTTTTCCTTAGTTTCCTTTTCCTTCTAACAAATCTTATATCTAACAGCAGTGTGGAATCCACAACCAAGAATTAAGCGCTTCAGTCTCTCCATTATACAAAATGTGACATTCCCAGAGGATCTTCTGAACACATGCACATGGAGCAAAGAGGCACAGGAAAACATTGGCTACGTATTTGTGGTATTGCATTCCTTCCCCCCCCTCCCCCAGGCCACTCTATGATCTCAGAAATTCCYGATTAACTTTGGCCTTTGTGTAATGAGCTGGGTGGTGAAGCGTCCCTTGACTGTACCCAGAACTCTTGCATGGCTGAGGTGGGGGAACGGCACTGACCGTACCAGGAAATCCTGCTGCCTGGCCCAGGTGGGGGACAAAATTGGGRATAGCTCGTCATCCCCTGACACCCTTATCTGAGTTGTAACCCAAGCAGAATGGCACCATTGTTGCTGAAATCTTGGGAATTTTCATGGATTACTAAAGCCAATCATCTTGCAAACCTATAAACAGTGGTCCTAAACGAGACCCTTTGAGCTCTCCTGGACTGCAGCGAGCTCTGCCCAGAATCCCCCTCTGAGTGGGACACCTCTCGGAGCTCGCAAACTCTCAAGTTCACGATATTCAGAGGACCGTCAAGACCTGAGCTGAAACACTCCTTGGCCAAGACACTCCTCAGGGCTCAACCCTTTACCCGTTGAGAAATGCCAAGACATTTAACGTGAGTATTTCACGAGACTCGAGGGGAAATTTTAACAGGTACCTTTATCTAGCTTTGGGCCCTTTCGTGTGTGTGTGTGTGTGTGTGTGTGAATTGATTTAGGTAACCAACAGTAAGCATAATATATCATTAAGTCACTGTAGTGATTGTAGTAGACTCCATTAACTCACTTTGTAAATGTTAAATTAGTCAATGATTAAGTGTTGCTAAAAGCTTATGATCCACCTTAAAACTGTGAATGAACTTTAGACTGCTGCTGAACACATATAATCCCTTAGACATAAACCATTGACCAAGTCTGAGACTAGGGGTAGATCCAGCCACACCTAGATTCCTCTCTGAGAAGGAGTTTAGAAAGCAAGGGGGTCTACTCTGAAGCTCGTGACTCAACGGGAGGTTTCCTTATCCTTTTTGTATTAGACATAAACCCTTGTCCAAGTCTGAGACTAAGACTGGATCCAGCCACGTCTTCTCTGAACCTCGTGACTCAATGGGAGGGTCTCCCTTACCCTCTTTGTCCTCAGTCTCTGTATAAATCATTCCAGCTCAATTCTAACATGATTTTCCCTGTATATATTTCATCCATGTAATAAGTAATAGAGTGAACCTTGCGATCAAATTCTGTTAAGTCAYGTTTTTATAAATTTCTATTAAAATCACCTKTTGCTAATACCATTGACGGTGATTCTTTAAGGGACCTCAAACCACTCATTTGCAGCAATATTAGACATCTTTTAATTCAAAAATAATTTAATTGGAAACTAAGACTGGAACAAAACTGAATCTCCTATCCTGTGGGGTAAGGATGGACAYGAACCCTTCAGAAAGAAAAGGGAACAGGAAGAGTGCTCTGACCACTAAGCCATTACAGCTGAGTGGGACAGCAGGAACACCACGAGTTCTTGTACCTCCAGAACTAAGTTAATTAAAGTGTTCCTGAAGCTTTAATTATCACCATGTCTTACTTACGGACTAGATTGCCGASCTTAGATCAGAGTTTATCCCTAATTTCTCTAGCTAAGGTGGGGTTTTGGATGCACAAAAAAGCAAAGCCTGGTACACCTTCCCATTAAAAAGGGAATTGTCCAGAAAGTTTCAAGAGTCTCCACCTTCAGTTAGCCACTGAATGAGAGCGGATGGGATCACACACAGAGGTAAGCTACTGATGGAACGATGAACTTTTCTTTAGTTCGGAAAAAGGCAATTTTTTTCCTAGTGCTTCAAATACATGCCACCCAAAATTCTGGCTCACAGATATGAATTTACTGTATGGAAAAGTACATTGCACCAGTTTACCAAAATATTTTTGCAGTATTGACAGAATACTAGCAAAATATTTGGATTCCTTTAGGTTCACCGTTAACGAAAGCAGAATGAAGGAGCAAAACGTCTCAAGYAACCGGCCACAGTAAAAACATTTTAGTCACTTAGATAAATGACTGATTCCAACAACAACATTACTAACATTGCAAAAAAGCATGTGCATAAAACCTACTAACTAGCAACGGCATCTGTGTACTCTAGCCTAAACATTCTCCTCTGGCATAAGAACATCCGCATATGGTGTGTGTCTGTATATTTAGAAAACATGAATTACAAAGCTGGTGAGGAGTGTTACAGTTCTGCATGCGAATCATTGGTCACGTTCACGTGATGATAGTTAAATTATAGCTTATCTGTCAAGTCACAGTCATTAACTCTGTGTGTGTGTGAATACATGTGTGGATGTAAAATACACTCCATTTCCCAAGTATAATGCACAAGTTAAGTGATCACATTTTACTTTGAAACAAGATGGAACAGTCATACATTTTTTGCTGCTTATTTGACAAGCAGTAACTTCCTGAACTATTGCAATATATCTACGTGACTGTATTCTGACCAGTCCACCCAAAAGAAATCCTATTATCCTCATTTTACAGATAAAATAKCTGAGACATGATAGTAAAATAGCAAAATGGTGACAGATAAACTTCTGATTCTTCATTTCTAATCTGCCCTTGCTGTTTCCACACTGTCTTCAAGATACAGCCAGTCTTCAGTAGTCTTCCATACTTTGCCTTTTTCAAGTTAATTTTTACAGTCTTTTTAGTTTTGCAATAGTTGCACTATATGTATGTGTAGATCTTTTGTAGGAAATAAAATTATTAAGAAACTTTACTAAAATAAAGCATGCCAGATACTAGAGAATCTTCACTGATGCGACGTTTTATTGTTTTCCAATTTTATTCATACATTTTACCCCTCCCAACCCCAATCCTTTTTCAGGGCAGATTTTTGTAACGCTATGCTCAACCTTTTACTATTTCCATCAGGAGCTGGAAGCACACAGAATGGATAAATATAAAAATACAAATGAATTTGTAGCTGGTGGAAGTCCAGCAGTCTCTCTGTAACTTCCATTGGCCAGTTGTTTCTGGCAACTGGGGGGGTGGAAGGGAGGGAAGAATGAAAAAGGAAAGCCACATTCAAATGCCTTAGAAAATTTCCTCCTAAACACAATCTCAATCTATTTCTCCATCAGCATTCTGACTGACCTCCTAGGAGCAAATCTATTTCTTATTCCTCCGTCATCAAATGAGAATSAAAAGGAGAAAGAAAACAATAGATGCAAAGGACAATGAACATTTCTCAGGCAGGCAGGAGAGGAGAACGGATGTTTTCTGATAATCTGCTCTGCTTGATCCCCACTTCCCACCCTGTCCCTTTACAATGCAACACCTTTTTGTGAACTGGGCACAGTTACAATTGCAGTATTTATGCTCTGTAATTCAGGTAGTAATTTATATAACTTAAATCTAATATTTAAGTTATATTAAAATATCTTAATTTGTTAAGTACATTAAAAAATACTTAAGCATTAAGTTGTTGCAGAGAGGATGCCGAGACAGGCTTCTGCAGTGCAGCMGGTGGCGGTGCCAGCAGTGACTTTTTCCTACGCTTTCCCCCAGTTTGATACACTTTTCACTGGACCTGGCTCGAACTCCCAAACGGTAGTTACTACTTCTGATGCTGGTAGTGCTGMCTGGAAAGTGCTTGATCAGGCGCAAACGTGGAGTTCTGATTAGTGACTACGCTTTTGTGCACATGTATTACTTATCAGATATTTAAATGACCGTCTGCTTCATTATGTGCAAAGTTTTTGTCTTCCACTAATGAAAACCAGAAAGCAGAAAATAAGTGGTAGGAACCAGCTGTGAAAGGAGGGGAGGAGCGGGGCGATTCTCACCCCAGCAGCAGTTGCTTCCCACGAGAAGGTTTGCAGGGGGACGATGGCAGGAAACCCCAGCGTAACAACAGAGAGGTGCGKCAGTGCCGCAGGGGCCTGGAAAACCCAGCTGCAGCAGCTACACAGAGGTTACGCAGCTAARAGCAAAGGGCAGGCCGGAGAACTGYAAATGCAAGGCCTGTAGCTACGCAACGGTGAAGGCACCTATGGGACCACACAAAATCCTTCTACTGTGCATGTTGGTATTGCTGTCTGTATTACTGTYAGAATACTGTTAACTCCATAGAGGCCTTCTCATCAGGGTACCTGCACAGTAGAAATACTCTCTTCCTCCTTAGTTTGTATTATCTTAGCTTAAATATTTGTAAGTCACATTTGTCTTTATTCTTCGTTTTGTACTTCCTCCTCAAACTGAATAAGTAGTCACCTACATTCTAAAAATTGACATTATAATAAAAAAAKCATATATGAAACTACTGTTCTAATATACCCAGTTTTAGCCCATRTACTAGCAGATAGTCTAGTGAGCCTATTACCAAATGAAACCTTTAAAGCTTTGAAGAATTCAACTCATTACCATACAGTACCCTGACTTTGAGATCGGTATAGAGATGCTCAAGTTATGTTCACAATAACGTCAACTAATCGTAGATAAATCTGCACCAAATCACAGGTATTTGGCATTCTAACTTTATCTGCATCGACTGTGGTGTCTTTGTCAAACCATTCTTGGGTAAATTGTGGTTTTGCAGCTATCAGAYTCTGTAGTCAAGGCAAGATTTGTGCGTCACTTCTTTTACACACCAGCAAACCCATTCTAGGATGAATTAGCTCTTCTCCAAGATCTTCTACTGCTGCAGATTTCCATAATCTATTAAAGATGCCTATTATAAAAAGTAAGAAGTTTGCAGCAGCAATAGCTCATGGTTTAATCCATAAGAGTTTCCTCCGTGTACAGATACATGCAACAATAGTTGCAAGYGTAACAGTGGAAAACAGGGTTGCAAGTATTGTATGTATTTTTCATTTAAACTCAGTAATTCTTTAGAAGGCTTATTATGTCAAAATAAAAGTGTTAGTATCATTTATATCCTTCTGAGAAATATATTACCTTATATATCAAGAAAACTAATTAGAGCCAAGAACATTGTTTTSTTGTTCTTTCTAAATTGTACACAACATTTTTATTGGCACAGTGAATTGTCCCTGGTTGAAAGTGATGATTCCTTCAGAGCTAAACTCTTAAATCYTTATTTAACAGTGGAGCAAGCCCTGAAGAAACAATATTCCCATGTGTCGAAGTAGTATATTTTTGAAAATACAGCCTTCTGCAGAAACAGATTTCAATTACAGTTCTTAATGCTTAAAATACAGTGACCTCATTGACTTATTTCCCCATCTAGTTTATACCTATGGAATATATAACAATTTCAATATAAATGCAGCTGACCATAACCAACAAAAACACTATTTACTTGAGAAATCAAATGCTACATTGTAAATCATTGCATAAATTGACTTTCTACACTCAGAAATGTCACTAGCTCCAACCATGCCACAGCAATGACAAGTTACTATGGAAACTAATGTATAAATTATGTTTTAGAATAATTAAAGTGTGCATTTACTTCAGCATTACAGTATTTATTAGAGCTATGTAGAAAACAAACCATCTTGCACAAAGGCATCCACCATGCCAAAACTGACTCCTGAACTCCATGGAACTGAGAAAGAATGCATCTTTCTGTCAATGAAATACTTGATAGTTCATCTAACAACACTTGTCCTCTTTGAGAGGAACCATTATCTGTGTTTTGTATCTCCATCAGGCACGAAACTAAATGTAGAAATCAGAAGCTGTGTACTAAGCCATTATTTCTCAGGGAGACAAGGGCAAAGGAGACTTGAAGGAAGAAGAAACAATCATTTTGGATGCTCTGAATATTAGCAATGGAAAATATTTCTGAAGTGGATGTAGATCTAGATACATTTTCCTGACCTTCTACGTCTTCACAGAATGCAGCAACGTAACTAATCATTTTCCTTCACATGTTAACACAGCGATAAGCAAATGAAAAAAAAAAAAAAAACCCAGCATCTTAGTCCCAAAAGATCAAATCCTTTGTTCTGCAGAGCATGTCAGTGTATCTGTAGAGGGATCTGTGAAAGGGATGGAGTTAATTGCTTTGTGAGTCCAATGCACTGTTAATAGAAATTTCTTCTGAATAAATAATGTGGAAATAGGAGTATTAAATAGTTCATGATTTTCTAATTTACCTTAATTTGCACTCATTTTGAATTGCCAGAGCTGAATGTGTTCTGCTTCTCAGCTAACTAAGGAGTGCAGAAAACCTTCCCTCACCCTAGGGACACATGGGAGGTGAGGGCCAGAACAGACGGGCTCCCGGACTCCAGCAGTAAATACCTGACGTGACCGTGTGCACGTGCACGCCGTATTCCTCGGTTTTCCACCGGCAGGGATACACTTGAGATCAAATATTCATGAAGATGTGAGCAAGGGGTTCCCATAGCTCAGAGGTGTAAAACCCTCAGCCTGATGGATCCCCAGATCCCCGTCACAGGACTGAGGGGGCACTGGCTGACTTCTCACCTCACAGCTTGTTCTGGGGGAAAATGGTAAAAGGCAACATTTTGTGGCATTGACTCTCATAAAAACACCTTTAGTGGGACTTAATTCTCCATTATTTTGGGCAGTGCCATACCGCTTCTTCCAAGTGACAAATGTCTTCCATGCCTGCCCCTTCTCCCCTCCACTTCTCATAAGAAAAAAAATGTGTACATTCAAGTCAAAAGGTTCTACATCTACTAAAAGAAGTAATTMAAAGTATTTTATAATTCAGATTTATTTTTGCTTTTGGGAAGGAGCATCCATGCTGTGAACTGTACATCTATGTTTTTTCTATTTTGACCAATTAAAATCCTATTCACTAATAAAGCTTGAAGAAATCAAATAAAAATAAAAATAAAATAAAATAAAATAAAATAAAATTAAAATAAAATAAAATAAAATAAAATAAAATAAAATAAAATAAAATAAAATAAAATAAAATTAGAAGACCCCAGACCCTACCTCTTTGTTCACATTTAAAGGCTGGCTGACTGCAAAGGCAGCAGGGAAGCCTGAGCCAAACAAAGAGACCTGTTCATGTACTGGAACAGCAAAGCTGCAGCAAGTTCTCAGTCCCCTCGACAGCCACCCTTTTCTATTTGAGTGGTAACCTCACCTTTTGTTGGCACTTAAATGTGCTCTGCTGCTCAGTCCTTTTGTGTCCATCACATATACCTCAACACAGTGCACTGAAGTGACATTCTGATAAAAAAATCTGCCTTCCCCTAACTTTTACTCACATTTACTCACTCCTCCCCCACATTTAGCTAATTGAAGTTAACAGAATAGCAATTTGAGTGCAGAGTTAGCTATTTCTCTGTTTTTAATGAGGTTTGGTTTGTTTTGTTTTTAATAAAGTATTTGTGTCCAGTGACTAAGAGAGGGCCTGAACCTCAGKATTCCTTGATTCTGCCCCCATCTCTGTCTTCCTGGCTCACAATGTGAACTCGGGACAAAATACTGGYTTTGCTAACTTTTGCTTTTCCTTAATATTACTTACATGCTTATAATAGTAATCTTCTAAAGCATAATTCATTATGTGTACATAACATTTAAACTCCCCCACTGAAAGGTGCTATATAAGCGTTATTTAACCTTGAGTTCATTATCACTATTAGGTCTTATAATCAGAAGAACTGAATAATCTTATTCCTACTAAGTCATCAACTAAATATTAATCATTCAGAAGGTTAGAAACATTATTAACACCAAATCTCATTTTTTGGCTTTATTGCAGAACTTACACAGGGAAAAATGAGGGGGAAAAAAAGAGAAAAATTACATCTTTTCAAGAGCAGTGTAGGTTATTAATTCCCCCACCTCACATCTGCCCAGGAATAACTCARGAATACGCACTGTCTTTGAGGCACTACATAGTACCATTCCAGACAGCTTTGTGTTGTGAAAGCTGCCGTTTTAGAAATTTTCAGTGACAGAGAATCACCATTTGACACTAATCTGYAATTTCTCAGTGCTGGGAACTTATTTGAGAAAGACAATGTATCAAAACACCTTTTTTAGCTTAAACTGAGTAAGTTTTCTAGTGGTAATAAAAGAAAACATCAAATTTTGCTATTCAAAACACAGTACTACTCCACTGGTGAAAATGAACTTTGAAAATTAGCTTCTAGAGAACAATGGAAAATGTTCTTTAAAGGAAAGCATAGCAGGACTTTCTTCTTCCTAGTGTCTTGGGGTCTGCACAGTGTCACATTTTAACTGTTAAATATTGGATTTTCTTAATTTTCTTTCCCCCCATATAAGTTGATTATGGAAATTTCATTAAGAGATGGATTGAGATTTCTAAATGAGTTAAAATTCTGTTTCACTATATTGCTAAATTTAATCATGAAGGCTAAATTTATATAGAACAATTCTTCAGAGGCAAGTCATTTTCATAATGTGAGCTTAGTAAAAATCCAGATTAAAAAAATTGCTAAGGGAACCTTTTTTCTTTTCCCTTCATGTAAATAAAAAACCACAATCATCAAAAATTCCAGGTTTGTACATAGATTCTTACTGTATTAGCTCAGGTGTAGACAATTGTCTTAGTTTTCTGCTTAAAAGGAATTTTCACCTTGGTCACTATGGCTTTAAAAAAAAAAAAAAAAAGAGCAAATAAAGCTGTTCAGATATTCCCATTCTATACTACTATTACTCTGTCCTTAACTGTCCTTTAATATGCCTCTGTGCCTGTATTCCAAAATCTCTGGTGGCCTCCATTTTCAGCATGTTATGTCTTCAACGACAGGACTGAGTCTAACCCAGGTCGGAAATTGTGGGGAGGGTCTTCAAGGTAACAGGAATCTCCATGTCCCTTTTCAGCAGAATGAAGCATTGTTAAACATYGAGCTATATTAGTTTGGTTGACCTTTGCTCTCTCCAGCAGAAATGCATAGCTCTGTGCCTATGTAAACACAAATAAAATCTCCTCCATCCCTCTTAAGAAATTCCATCCACCAAAGCAAAATCAATGCACTACAAGAAAATATAGTATTTCACTCCATTTCTTTTCTTTTTAGGACTAAGGAACAACCTACATGTGACAGATCACACTCACATCCCTTGAAGTATTACTAGGAGGTGCAGTATTACAGCAATTAGTATGTTATTAGGATCTATATAGAACAGAAGTAAGGTGGTATAGATACAAAATGAGACTTCTAATCTTAGAAAACAGGTGGAAATCATATCAAAAAAAGAACTAACAGCCATATAAGAGAATTAATAGGATACATAGAAAAATAGTTAAAATAGTGTTTAAGTGCCTCTCAAGTCTATACAAGCCCATTGAAAAGGCAAGAAGCTTCTGGAAAAGAATAATTAATATAAGCTATGTTATATGATAACCTTTTTTGCTAGTATCCCTTACCTAAATATCTTAAAATAGCTATATCATCATGAGATAAGAGAGAGAGTCATCTTGTGAATTAAAGATTCCCTAAAAGATAAAAAGGATGTGGTAGAATTACTTTTTATTTCCATAATAGGAGATGTAGGTTATTTCAAGGATCAGTGCTCAGATCCATGATATTCAATATTTAAGTAAATCATGTGGCAAGTTTGAACRTTTGTACATAAGTTTGATTGAAAAGGCACAGACAATACAGAATGTCTGGTGATAAAATGGTAGATACAGCTCAATGCCAATGAGCTGCACAGAAGTAAAAATAACCCTACCTAGCACAATAACAGGCCTTAGATAATACACTGCCATGCATACAAGACATCTGGTGTCATGTCAGACAGTTCTCTAAAAGTGTCAGCTTAAAGCTCAGTAGCATTCAAAAAGGCAAATAGAAAACCATTAAGAATATCTCAAAAACATCATTATGCCATTATAAAAATTCATGATGTACCACGTCTAGAATTTTCCATGCAATCCTAGACATCTTACCTTAAGAAGGACTTAGAGCAGAACTATGGAAAAGTACAAAAAAATTAAGATACACTGCACAGAAGTTTCTAAATAGAAAAAAACAAAAAGATAATAAAAATAAATAAAWAAAAAAAMACTATTAGAGCAAAATCAGACTGATAAAGAAACAGGAACAAGACCAKAGTCTATAAAATAATGAATCATATAATGAAGTTGAAACAAAAAGTTATTATTTCATGTGTTTCATACAAAAAAAGGAGGACAAATTTAAGAAGAAAGAATATTGTAAAGCCACCATTTAAAATCACAGTTTTGCAACACTGTTGTAGGATTTGATGGAAGTCAATGGGTTCAAAATCAGGTCAGGGGCAGAGTCTGTCATTGCCTATCAGTTATGATGGCACAGATACAAATTCCAGCTAAGAAGTGCCTTTCTTTTCTCCTTAAGTCATCAGTTAAAACCTGGGAGGTATCCCAAGGTTGGGTAAGTCTCCATTTGTCCTGTATCTTTTATTTCCCTAGTGGCCACTTTCCAAAAGACTTTATGGGACTGGTTGGACTCTTGGTATCACCAGTTTAGCTGTTTTTATGCTTCTAGATTATGCTTCCGAATCCTTAAGCGTATTTGTTATTAGTGTATACCTGATCCAACTGAACTTTGATTTAGCTACTATATTATTTTATTTATTAGTGGATAAGAGTTATCGTATCTAGTTGAAATAGTTAGGAGGTAAGAGTTCATTATAAAGCTATTTCCCAATATGAAACATTTTCTCTCCTTCCTTTTTTTTAATTTATTTTTTGATTTTGCATTCTCATACTTTTCAAAAGAAGTTATTTAGACTCCATTTTACATGATGTGACAGACAGAATGTTTTCCTTGCCCCACTCTCAAAAATTTGTATGTGTGCAAAGGGGGGGTTGAGAACACCCTGCATGAAGTCAGCAGTGAGGCAACATTTAAACCAGCGTGAACCTACTCATGCAGAACTATTAGATAACTGAGAGCTGAAAATCTGCTAAAAATCTGCTGTACTGCAAAAAGTGAAAGACAACRTAATGGCAAAAGTCAAGCACTGAAATCAACCGAAAGAGATTCTGCCTGAGCCATTGGATGCTGTTATCCAGTATTTTTCTCTAAAACACAACTTACCCAGCAAATTGCTAAATTCKTCCCGTTCAAGACATACATCAGTCAGACAATACACCAGGATTACAATCCCATGGCAGTTTGAAATACCTGCTCCTGATCTTCCTCTATAACCCAGGCTTGGCTGCCCTCCTCCCTGTGTGCCAACACCAGCACCTGCACAATCCAAGCCTGCTTAGAAAGCTTGAAGGTGCAAAAGCTAACCCTACTGATTGAAAAACTGCATAGTCTGCAGACAGATCGGCTCCCAACATGGCTCAGTGTACAGATGAACAGTGACAGCATAGAAGGAAACAACAGAAACACTGCTGCTAGAGGAACCATATGCAGATAGCCTGATTCACTCTATTTTTTATCATCATTATTATTATTGTTCAGTGTAAAACAAGAGCCTATACTTCCATAACATCTTACTTCGYGGAAACAAGTCCTTACTAAAGAGGAAAAAGCAGGAGGTTTCCTCATCTTTTCAGATCATTATTCACTTCTCTCTAGAAAGATATTTTTCTAAAGAGATTTAAAATGCTTTCAGTCCCATAAATAAAGAYCTCCCAGTAGTACAAGGAGATCCTAACTGATTAGCATTAGAAACATGTCCAACTACATAAAAATAATTGAATTGGTCAATGAGCAATTGTCTCTGCTACTTGTGCAGCAGCACTGAAAGAGCATAGAGGAACTGAAAGAACATGCTMTTGTTAAGGTATCATGTCAGGTTTTGTACTTGTTAGTATTATTACCAGACTACATCTTGTTAAGGAACATCCCAGCTGTCAGGCAGCTAAATATAATACAACAGCTAAATCTGATGTAACACTGTTGGTCCTCATGCATGTCATCTTTGGTACGTTTTTGTGGGCTGGGGCTGTCTGCTGCTCAGACAGCAATTTGAATTTGAGCTATAGAGCTCCATCCTGAAAYGGAAGATGACTCTTCCATCAAAACTCATGACAAGCCATGGGGTACCACAGTTAACAATAACATCCTAAATCYGTTCACTTAACAGTTATTGTTAGACAGAAAGCCACAAACACAGGCAGGCAATTAAAGCCTTGYAAGACTGTGGCAATACTCTATCGCAGCAGTTTTAGTATTTCAAAATCTACAGTTGTTCTAAATTAAGAAAAATAAGAAGCRCCCTGAGTGGTTACCCAGTACTGGCAGGTTGAAATGTCTTGTGTCAAACTTACACTTGCACTCCTTGGTTTCAGGAACTGTACCTGTGTATAAGATGGTATTTGGGAGGAGTGTACAGCCCATCACAGACCATGCTCAAGGTTCTGCTCTCCATCCCTCCCAGCACCTGATTCATGGCCCTCAAACACAGTCATTTTAGATGTTTTCAGCACAGTTCTTACTAACATAGTAYTTTGGGAAGTCCTTCTTCCCCTTCCCCTTTTCAACCAAAATATCAAACTGACAGATCCCTACTGGCTTCACAAAGCCAACAAGCTCTGCATATAATATTTGCTGTTCTCCAGCAGCCTGTCATATCAGAGAAACAGATATGTTTCTCTGCTTCTCTTCTGACAAGTTTGTACACTGCACAGCAATGAGGCAGCAAACCTAGATGCTCCCCTCTTTTGCACCAACTAGACTGTCAGTCATAAGTACAATGTATTTAATCAAATCCAAACAAACCTCCCAGACACCAGCTAGGTTGAGAAAAAAACAAGAATGCTTCAAAAGGGGATGCAATTCTTTCAAAAATAATCATCTCTCAAAGCATCACATTTCAATAGCTTAGGTTTGGGATTTCTTTGCCAGTTCACTAGGCTTCCAGATTTCCTTTCACATCTGCTCAGAGCTGGATATCCTACATTTAGTGAATTTTATTCAGCTTCTCCAAAGGAAATTTATGCAATAATTTAATTAAGGCTTCCTTTTGTTCAGCTAGCCAGCCTGGGTCAGGGGATTACAGGGATCCCAGGCCCAGGCAGGATGAATAACTGTTCATGTTTAAGCCGTATTGATGATGAATTACACCACAGGGATGGAAAAAACAGASTAATATAGGGACCATATGATATCACCAGGAACTTTCTGTGCTTTTTTAAATCTCTTTTAGTAAGAATGGTGGAAAATTGGAAAATACTTTTGCTTTCAACAAAATATTTGTTCAATACCAGATGGAGTTAAYTGAGCCTAAGGCTCAGTTATGAGGAGGTCCTCAGTGTTTCAGATGTTAGACAGGATCTCCTATTAAGACAGAAGATTTGGAAACTCAGAAGGCTGCTTCCAATGAAGAATTTATAGCATTCCTCATACTTCTAAGCATAGCACAAGGAAAAGCTTGCCTTAGATTATTTCCAGCAATTTCCCCCTCACCCCAAAACGAGGTCATGCACCAAAAGTACATAGGTCTGTAAAAATGAAATATGTTATCGCTATGTTAAGCATATGGGTATTTAGGAACATTTAACCATACTTGCTTCAGGCTTACCTGAAATTGTAGTCTGGGGTTTACTAATGTTCTTGTTTTATTACCCTGTCTACTCTCAAGACAATCAGAATTTATCTAGCTTGATAGAGTAATGCACGCTAGACAATAAGATAATCAAAAAAATATATATCGAAAGCATGGCTATCTTGAGGATGCGCACTACACATAGGGGCACATACCTGAACGCAGATTTATAACACTTATTATTTAAGCATATGAACAGTGAGTGAACTCTATTCRTTTTTATATGCTCACAAAGACAGCAGCAGAGAAGAAAAGCAATTTTAAGTGTGCTGAAAAACTAGACTTAGAACATTCTCTAGGATCCTTTCAGAGACATATTTTAGTAAATTAAGCCCTTAAAACAAAAATGAATTTGGCCTAGAAATTCTAAGTCAGTTCTATATTCAAAATTAGCACTTACTTTCCTAATGCCAGTTTCTCCTCTTGTCCCAACATGATCCACTGCTACTTTTTCCCTTTCCTGAAAAGGGCCTCTTTTAATTCCACACCAAAACTTAAYACAAGATAATAATAATTAAAAAAAATTTCTTTGAGAATCATTCTCCCTTTCAACTCTTCTAGTTGTAGAGCTCTAAATCTAGTTCTATCAGGATATTTACAATAAACGGAAGTAGAAAATTCAGATTTTTTTAWTGAAACATTTAATCTCTTTTTGGATTTAAGAAATATACATAGACCACTTCRTCAAGGAAGATCAACTGTAATGGCTTCTTTTCATTTGCATTATGGAATGCTGACAAAATTTCAACCTTCTCTGTTCTATTTAATTATCCTTCCTCAGTTTTTAACAACATATACTTTGTCAGCACTCTTCATTTATAACATATTGCTCTATTCTCTACGACTGTTCTATCTTGCTAAAAATAAACTTGGGAATTTGTCTTGCTTAACTTGGGTATGGGGCTTGTTCTGTCTACTTCTATTCTTTCTCATCCTCCAAAAAATCCACTTACTRTCATTTCTGTCTTGAAGCTTCTCAAAATAACATATACCAGTAAGGTATATATCGCTCTTTCTTGACAATTGGTAAYTCCTTAGCTTGATAGAGGTTTTCCCTGCTCTTACAGACAGCACTTGCACAGCCATTTACCCACTCTTGAATTTGTGCATGGAATTTTTTAATATGCCTTTAGCTATCAGCAATTTCCATATCATTACTCTTAAGACAGAAATATTATAAGACAGAGTTGCATATTTACCCATACAACARTGTTTGGAATTTTCTGCTGGAACAAGCAAAGCTCCAGGTTCCAGAACTTGGGAATGTTTTGTTGGACAGTGGCTCAGCTGGCCTCACAAACACACCACCATAATGATGATAATCCTTCAGTGTAAAATGGAAAGGATCACTGCAATGAGACAGCTCAGTCAGCCCTGTAACTAAGGCTAAAAATGGTTTGAAATTTCCACTTTTTAGAAATTCAGCAAAACCATACACCCATGGTTTCAGCCCTCAGCAGTTATTGTTTGTTTGACAGGAAAGTATCCCCTTCCCCTCCAAATATCTATCAAATTACTGTTCCCCATCCAAAAACAAAGTCAGGCCTTAACTTTCACTTCTACAATTTGGACAAATTAATATCTTTYAGTTTCTTCCAGTTTTCCATTACAAGGAAAGCATATAGACTTTTCATCTTTCTTGGAAGGAAGTATTTTATGAACATTTTTTAAATTGTCAACACATGCCTTGAACTGTGGACAGAGAYAGGTGACTTTCTGACAGTGTTTATAAACGAACAAAATTCAGAGGTACTGTTTTTCCATTCCTACCTGATACACCTTGTGTACACATACATAGCACTAAGAACTCATATTTAATTCATTTCCATCAAAATAACAGCCTGCAAGAGTAATGACTTCCTAGGTAGGATCTTCCTTTCTGAAAGTGTGACTTTACTAAAGACATGGGCTTTTTCGCATGCTGCTTGCTTACACACAAGGAATTCTGGCCACTCTGAATCTGATCTGTTACTATCATGATTAACCACATCCCCAACCCCTGTGTAATCTGAAAATTTCATGAATKCTTATTTTATATTTATTATGTGTGATAAAAAGTGTTAAATAGTACAGAAAAAAGAACATGAAAACATACCTACTCACTGATGCCAAAATTGTTTTAAAATATACCAGTTGCTTATTTTTAATCTACTGTACCGTGTTGTTTTGCTGTTCTTCTTAAGGTATCATGTGCTACAGATATTTTTTCCAAGGCATATGATTAATGTCAACATCTTTGTTTTATCAATCAAGCTTGTAATCTCATCAAAACCAATATCAAGGTAGCTTTGTAGGATCTATTTTCCCTCAGCCAATGCTGTTAGGCATTAATTACATTACTTTCCTTAAATTTTTATAAAGCAAGCCTTGTATTAACCACTGAATTATTTTGCTCTGGATCAATATCAGACTAACAGGCCAGCAATCACCAGAACCATTGCATTTACTCTTTGTAAATAATGGCACAACATTATTCTTCTGTCTGGCCTCTGTACCTTCCCCAGATGAGTTACTTTAGTTATTACAAAGAACAGTTCTATACAAACAACAAAAATGCTGAAGTAACTTTAATTTGACATTTTTGGTATAAAACTCTAGAATACATTTTCAAGAAGCCTTAGGCATCTAAATCCATAAACATTAAGAACTTACATCCAACTTTCTAGCGCTTATGGGTACCCAGAGCTCCTCTTACAGAGCAGGCACAAAACTGACGTCTGAAGATGTTCAAGTTTATTTTCAAGACCCATCAGGGCAAGACTACATTCAGCTCTTTCACTTGTCAGGCTCATCATGTAGATGAGCTCTGATTATTTCAGGAAAAAGAGAAAAAAAGGGTGCCCCCTGCCTACTACTGCCTACCCTGCTGACAAAACATTCCCCAGGGGAGATCCCGGTCCATATCCTCCTCCAGCTGAGGAGACTTTAATCCCTCTTTCACACCTCCTTGGAGGGTTCCCAACTGTTACACTGTCGGGTATTGTGCAACTCCATCTGTTTCTGCTATCACATTTTATACGGATTACGTACGTAGTCACTGAGCTAAAAAGAGGGAAAAAGTAAACCTGACTACAGTGTGGGTGGAGGGAAGAGCTACATATCTCTGGGCCTTGCTTCTACCACCATTCAGTATTTTGGTGACGTGCCCTAGCCAGTGAGCTAGTGGTTGAGAAGAGGTTTTTAAAGAGAAATGTAACTAATTGGTTGAAGAACACAATGTCAGATATTGCCAAAAATTATTGCAGAGCAGAGAATAACAGAAAGCTATTGATTAAAAACATCCAGAAGGAAACTGTTCCTAAAATTTCTTAAACTATGTTTGGGTATCTATATTCATATATATATATTCATGTATTCATACACAAACACACACATATATTTACATATTTAAAAATAAAGACTGCAGTGAAATAAAAATTGGCATTCCTATAGAACATGAATTATATTGGAAGTTCTGAAACAAATGAAATGTCATTTCATTTTCCTTCTACTTCTGGAAATCATACTGCACTGTGTTATGTAGACTAAGCACCCATGTATCTTATTAAGATGTTGTTACAATATAGATTTAGCATAGTTTATACATGTAGATAAATGAATCAAAATTCTGACGCAAAAATGAAATGTTGCAGATGTCAAGATGAAAAGTTTTGACACTATCAAAACAAAACGAGGACCTTATGTAAACCCGCTGTAACGGAAGACAGCAGTGATGCAGATGAGAGCTAATAAAAGGTTTAAACCTTGAGAAAAGTTCATACTCTGATCAAAAACATTGCATAGAAAATTGGTTTAACTGCTTTACTATTCATATATCTCATTTAATACAAATTTTTCAAAAATACTTCTTTCTGAGAGGTAAATCTTCTTCCACAAACAACACAGTATTTCAAATCAGTGCAAATTATTTAACTGTTTTTCCCTAAAGTATTAATATCAGCAACATAATTACAATCTTTCTTTTATCAGCTAATTTTTCAAGATATGGAATATCRCTTCCTTATGACATTCAGCTATATAGTGCCCAGCAGATTTCCTTTTTCTCTTTACAAAGCTTTTGAAGGAGCAATACTAGTAAACCAGAGTACACAATACCCATAGGAGCAGTTTCTTTTCACTGYCTTTCTAACTTCACCACTAAAAGTAACCATATTCTTAGTTACTGCTAATCTGTGCCTAAATTTTTTATTATTTACTTTATTGACAGTTCACTGAAAACAGCAGCAAAAGTGTAAAATAACCCTCAACTACATCAAATAATGCTCTGCAGTGATACAATCATCTCTGAAACTTAATACTGCTTTTCCAACTCTGCCTCAGAAAATCTCAAAGAAACATMAGGTGAGTTGAATGTCTCCCCGATATGTCTCTCAGAGTAACAGAACTCTGTTTATTTTCTAAGAAATGTTCTGTAGTCCATAAAAAAGGAAAATTTTGCACGTCTCCAACCCTTTCATTCACCCTATATAAAAATGACAATGAGCTGTTTGTATTTAAGTGAATATGCRGCACAGAAGCAATTTCAAGACGCGTGAATTCTTTTCTACATTAGTGTGCTCTATGCAGTGTTAAAATGCCCAAATGCTTATCCATTTCACTCACCACTATAACAAATATACATAAATAATGCATAACAAAAGATCACAATATCAAGATTCTCCAYGGAAATCCCATGTTAACTAGTTTTTTCTATTAATTCTTAATGCACAATGAAATGTGCATGAAGTACTTTGCTGGAGCATAGAAGCTGATCTAAATAAAGTGAAAGTGATGTCCTAGCAGAAGCAGGATGATTTTCACAAGCCAACATGAAGATAATCAGCTATTTTTTGTGTGATACCAAACCACAGACAAATACTTACTAAATTTAAAAAAAACTCAACCCTTCCTCYAAACCAAAATATCAGTTGAAGCCATGTCTAGACCACACTACTCTCTCATATAATTTAAAAAAAAATAAAATTACATAATTTAAGAGAATTAGAAGGTAGGTCTGGGGTAAAAAAAAAAAGCCACACACACACAAAAAGCCAACAACAACAACAAAAAAAAGAAACAAAAGGAGTCATCTAGTCAATTGATTTTTAGACACAAAGAAATACAGGCAAGGGAAGAGGGAGAAAAAAAGAAGAAAATTACTTATTCCGGAAAGCCTCGGGAACCTCTTATCGAATCCATATAAAAAYAAAAAAGGTATAAGACATTTCTTAGAAACACTGGTGTAGCTTAAGTTAACCAAATCTACTTATCCTAATTCTATATATAATTTATATACGAAGTCCTGTAGCCTTTTAAAAAGAAAATACTCTATTATTACAACAGTAGCCTAGAAGCTTACTGCTAATTATGATCAGTTACAACTTTAACAAGCTTAGGGAATTGATATGGTTTAAGAAAAAAAAGCTCAAACACAGATTAAATATGCTGCAAAACTCTCAAATCGGTTATGTTTTGGTACAGCCATTTTGTACACTCTTCATATCAGATGAATAGTTTATATTGCCAACCCTTAGCTGTTACCCTACTGTGTTCACAACGTCTATATTTGAAATTTTCATCAGGTTGAGCCTAGTGAGAAAACTGCCACATTCCATTATGGTCCAAAGCAAACAGTTACTTGTGGACTCATTATTGCCTGGTTTTAACTAACATAAGGAGTTTTTAACAGATTTTCAGAGCATAAGCTATTAAAAGTAAGCAGTGCGTGCCAGACGTGAGGTTTGAAGTTCCTGCTGTGAATACCAGATCTCTCTGTGCCCTCATCTTCATTTTCGAATGCTGGCTCGCRTACACTCACATTCTGAAAGCAAGATACTTTACCATCCCACATGCAGGTAACATGCAGGAAATAAAACGGAATACTAATTGCCAACTTTGGCTAACCAGTGCCCTGCTCTTTTTTAAGAAAAGATGGGCCGCTCTTCTTTTTTTAAAAAGAGCGGCCCATCTTGGTCAAATTCAGTTTGGGTAACTAAAATAACTGCTTTAAATGTTCCTTTCCCTGTCAGTTAGGGGAAAAAAGAAATCTTCTTTCTCAAATAATCTACTGTATTGCAATAATCCTCACAGCCTGTCCCAGGTACGTTATGCACCTTGGGAATAGCCACACTCGGTCATTTCCCCTTTTCTGGTGACCTGTCCTTGTAAAAAGAACAGGACAAAATCAAACCTAGGCATGGTGCTATGAGAGGAAGAATCAGAAAGAGGAGTTGTCTTATTTGTGAATTTTGGAAACATAAAAATGTTCAAGAGGGTAGATATTTAAGAAAAATTTCCCTCTTACCTCCCTTGTGAGAGGATGCTCTGGGAAACATAATCCCACTGCAAACAAGGCAAGTCTCAAAGGATTGCTGTCATTTCCTACCCCCAGGGTGACTCTGTCCCTTCAGCACCTCCATCTCAATCAGCTGCCTCTTTTTTAGGGGTATCTTCTCACCATGTTCCGATTATTKGAAAGTTTGGATATATGAAACTGTTAAACTAATATTAAGAACATTCTTTTTTGAATATGCTGACTAGCCTTTCTGGAACAGGTCGAGGGGAGGCAGAGATTTAAAGAACATCGCTGGAGGCCCTGCCATTGGAGATCTACATAGGCAAACCTTATCTTCATGCTTGAAATAAACACATCGACGGTGACAATATTCCATCTGGGCACTCTGTTTTCTCAGTCTGTCCACTAAAACCTCTATTTCTCTGAAAATATTTCCATTTGCTTACTGTCAAATAAACTGCTAGTGAGCTATGGGAATTCCAGGTATTTATAGCTACCCAAACTGATTAACTGGTTGTCAGAATAGTTTGGTAAAGAGCTGTAAAAATCACATTTTCAATCTGACTGAGGACATCTGAGCTTCAAGGGGTAGCTATATGTCTGAAGTAAAATATGTTCTAAGGAACAGTTCCTAAGACTACAGTAGAGGACCAGTTTAAAATTGCTGAAAAGTACAAATTAAACAGCTATTTTGGTAACGTGATTTTAGAAATTAAATAACATTATAGGAAAGATGTCACAGTTTAATTTAGGTTTTTTTTTGAAAACTGAAGAAAAAAGTTTTTAGAAGAGGAAATCTCTTAAATACTGCTTCCCAAATTAGAAACATTTGTATTGCTTTGGTTGTTTTGGTTTTTTTTTTTTTTTAAATTCATTTGGACTTTAATACAGGTTCTGGATTTTGGGGAATTCAGAGCCGGACGGGAGAGGGCAAAGAGAAGATGGAGAAGATGAAAAAAGAAATGAATCATCTTAAACACTACGTACACTTCAATGAAAGAAAAACATAGAAAATGAATATGCCTTTTATCTGAATAAACCCTGTATAGAGGAAAAGCCTGTAATTGGAATTCTTTACRTAATAAATATATACAAATTTAACCAGAAACAAGAAATAAGACTGAGATCAAGTTTTCTGCTTTCTTGTCTCAGCTACTTTTTCTTTCAAAGAGACCAAGTTTGAAAAGTCCTACTTGCAGTCTTGGTGGCAGCTCTATGYGCTGCCATTTAACCTACAACGGAGCACTAGAGAATGTAAAAGAAAGTGCATGCAAATAGTGGGGTTTATGAGCTCACTCAGAATGTTATTCTGTGAATTGATGGAAAAAACATGTTATTTCTTTCATGAGCAGTTGACATTTGTGAACAACAAGGCACCAGTCCATCAGATGGCTAATTTAAGCATTAACAGTCCTTGGCAGGAAAGACAGCCAGACTGCATGCAGGCATTTATGACAGCATTTCTAAATGTAGGTTTTAGTCTGTAATCCTATAAATGAACATTCTTTTGTGCAATATTTTGACAAATCAAGGGAAAAAATGCCAGGAAAAATCCAGCAGATAGTATGAGTCACACCTTTCCTAAGCCATTTCAGGCATCTGTTACTATGGGACCATATGGATAAAACAGAAGATGCAGGTACCTTTTCCAGTCACAAGTGTTCTAAAGATATGCATATGGGTAGAAAAATGTTAAAAAAAAGAGACCCTGATTTCATTGTCTGTTAATACCATGTACTATGCTTACAACAGCTTTTCTCTTATCACTGTTACAGTTAATTGTTATTCACTGTTGCTCTTTACACTCTGACATCCAAGTGCCAAAACCAAAAGTAAAATACTTCACTTTTAAAGTTGCGGGTTTTTTTGTTTTGTTTTGTTTTGTTTTTTTTTTTTAATTGGGGTGCGTGCGCGTATTATGTGTCCAACACTAAGCTCCTCATTCCTCAACTATAATTCAAAATTTGATTATTTCACTACAAGCTTATTATACCACTAGAAAATGAATTAGTTCAACAGAATAGGCTGGAATTGTATTTATTTTCCTCATATTAGAAGGTCACTGAATGATGAATGTGAAAATAGCTTTGATACCATAGGTTAATGGATCATTACCTACATTTGCATAAAACAGACTTAATTGTCATTGTTCTTTCATTTTATAGCCAAAGAAGATTCAAGAGATATCACCACTAAAAAAAAGTAATAAAAAACCTCACACATATTAAATGCTATAAATAACATTTGCTTACCTCATGTATTTCCATATATGAGTTCCAAAGTGTTGGCAGACCTATAAAGAATCAAAACCTTGGAGGCAGAATAGCCCCTGCTGGTACTACATATGTCCAACTGCACTTTGGAGAGAGATGCCACTACTAAAATCCCAGGTTTTAAGACAGATATGTGAATCAAGGCACAAATCTTGGGAGGTTTATTCATCTTCCACATAAAGATCATAAAATTAAATTAACAAATTACAGTGTATGAATTGTTCACTATTATGATTTTTGCATTTAAATCATAGTATGATGTATCAGCTTARGATTCCTAAAAGTACCTGCTGGTTTTACTGCATTTTCCCATTTTGGGTATTAAAAACATTTCAGGAACAGAATGGTAAGAATTTTTCAAGCTGTTTTCAAGGTGTGAATGAACTTGAGCAACTTCTAAAACCATGAGAATAAAAAAAATAGAGAAAAGTGCCATTTTCAGGCGCCTGAAGCGCTATCAAAACTAGAAAGCAAAGTCTAAAATAATATGCCTTTTAAAATGCAAAATCACATACAAGTATATATAAATCTGTATGTCAGAGTTTCAAGTCAGCTGGGCTAAACTGACTGCAGAAGGTAAATTAGACAGTAACATTAGAGGAATTTGTCACAGTATTTTGAGGAATATCCAAGTCTTATAATAATTTACTGCTATGTTGGAGTTTTTTTTAATATGCATTTTTTCTTAAGTTTAACAAGTGCTGTTTTGAAAATGTCTTTTGCTTTGCCTTGATCTGGGGTCCAATTCTTTGATTTGCATGCATCCTTTTGGCCCTGATGCAGGACTCCGTGCTAGTTTGGATCCAGCAGAAACGTTAACACTGACAGAGCTTTTTCCTCCCTTCCCTCTTCTCTTCCTTCCATCCTGAAGGTTTTTAAATATAGTATTTCCTCTCCAACTTCCTTATCAGTAAACCATATGCAGTGCTCATCATGAAAGCTGTGTTATCACCTCCGGTCTTCCCGTGACAGTTCTAAGAGAAATCAGCTTTAAATCAATTACAGCATCAATCAACCTCTGTGCACTTCAAATTCAACAGGATCTTGTATTTGAAAATATCCTCTGGAAAGAGGGTCTGAACATATACACAGACGACTATCTTCTTTCTCTCAGTTGCAATGTCCTTTTATCATAACGATAAGCAATGACACTTGAAATAAGAGTGTTTGAAATCTGAATCTCACAGCCTGAACAATGTTAGTGTCTCAGGACACTTAAAAAGAAAGAAAAAAAACCAAATCAAAACCTAATGCTGCCTGTTCCATCTTTTGTGCTTCTTCCTGTCAAGCAAAATAAAAGCACAAATCCATAGAATACACAAGGAGTATAAAATGCTCTTTCTTTCCCTGCACACCCCTTGCTGTCCTGCACTGAAGGTAATTGCTGTTTAGTCAGGAATTGCTGAAAAATAAGAGAAGAAGCTGCAATAGGTAAGTGCAATTGTAGGCATAACACAGAGGTGACAAAAGGGTCCAACCTCTGAATGTGCTCTATTRCAAGCCAGCATCCTCTCATTTGTCCTTTCAAATCCAGCTAGAAAAAAGGTTAATTTTCTGGTAGAAATCATTTCCAGATCCAGTATATAAATAAAGCTTGTCTATATTGACATGTATATTTATTATCTGTCTCTTAATTCMTATTTCACTGAAATTCTAGTTCTGGATTTTTTCACTAGTAAAATGTATCAACAAAYAATTTTGACTTTCATACCCCTAAGTGTCCCACCATACTAGTGCTAGCACTATGCTGGCTTCACGTACAATCCAAGTACTGCCAAGAATATTATTAGAGCTGACMATACTTCACATGACCATAGAAACCTTTTAGTCATCCTTTGCAAATTGCTTTAATGATATACTTCTTCGAGATTTTCATGTATGTAGTCCGACACGTAACACACTAAATTTGAAGCACATTTGAAAACAAGTATAGTATTGAAAAATATCCTAATATACRTATGGAGGACTATTTTAGGCTATTTTGTTTAAGGTGGACCTAGATATACAAGAATATAAATGAAAATGGTTTGGTTTTTTTAATCAAAATAAATCAAGAAAGATTATGCTTCTTCCCCTTTTTATTTTCTCCAGAGGAAGTAACCAAGTTCTGTTTTGAAAACTAGAGGATATTAYAGCAAAATGATTTTACTAGATACAATTAGAAAATAATCTTATTTCCAATTGTCATGAGAAATATAATGTGTTCTTACTAAAACATTAATTAGGTATAATTTAATTATTACTTAGAATAAAAAGAAAATTCCTCTCAATAAACCAGTAAGTTACATTATTTTATGACAAAAGACTGCAGGTCATCTGCCCATGTGCATAATCACAAAAGGCTTTGATACTCAGCAAAAACAAACACAGAGATATTTCACACTGAGGAAAAGAAAGGAGATAAAAATGGAGGCCCAAATCTTGGTTTCAGTTTTACAATGAAAGTATTTAAGAATGTTTGCTTTGATGAGAACAGGCTGACCTCAAACATGTGCAAGTATTAATAAACAAAAATGTTGTCAAACAAATTAAGCAAGCCAATACTGGTAAGAGCCTACCATACCTGTTTCTCATCAGGTATGAGATGCTGGATCCTGCCTTTGCGCACCCGTAGTTGGACCTTTCGTTTTATTCCAAAACAAAAGGGCAGGTTCAATACAGCAAACAGTACAGAAATTTGGGTTCATTTTTCTTCTGCATGCACACATTAGTATAATTTATGCATATATTTTTATCTATATTTATATGTATGTATGCATATATTGTGATAGCAACAGAGCTAAGCAGAGATAGAGATAATGGAGGTTTTTTTAGAAGTAAAAAGATTATTTAACTTCACTCTTCTGTTTTTCCTTTCTTTACAAAAGGAGGTCAAGGTTTAGCTAAAACATTAATACATTTAGCTGTAAAATTATTTCGTAACTGTCGTAGTTTAACCCCAGCCAGCAACTAAGCCTCACACYGCMGCTCGCTCACTCCCCCCTGGTGGGATGRGGGAGAGAATCAGAAAGGAAAAAGTGAGAARACTCGTGGGTTGAGATAAAGACAGTTTAATAGGGAAAGCAAAAGCCGYRCACACAAGCAAAGCAAAGCAAGGAATTCCTTCACTCCTTCCCACCGGCAGGCAGGTGCTCAGCCATCCCCAGGACAGCAGGGCTCCATCACGCGTAAMGGTGACTTGGGAAGACAAACGCCATCACTCTGAACGTCCCCCCCTTCCTYCTTCTTCCCCCAGTTTATATACTGAGCATGACGCCATATGGTATGGAATACCCCATTGGCCAGTTTGGGTCAGCTGTCCTGGCTGTGCCCCCTCCAAGCTTCTTGAGCACCTGGCAGAGCATGGGAAGCTGAAAAGTCCTGAAGCTGACTAGTGTAAGCRCTGCTTAGCAACAACTAAACATCAGTGTGTTATCAACATCATTCTCATACTAAATCCAAAACACAGCACTATAYCAGCTACTAGGACGAAAATTATCCCAGYCAAATTCAGGACAATAACAAAAATAATAGCATTCCAAGCAAAACCAACCCAGTTTTTCCATTTTAATAGCTACTCTGAGAGAACAATGGAAGGTCAYGCTTTGGAGATAAGTACTAAGTTCAGTCATGAACTTCTTTTACTAAGAAATAAGACTGTGAAGTGAAGTGTGATCTTAGGGTCAGGATACACAGCTCGGCTGTCCTGGTATCCAGGTGAAAGAGCAATACTGGTGTTCCTAGTCTCTGTGGTTCCTCCTAGCTGGAGGGTGTTAGGGGAGGATGCACCAGAGAGCAACCTCTCCTCCGCTCACGTTCTTAAAAGGGTCAAGAAGTAGCAAGTGAGGATGGTAAAGCTCAGGAGCTGATTTGGCAGAGCAGTTTGATAGATGGTTTGGTCTCAGTTGATTTAAATCCTTTGGAATTTTGTTCGTAAGAAAACCCATAGTTAGGAGACTTTCTACAATGGGATAGAAAGCACTAACCAAGTGGCTTCAYTCTGAAGGCACAGGCAGGAGAGAAGAGTGGGCAGAATCCACAAACCTTTAAAGCCAAGATGGGGCTCTGAGCAACCTGATCTAGTTGAAGATGTTCCTGCCCACAGCAGGGRGRTTGGACTAAATGACCTTTAAAGGTCCCTTCCAACCTAAACTATTCTATGATTGTATTCTATGACTCTAAGGTATTTCTGAATTTCAGATAAATCATAAAGCAGCTGCAGGAAGAGAAAAGAGAGCATCTCTGCTGCTCACAGTGCCAGGAGGCACGGAGGACCAGGGAACGGCGGACAAGTTTTGCTCATAATATTGGTAAAACATCAGCCTGATAATGCTGACTGCACGTCACAACTGCACATGGAGAAGTTCTACAACACTTGAAATGGTGATTTATCTCAAAATAGCTCTCATATAGGTAACTCAAGACATCAAGGGAATGTCACGTGGCCAGTCTCTGCTCTCGAGGCCAAGTTTTATAATCAGTTTAATAAACTGATGAAGATTGCTCCACCTTAGAATTAGCTATTTTTTTTAACCTATGTTTCTATCAAAGGCAGTTCAAGAACCTCACTTCTGTGGTTAGAAATCTTCTTTTTAGAAATGAGAAAATAATAGTATGAAAAGAGAATTCAGTGTAAGGCTTTGACCAAATCTGATTGCGAACCCAAACTGAAGGGCTTGTAAATATTCTTCAACATTTCATTATAACTATTTCACATATCTTTGATCTTCTTGTAAACTGATGGTTAGTGTGGGATTTTTCTACCAATTAATATTTCATTTGGAATAAGAAATCATACTTTGTGACRTGGAATAACTTATTTTTTTTCAGTTTACACATTCCTCTATACAGACCACAAACTTTAGCAGTCATTTTTTTGTTCATTTAACAACCCACAGTATTTCTTGACAAGACCTTCTCCCTCATTTTACSTCTGTGTAAATATACTGCATGGCACATGTTCCATTCAAGTCAGAGGCAAAGGTAAACGCACTGTAATAAGCAAAAAGCTATATACCTTTACACAGGTGCATTAAAAGATCTTATCAAGGGCACTGTACCCTTGGGAAAGGCACCACTTACGGTTCATTATCCCAGCATTCTTTCCTTAGTAGTAAGTAATATTTAGCGATGTAGTGTATTTAGGGCAAATCAGCAAAGCACATAACTGTGTGCTTACATTTAAGGATGTGCCCAGGTCCRTCTCCACTCAGCACAGGCCACTGACCCTCATTCAGCAAAGCACTTACGAATTTCTGCATAAACCTGAAGGTACACACACATTTGAGAAACTGCAATGTGCATTACCATCAGTTTTGCTTAAAAGCAAGGAAATTGCCTACAAAATACTTAAATCATTGCCATGCTTGTAAAATATTCTTCTTCCTGTTCCATGTTATAAACTCTTCTCTCAGGAGTTAATAGTTTTGCTATATTCAAAGCTATACAGATAGGGAAGTGCGCAGAAGAAAGTATGAGATATTCTGTACTGACAGCGAATGTTGCAATTTTCCTCTATTTCTACAGTCCATTCCACAATGCAGTCCTCACTGGCATGTGGTTAAATGTTTAGTGGTTAAATGGTTAAATGTGTTTGCCACTCACCCTCTTGGCTCTGCAAAACCTGAAGCGAAATAGATAGGCAACTTGTAAGATACACTCTACTTCATGTGTCTACTTCATGTGTTTGTGTGCGTGTTAGAGAGATAATTAGTTTGGACTAGAAAAAAAGATTTGCTGCCCTCCACCAAAGACACTGACATTGATGTGATGTTATCCTATTAGTCTTAATTCTCCCAATAAGTACCAACCTTTAAGAGAAAATACATGGAAGAGAGGAAAACAGGCACAAGATCCGGCTTACAGTTTTGAATGGTACCCTGTAAATATCAGAATGACAGTTTTGACCTTTTGGAATCTGCTGAAGGATAGAGATTTTTGATAATTCTGTATTTTAGTTTGGGGTTTTTTTACATAATTTTCTAGAGCGAAAAGAATCAGAAACTGATTGATTACACATAAATTAGATTATGCTTGGCTCAAAGCTCTTAAGTTTGCAAGTTTTACTGTAATTTGAAGTACGTTTACCAGACTTGTTCTTCCATCCCCACCCACTTTTTAATACTTTAGACTGTTTGTTTGCTTGTTTGTTTTCTGAAGTTGTTTCCTGGTAAATCAATAGATCTTAAAAATTAAAAAAGTCTAACGAATTTGCTTTGAAGAATTGTATCAGCAAGTTACAAAACACAAATAAAACTAACTTCAAGCACCGAACCTCCCAAAGCCACTTCTGGGAAGACAAAACTGTATTTAGTATCTGAGGTTATCGTGTAGAAAGCCCTGGAGAATTACGCATTTGCAAATCAGACAGCATTTGAATGCCATTTTATGAAGGCTGGTTTCTGAGAGGCGGTTGTCACCTAGAGGCTCTCTGATATCAACAGCAAATCACTCCTGATAGTGTGTTTTGAATCACAAGCAAGAACATGGTTATAGCATTTTGATCTTATGCTAAATATTCATGTAATGGCCATAGGGGTGAATAGTAACTATTCTCCAGTGAAATTATTTTTTGTATATAGGTGTCAATGTCACAGGAGCTGAAGATTAATCTTTCCCTTTGGTTGCTACGGAAGTGCATGGATAGGATAGATGAATTCTTAAAACTGCCAACCCAGACTCCCAGGTTTTGCCTGATTGTTTGTATTGTCCTGGCATGAACCAGAAATAAGATCTCAGTTTTACTAGATGTTAAAATGCTGGATTGCTAGTCCACTTTTGCCCATTTGTTTCAGCAACTACAGTGACCTAACACCATCTACTTTTTGAACCTTTTTAATTTTTTGATATTGAACTAACATGACATTACGTAGAAGGCAGAGATTTAAGGAAGCTATGTCAAATGATTCCATCATAAAAAATTCTTTTTTCTGCCCTTCATCTTGCTTCATATTACGTTTAAACCAAATAGATCCAGCCTTTGCTAATCAACAATTAGAACCAAAAAGTCTTCACGCTGTTTGTCTAATATATCTGTCTTGATGAGTTAAAGGCTGCTACCATGGAAAACATTCTACTAAATTTATTTTAATCTTGGATAGAGATAGCTTAGATATGAGATTATTACAAAACACAATGATCTGAATTGTAATTAAAACCAATATTTAAGGTGTTGTGCAATAATGTATGACTAATGATGACTCTACTTCCACTACAGGGAAAGCAGACTGTAACCTTAAGTTCTTTATCTCCGTGTAATTGGAACATATCCTTTCCCTTCATGACCTGGCAGAGGTATATCCGCTACGACACTATGGTTTSAGTCAATACCCTGTACAAAAGCTAGAGAGAAAGGAGCTGATCTACAGAGCCTGTTCTGATATTCTCTTTCTACTGTTTATTTTCCTTGATAAGCGTTTTGACCAGAACCGATGTCACTGCAACATGTTAATATACCTACAGCTGAGAAAAGAGAAACGGTGAATGACAACTGGCTGGTTTACGGATTATGCTTACTTTTATCCTAACTCTTTTGRCCGGCCCTGTCATCACGCTGCAGTGAGCAGAGATCACATACCAACTGGCAAAACCATACTGCAGGGCTGGAGGTGCACAGCGTATGCAGAAGAAAAGGGACATCACCAGGATGGCTGATCTTTGAACTGTCAGCTAACAACTTCTGAAGAGAACAACMACCAAGGTCCCTAAAAATACTAAGACAGACTAAAAGGAATGTTTATATATCTTCTAAGGTGATGTTAAAGAGAATTAGATAAAAGGCTCTGCTCTTGGAACAGCTCATACCCCAAAACTATCTCACTTCTATTTCATGCCAGATAAAAGCTGTATGAATCACATAATAAAATGTTATGGCTGCTGGCACAATTAATTAGAGATGGAGGAGAGCACAACTTTCACCTCAAACAGAAGTGTCATGTTAGAAGAAGAAAAGCTGTTAAAATATTGTGACCATTTCTAACTGATTCAGTACAGAAATTGACATATGCTAAGAAAAAATTCATTTACGGGAATTATGGAGAGTAGGTATCACTGTAGCATTCCCACTCCATGGTMATGTTTGTAAAACACCTTCTGGAGATCATATTGTGATGATGGTGGATCAGCACTTCAGATGGCGGATCTCTTAATTTCTTTACTATTACTTATGGCAATGAGAAATGTAGCAGTTTCTCCATGGGCCAATTATGTCCATATATACTTTCAGGGACAAGAAACTTCCACAATTAATGCAGTAARCACTAAAGTCCACCTTCATACTTTTAAGTCTGAATATTCCTTCTACACTTCAATTATATTCCTTTGAGCATTTCAGGAACAAAAATGAATTCAAGAATTATTTAGGATTGCTCAAGATTCATTACCCAATTTAAGAATTACTCAAGATTGATACTGTAATATAAACCCCATCATGTATTTTATTTGTGGCTGGGTTAATGAAGCACTGTCTTTATGTAATTTCAGCATATTAAGTCCATACACGACATGCTATACTGACCTGCACTGCCCAAAAAGCCAGGAAATCCCCTAATAATACAATGAAGCAACATTTTGAATCAATGAGAATAAATGTAACATTTTTCAAAGAATACTTCTGTTTCGAGCTCAGGTAATACCATACGTGCCTATGAAGTACACCTACAGTTCCATTTAAATTGACAGAGTTACTGGTGCGACTGCTTAACCTGAATGAAAAACTCGCAGTTCTTTTCATAAGTTCTACTTCTCTGAAGTCACATGGATGGTTAGTTTAGGAGAAATGTAAGAATAATAGTACTCAAAGTCACCAAAAAAAAAAGTTAACAGTGGTCAAAACATACCTTCCATTCACCAAATATGACTATGACAAGCCATTGCTATCAAAAGAGACATGGATTTAAAACCCAAGCTTTGGCAAACGAGGATTAGCCTATTCGTGTCCCACTCATTTTAAACAAAATGAACAGTCAACCTAAGCAGTATATCATTGTGCGACTTAACGGATGACAGCCAAGATGTCAGTTGTAACCACTGATGTCTGATTATGTCAATTAGCACAAATACTATTTTAGAAATACTTATATACACAATGCAGTTCAGTAGAGTTTGGGGATCCAGTTTTGACAAAAGCAGACAAYGATTACACAAGGGTTCATTTATAATCTCCCTGCACTTGTCAGTTCTAACTTCTAAAAATGTCCATTTAGAAGATCTAGAAATTACATATATCTATTTCAATTATACCTAATTACTAAACATGTCTTCAAAGTTTGTTTTGTTTTGGTCTTTAAGGTTTCTCTAAAGACAGAGTTGCTGTTCGCTATAGAATCCAGGAAACTTTCTGCAAAACAAGCTCTTATTTACTAAGACTTTTCTTACTCTTATGTTTTGATATTATGGTTTGTATGGTTTGTTAGGCAAAAGTTACGCCTGACTGATTCAATGCAAATTGCAACACTACACAGATATACATAGTGACACAATTCTGACTCCACCAAACCTTATTAACTACGATGATTGACAAGAAGCTCTGTGTCTTAGAAATGAAGCTTAACTAGGTTTTCTTCTGTGATGTTTACCCACAGGGAATGTGGAAAAATACGTATTCATAGTTAGAATTTTTCCTCCTTGCATGTAAGAGGAACGAAGTTTCCCCTAGGTATACTTCCTTCTATGTTTATGAACAGATGTAGGAAGGAAACATAGTTTATGGTATACTAGTTTTAAATTGACTCATTTGTGATTTCATTAAAATGCAGAATAAATTTGATATCTCCAGGCAATATTTCCACAGAATTCTTTAGGTTAAGATTTTCTATTTCTCTAAAAAGAAAAAGAGATTTTCTAAAGGCTTGCTGATTTTATATATCATTAAAACTGCTGTTGAAAGAGGAAAGGAGAAAAGAACAACTTTTGTTCCTCAATATTCTTCATTACTTCTTAAACCAGCATATGTATCATGAACCTGAGAAACCTAATCAGAAAGTTAAAGAGCTTGCTTGCTAAGCATCTATGCAAAATCCACACAGAGCGTTTGCCTTTGCATATGTTACACTTTTGACTTCTCTGCCTTTTTCTTCCTTTCCTATTAAATGTATTTAGATTAGATTCACCTGATTTCTATGCAACATAAACTGAAAGAGAAAGCTGTTGGTATGACTTATGTAGAGCAAAAAACTAAAATATCGTTCCCTTCATCTCAGGAGTCTGTAAGATATAAATATGAAAATGAGCGACATTCCTTTAAAAGGCGATTCCATTAAGATGACTGAAATGCTGGTAGCAGTGATCATCATGAAACTATCTCTACTATCACTTTATTTTCAAAATATTGAGCAGTTACACAACCTCATTATCATTACCTTTAATTAGGCAAATACCTGCATTCTGAATAATGGCAGAAACTTGTAGGGAACTGCTACTTTGAACTGATCACCATTTTCACACCTAAGAAGGTGCTACAGGCTGGTTTGCTTGGCACAGGAGCATGGTATCTCCTATCAACAGCAGCACCTTGTTTCTGGAAGAAGCAGCTTCTGGTGAAATCAAAACCATACCATGCTTTATTTTCCCCCATGACCTTAAAATACTGAGTGGTAGGCTGAGGGCATACATTAATGACATTTAGCTAAGGCAATATGAAAATGAAGAAAAGTATTTGGTGTGTGAGATCATACCCCCTTTTCCCTAAACTCAAAGCCTAGAGATTTAGGTCAAAAGTGACAGTAAATAATAACAAAGCTCAGTAAATCTCCTGCAGAGGTACCTGTGAATATTTCCTGAATTCTATGATTGACCAAAAAAAAGCCTCTGTAATTTAGCATACTACATTCTATGTAAAATTTAATCTTACAAACTACTTTGATGATGAACAGTAAACTTTGATGAACAATAAAAAGTGTTAATGTACTTCTGGTTAAATATTATTAGGCCCAGATATTTTTTATCATTCATGAAATTTCTAATAATGCCATTCAGGTGCATTAGTGACCCTATAAGCTATCTTCAGACAATTTTTGAACTAATGCTTGAAAATTTGGCATGCACGGTACGCATCTGAAATGCCAAGATCAAAAATCATTTCAAAATTTYGTCATGGAAGATTTAGTCACAACCAATTATACTGAGGTGTTACACAGGCAGTAAAAGATAACCCCAGACCTGTACTGCAGGTGATCAAGGGATATTATTATTTGCAAAATAGCCGCTTCTTCAGTTGCAGCCATGGTATTTAGCCAAGACAGTGATAGGCACATACTCTTGATAGCGTAACCAAGTCTCACAGCAGAGGGTATGGTTTCCTTCAGCTGCAAGCTTGTATTGGACTCCCGTTATTAGCTATTTCTGGCTTACTCTTCCTGACAATAGTATTCCTTACACACTATAATGTACTGAACTGTTGAATACATGGATTTTAGTAGAAARTGTGAACTCTGTCAAATTCAAATATCTTATTAATAGTTGGACGTTTAGTTCAGTACTGGGAATTGCTTACCAAATGTAAGAATTGCCACTTAGGCAGGAGACGTTATGTGTAGTTCATCTGAAAATGTTTTCCGGTCAGTAAAACCATAGGGCAAACAATACAACACAGTATTTATTCTACTATTTTTATGGTGAAGATATAATAGAAATGTAGGCAGAAAAAATAGAGAAAAGTTCCTTTATTTTTCCATAATGTTTCCACCTTACAGATCCATCATAACAGCTATTATTCTGTGAAGAAAGAATGAAATCTAGTTTTGAAAGTTAATTAAAGTTTTTGGCTTTGTGACACAACAAGTTCAGATCTGTTTGTTTACTTCAAATAATTTTACTGCTCCTTCAGTAGTTCTGGTGTTTGAATAACAGCAGCCACATCATAAGTAATGTAACAGACTCTTCCACTAAGACTCATTCAGAGAGAGATTAGAGATTTTAACATGAATGCCACTTTTCTTGGTCTAACACACTACTACAAAAAGTGAAATAATCCTTGTGTAGCATTTTTTGGTAGTGTAGGGTGCTTATTTATAAACTGGCTATTTGAAATTCCTGACATTTGGACTGCTGCAAACTATTTATTCAGTGAGGACAAAAGAAACAAAGACTAAGGGAGAAGGAAGGTCAARAAACTGATTCAGAGTTCACTCCCCAATTAATTTGATCTGCTGGGAGTCTTGAACTTTTCTAAAAATTGGAATTCAGGAGGAAACACATAGCATGACCTAAGTATCTGTGACTGGCCTGATTTAGACTGCAAGAGCTATGGGGACAACCAGACTAATACTTTTCTTTCCTGCATAATACAGGAAAGAAGTAATGTAAAAGAAGGCAGCATTTCCCATGTGGCCACCAGAAGGTAAGTGTTGCAACAGAGGCTTTTATTAATGCTGTCTTAACTGCTTATCTTCTGAAATCCCACTTCTCTTTGAAAGAGATGAACAGTTCATTGCAAAGGTAGCTAGTGAGGTAAGTGTATGGACTCGCTGGGAACCTGAGATTGGAAATAGAAGGCAATGTTGTTAAGTAATAAGCCCTATTTACCACATTAGGGTTTTTATTTCATTCTGGTTTTGTGTTGAAAAACTGTAAGCGAGCGAAAAAGTCAGTCTCCAAAAACCTTAATTTACAAACAGCCTTCTGCTCTAGCTGGGGGGGARAAGATGTATTCTACCTGATTAGGTTAGAACTGCTCTGAGAATAATATAAATGGAATAGAAAACAACTATGGGGTACAGAGAGGTGCAGGGAGGGAAATATCACTCCTCTGATGTCAGCTTCCAATTTCAGCTCAACTACATATATTTCTTCCCATTAATAAGTACGTATCTTTACTAACTTGTCTACTTACCTTAAATTTAGTTCTTCTGTAAATGGATGTTATACCAGGTATTTCAAGAGTATATAAGACTAAATTTGGCCAGACACGTTCTCTGGAGCATATCCACAGCTCTCAGTTTCTCTCTGTGCTTGCAAACATTGAAATTCTTGTGCAATTAACTTTTTATATATTATGCACTGCTCACTTCCAGATCACATAGGGCTAATTAAAGATTTGTTACTTTTGCAAGGTTTCAGCTCTGACTAGTCACACTGAAAGGCATATGTGAAGACTGAATATCTATAGGCAGAATCTGCCCATCTAATAAGCAGATTAATGCATATCAMTTTTGATGAAGAATACTGTTCTACCAGGTGACCTTCCCTGGGATGACACATAAGGCTATGCTTGTATTTCTCACCATTCCCTTGCCTGCATTGGATCCCATATCTCTGCTCCTGAACCAGGAAACAACTACTTTCCTCRGCTCAGATCACCAGAAAGGAGCAAAAGGAAGGCTTTAGAGGACGGGACATATGGGAGAATCTGTTTGGCCACGAGCAGCCTCACCTTTTGTGCCGCACCTACATGCAAGAGGAGAAACAAGGAGTGCAAGGCTGGCTCATTCTTTTCAGTCCAGAGATGTCGTCTKTTCAGTGCTGGTGGAACGATGGGGAATAAAAAGGAAAGAGGGAGGAAAACAACATTGCATGCGTAATCATTTGCATGGATGTATGGAGCATGCTCTGTGCAAAAAGCAAAGGACCTTTAAAGAAAGTAGATGCTAAAATGTAAGAAAATATCTAGTAAATATGCATGAATTTTTAGATGTTTATACTTTGACCAAATATGGATATGAAGAATAAAGATACTGGTGTATTTCATGGGCATTTTTTAATTGCAGGTTGAATGGAGAAGGTTGTGGGTCACTTTGGAGAGGAATGGAAGGATAAAGGAATTTAGGAAATGCTTCCTTGCTTCCTTGAGTCTTTAGAGCATCTCAGTGAAAGGCTGTACCATTTATATGTAATACTCAAACAAACAATGAATTTTCCCTTAATCTCTCATTCTGTTAAATACTGGACATTTTCTGTAGACTGAAATATCCTAGTATTTAGCTTAGCTCATATAACTGACATTGAAATTTCTGCCAATATATTTAAAGCTTAGCAGAAGGTAAACAACTGAAAAGGGTTTGATATGGGAAGGCAGTAAACAACCTCAGCTGCAACCCCTGCTGCAAGTTCTTCCAGTAACAGATATGAAGCAGAGTTTTTCCCATAAACCTCCAAAGACATTATGTTAGATTCTTTTCAAGTCAAACCAATAAAAGTAGTAGTCTCCTACCAAATTATGAACCTGTCTGTGACTGAACTTATCTGCTGATTTGCTACATCTTATGTGGTAGAGCAGACATCTCTTCAAGAGAGCTTGCAGGCACTGGGAYAGATAGACTTCTGACATCTCTAATATTTGCTTAGAAGAGTAACAGGAAAATTGGTCTGTCTGAACAGTATTCAATCCAAAAAGCATTTACATAACAAAACAAGTACATCATTGAATGCATTTTTAAAACAGAAAGGGCACTTGCAAACAAAGTATACAGCAGCATGTCTATTTTAATTATAACTATATACACAAAACATACACCATAGGCATAGAAATGGACAGAAATTCTCTCTCATTCTCCAYCCTCGACCTAATTTCAAAACATTAGAAAAGATGTCAGGAAACTATTTTGAGGGATGGTGAACACTTCCACTTGAGGACTTATATAATATTATTTTTTCAATATTTCATCTGCCTGTCCTATGTCTTCTTAGTTGGAATGTACTTTATTAGCCTTCACATAACAAACTGAGTGCCAAAAATGCAAGTACTCTAAATGCTCAGGATATTTCTCTTTTTAACATGGTAAGTATAATTGAATACTACTTGCCTGAGRAGATTAGAGTTGCAATATGTCTTATACATCCTAGTTGATTGGATAATATACTTAATGGAACATACCTGGGAAAATGAACTGCTTATCCGGTCGTAGCATATGTCTCCAGAAAAGATAAGACACTTGACTTTTTTTCCTCCCCAACTGATAGTTCTTGATAATTCACTTGTTTGTTCATTTGCATATACAAACTATTTTATGGAGTCTTGTACACCTACTCATCAAGAGTWAAATGCAGAGAGGAGTAGCAAGCAAGTAGTAGCTGTCTGACATCTCTGAGCTCCCCTGGTCCCCTCTACCAGCAGGTCTCCATGGATAAAGTAGCAAATCAGAAGACCTTCTGCATGTCCTGTGCTCTGCAGAAGGGAGAAAACAGCACGAAAAGCCGCTGCCAAGTGAGATCAGTCAGCCCTGGAAGGGGCCTGGCCTGAACTTTAAGCCCTTAACCTGATGATTAAGCACCCTGGCATAAAGTTAAATGTACAGATCCCTCCTTCACCCTGCAGTCCTCTACTGCTTGTCAGCCATTGTCAGAAAGACACCCTGTACTTGCATACCCCAACTGAGACTTCTCGTTAATCATCAATAATACCTAGAGTTCATGTTTACAAAAACCTGCTTCAGAGGTGTGAACAGAAAGGTAGACATTTTCCTAACGCTGGATTTGGGTTGGTAATKATCATCTCCCTCCTAATCTCAATTTGGTATAATGAAATTTGAGTGGAGGTTCACTCGTTTCTGCCAGAGCCCATTATTGTGCCTTAGCCAATAACTGTGTCCATAAGTGAAATTCTCAGCTACAAGCAATAGTTGTTACTTAACAGGTCATAATATATACCTTACCAAAAATGTCTTATCTATACAGAAAGCCTTGCTATTTGCTCATAATTGTGCTGCTTTAAGAAGTGTTATGCAGCTACCATGGCAGTATTTTTATTTGGTGGCATATCCCAAACCCTTCCCGAACACATGYCACAGATCAGGTGATGAAGGGACAATGTCCCCTTAGCCCTTTAATCAGATTTTACTCTGGAGGAGGCAGGGAGAGCAAGGAAAACAGTAACCTGTTCTGTACCTTCCACCTCACTGTAGCTGACTGCAAGCAGCACCCAAAAACGAGCAACTGGAGGCTGGTCCTYGGCAACTATTTAATTGAGAACAGCAGGATAACTCTACCTAACACATCAAGCCAGAATTGCACAGCAATAGGGTGGATCGCATGGACAAGGGTAGCCCCTCATGGGGATAACAGTAGGGGAAGACGGTCCATCACAGGAGGCCACAAAACACCCAGCAAACCAGCATCCTTCTGCCTATGGCCAGAAGACAAAGTGCAGGTAAAAACAACTGAGGTACCCAGCAATTATTTTTTCCCTGCAAGCTCTCCTTTGCTGATGCTTAGCTCCCTAAGGAAGAACACTGGCAAAGAGTACCAGGCATAAGCATTTTATTTTACGATCCTTCTTTTCAGCAAACCCTTTTCTTTAATGAACTGAGATGAGAGCTATTGTTCCATGAAAGGATGCAGTCAGCCTCCTCTGCAGCTACTGTGAGTCATTACGTCCCAGAGCTTTACTGAAAAGGTAGGAACAAACTCAGCACTGGGAACAACAGATAAGGTAGAAATGGTCCTGGGTAGGCCAATCTTCGCTTTGAGAAGGGGCTTTTGGTCCCAAGGATTCAGAGTGGAGTTTGGCTCTGAACAAATGCTTCTGTMTGGTGAATTTATGTGCAGCTTATGGAGCTGCAGAGTAAAGACTGTGTCCTGTTTGGCTCTGAAAGGTAGGCACTCATTAATAGCATGGCTCTCTCCCAGGCAATAAAGGCAGCATTTGTGGTGAACTGAGGTAGGAAACTTGCTGACACAATAAACACCATTTCTGAAGCCATTTGGCAGAGTCATGGCCAAAGTCAAGAAACCAGTCATATGAAAAAAGGGTCTACAAAACTTCAAAAATCCTGAAGATTCTTTGGTGCATTTTGCTGCACCACACGTTGAGTCTAAACTACGTAAGCATCTAAGGATCAGAGAGGGRGACAGACTTCCCCCTCCAAGCGCTCAGGGTCCTATGGAAAGATCCACTTCGGCAAGGCAAAAAGACTCCTGAGAAAGGTGCTGACAAAGGGTAGAAAAAGAAATTGGTTTCTGGCAAACTCCTTACTTTCCTTACTTACATTACTAAGGAAAGGGAACAGACACTTTTTACTGCCAACAACCTTGCTAGCCAGCGGCTCACAAAGAAATGACTCAATAGATTTAATAGGTGAATCATTTCCTATATTAAGTTACCAATAACTATAAATATAGTTATGACAGCTGAAGTTCCATAGTCTGGTAGCAGGTCACCCTAGGGCCACGTTTTCTTATACTAGCTGGTTCCTGACTTAAAGGTCAGTTTTAAGAGCTCAACTTTAAGAACTCACTGAGTCACCATTAGCATGATAGAAACAGTTCATGGCTCATGGACATTACATCACTTAAAATTTCTGACATTGTTTACAACTGAAAAAAAAAATATTAAAGTTAAAACAGACCAAAAAGGAGTGGTATAAAGCTTACCTGCAGCCCTTTATTTAGTCAGTGTAGATGTTACTGAAGACTGAAGGCCCACTGTAGTAAAGAATTTGTGTAAATCACCATAATTCCACATGAAATTCAACTGTATTCCCRTTAGGTTTGGTGAGAATGGTGCAGGAATTGGATTTATAACTCACAAAAACATTCCCATACCGAAAACATTCCTATGTGATCAGGGAATGCACTCCTAGTACTTAAAATACTCTCCCCTTTTAGACATTTCAAAAGATTTCCTTTCCATTTGCTGCAAGCTATCAAATGTTGTGAACAAAACAGTTGTGATAAGCAGATTACAAGATCTAAAATGTCTTTCTACTTTTAATACAGGTCAGTCTTTTAGAGCAGGATAGAGCCTATGAAAAAAACTCTTCCTGTGCTCCTTTTCTTACTCTCTGTTGTTTTTCTTTTCTTTTTAATGGTATTCCATATAAAAACCTAACAAAAGAATTGTTAAGTTTTACAGTCTACATCTAAAAATGCCTTCAATAAAGTGAACCTGCAGGTGCAGTACTTTGAAGAGAGCAACTATACCAACTTGGACAAAATGATACAATTTTATCAGCATCAACAATAAAGAACAAAAACAAAAAGAATTGTGAAAAGAAAGAAAAAAAACCCATATGGCCATACTTTAAATCAGATAATCATGTCACTAAAGGTGGAACAGTAAAAGAGAGAAGAAACAGTATTTGAGGGAAGTGGAAATATACCCTACTATGATACACCTCATTTGGACTGGTATTTGAGGAATTAGTCCAGGCATTCTGAAAATGGGGAGTTTGATTGAACTTCTTTCCTGGAAGACTGCTCTTAAAAACTGAATTTTTTTTTTTTTTTTTTTACTGTCTAGTAACAGTACGAAAAATGGAAGAACTGATTCACTGATTCACATAAACATCTTACTCGAAGTCCAACAGAAGGTAATAAGTAGTTTAACATTAATTGCATTTGTGAACAGAAAATGAAAATGCTTCAAAACCAGTCAAATTGATACACAGCACTGATACTCCTAAACATTTAATGCTAGCATAAAATGGACACCACCACACAAATCCATTTATAAACCTGCAAAAAAATTTCACCGTGCGAGTGTGGCTTCTCTGCCATCTAAGTATAAAGCCTAATTGAAACATAAATTTTAAATGAAACAGCCATGTGGAACAATAAATAATAAAATAATTATAAAGTTCTTTGAAGTAATTTTGATCTGTGTGTAGAATGGTCAGCTGCATAAGCAAGTCAATGCTTGCCAACAGAGCAGTCAGAATATAAAGTGCAATACTCATGAATGCTTTCAGTCTTGACGTATGTATTTCCTAGAGACTAAACTACATAACTGATTTATATTTTCATTCCTTTGTTTTCCACAATAAATCCTCAAAAATGTCTTAAGGACAAAAGTTCAAGGTCCAGCTGCTTTCACAATCAACTTTATCTTTCAAAACAGTTGAAACAAACTAGGATAAAATTATTATCTTGAATTTTACTGTGGTTGGGGAACATGCTGTTTCCAAACATTCCAATTAATTATGTCCCTTTGAATTTTCCTAGGCCAAGCTGTGGTACAAGTAACCCATATGTTCTAAGTGTATTTTTATAAGGAGAAATGTGCTAAGCTGGGGGAAAAAGATTACATCTGGAAGGGTGAAAGCAAAAGGAAAATAAGCATAAATAACCAAAAAGCTTCTGCTCCTTTGACTGTGAAGAATGTTACCTGTTTGGCTTCACATCTTTCAGTGACCACAGAGAGAAACATTTAAGTTTCTGTTCTGATCTTTAAGAGAAGGATTAGCAAGACTTAGGAGTTGCAGTTTTTATTTTCATCTAGATTCTCCTTTCCTGGTTAAAAACAGTGAGATCATATGGATTCACGTGTCTTGACAGAGCTTTTCCAGTAGATTAAACTACTTTGGATGAGTTTACTTGATTAATAAAATCCTCAAGCCTCAAAATAGTTCATTTTGATGTACAGAAAAGATAACACATAAAACTGTGTAAAAGAAGAAATTTGAGCATGTTATTGAGCTAACAAGAAGCTTTCCATTACCACTCTTTTTTGATAAATATGCTCAGGATGTAACTTCTATGTTTGCCTGTATGTGAATTAGTGTATATTGCCCCTCCCTAATTCAGTGGCAGGTAATAGTGATAAAACACTTTCCAAAGAGTTGCCATCAATTAATTACTTTTTCAATGGTCTACCTTTAGTTACACAGTAAAATCTAAGGATTTTTTATAAACTCTCAGCATTGACCTAACTGAACTTGACAAGAAAATTTATTAATGACTTCAGATGAAAGAGCAGTAGGCCAGYTTCTGAAATCCCATCTATATTAGGGTACGGTACATGGCAGCTTCCCTATACTAATAGTGAATAAGAACATATGTTATCCTAATGACGGTATTTTTAAATCAGTTTTGAAGTACTATTTTAAGTGATTACCTAATCTGAAACTCTAAAAATGAGAAATTAATARTATTATATGCTAACATGTAGCATTTTTCAAGATCTTCCATCAGTTTAGCATGCACATKCATATATCACTGACATTCACATATAATTTATGAAACATTCCTGCACATTATCAGATTAAAAAATGTGTTTCTGCTTTTGTTTTTAAAACGCTACAATGAAAAACACTGAAGGATTYGAGAAACTGCAAATGCTAAATCACAGAATAGCATTTGCCACAGTAACCAAATCCTACCTGCAAAATTCATCTGACTGAGTAGAGTATTTGTTCTTTTGCTGCTAACTTGACAAGATAAACCATACAGTAATAGACCATGACTCCAGAAACCTTCTCATCACTTGTCAGCTTCGTTCAAAGATCAAAGCTTCACAGCAACACATAAAGTTGAGGAAAATGATAGGGGGCTATCTAAAGTCACAGCAGCTTATACAACAATGCCTATAGGAGCACCAGAATGAYTTAGGAGCCTACACCTTCGCTCTTTAATGAAGCAAGCAGTTAAGTCGTCAGTGCTGAGGTGCTTTTGGAAGACCTTCCCCTTAATGGTATGCACTCACATTCTCGCAGCAGTGCTATAATGACCATGTTGTTTAAATCTGCTTACCAGACTTTAAAGAATTTGCACSTCTTTCTCACTTACAACCTGATTCAAAAAACGTATTTCAGCACATGACAAACTTTAAGCATATCTGTGTTCACTAAGTAACTTCCAAGGGATTACTGTTATGAGAAGTATCAACCATCATTTGTGGTAACAGAGATGTAAAGGGGCAGGTAAAGATGGGGTATCTTCAAGACATCCATTGGAAAGGTTTCCACAGTTTGAAAACATAGAAAATTTGAAGTTTTGGCTTTTCAAGGAAACTTAATATATGTCTGCTGTAATTTTAGCTGTAGGAGTTACTAAAGGTTGCTCTTTGTCTTGTTTGTTAATAAATCACAAGAATGAGAATAAACAGAATGAGAATATTTACAGAAGTGTGCTCATTAGAATAAAGTCACCCTTCCTTGCAAAATTTCACCCTTCTGTGTAATAATTACAGCTCAAAAAACAAGGTTAACCTGATTATACACAGTACAACAAACACAACATTTTAAGCATCAGCACCACATTGCTCCCAGTAGGCAKCTCCAGGCAGAGCATGGACCAAGTCTAGACTATCCACTGTTAAAGGAAGGAGGAAATGTAAATAAAAACAACATGAGAACTAAACCTATAGTGAAAGAACGGGGTGGCCATGATATTGCAACACATGCTAAAGACAAACCACTCCTTTGCTTTTGCCTGACCGTGCAGGGAGGTACAATCTGTGCTCGCTCTAACGTGCGCAACAGTGTTTGCTCTCCTTTTCTTTGGAAGAAAGGCACCAAAATGAGGGAAGATGGATGTGTGGCCCCTCTTTTCGCCACAGCACAGCACCTCTAAGCGCTTGCTATCAACGTKCTAGAAAGACAGACTGCACACCCCTTGGGAACAACGAGCAGCCTCGAGAGGGGGTTCAACTCCTAGCAAAACAATTTTTCATATATGCCTGTTGGATTATGGACATTATGGGACAACTATTTCTTTTGCCTTTATGTTCGCTTGCAAAGTACCTATCTGACCTCCTATTGCTGTAAGGAACACCTGCATACAAATCTCATCAATAAACAGTTCCACACACTGCTGTTATTTCTGTTTGGAATTTTACACAGCAAATTACTAATATAAGATGTAAGCTGTTTTTGCAGTAATGTGATTTTAACCTGTCTTTTGAGTTGTTTTTCCTTGATTAATGGTAAATTACTGTGAATATTCAATGTCTTTTAGTAGTCTACTTCTACGTATTAACAACAAGATAATTATAGGCAATTCACTTTAACAAAATTAAAAGCTTTCACATGTGCAACTTTCAGCCCAAAGATGATTTGCATTTATTCCAATAAGACTACAGATCATGGAAAGGTGCCAGTACTTTTCTGATTGCCAGCTTACTCCTGGAGTTTTACAGGGATTTTATTTTTTAATTTTGAAGTCCTTTTATTCAACTTCCACACTAGAGCAACATCTCAAGCTTTTGAAATGAAGCCCAACATCATCAAAATCAAAGCAAGTGATTTCTGTTTTAATGAGGCAGTCCATATCTAGCATTCAGCAAATACCCTTGGTAGACTCTGAAGGGGGTGRAGGGTCTTACAAGTTGCTCGAACTTGCCATGCTGATTTGCAAATGAGCTGGTGCCGGCTGATAAGTGACTACTTCAGCTTCCTGTAAGACCTTCTGTAATGAAATGTATACTGGAAAAAAGCCAAACTCTGGTTTTCCGCCTTTTTTAAGTTTCTTTCACATTTGCCATTCAGTGTGAAGACTTAACCTTGCCATTGATTTTTTGCACAGCACTTCCCCATTGATTTCAGGTGGATCGATATAGCGGGCTGCTGATTGGAAAACACAGGGCTGACTGCTGAGCCAGTGCCGCGCCGGCAGAGGACAGGGAAGCCTTTGCCCCCGGGGAGGCAGCCAGCAATTTAAGGGTACACACCAGAGTCACTCRTATTTCCCACAACAGTTTAATTGACTTGCCAAGAGTCTCCACCATCCTATCTTCCTCTTCGTKAAAGAAATACATCAAAGAAATCAGTCATATAAATAATGTGGTGAATAAAAGTAGCTTCTGAGGAGAGACTTGGCAGAAAATAATCCTTTAAGGCTCCAGCTATTTTTACTTTTACCATGTCATTAAGACTCACATATTTGTGTCCTGGATTACCTAGACAGAAATACATACACACCTGCATACATCATATTCAGTGTATCTTATTTGTTTATTTTATTGGAGCACAAGAGCCAATCCGTTGACCTGCTGTGGTTCAAGAGCAGACCTGGATTTTTCCAGTCTAACCAAAGCACTGGCTATGACAACACTACAGGATGTCTGGTCTGAAGTTTTCAAGTTCAGCCAGAAAAGATATTAATCAGGAAAATAAACATTCAGGGAAATACAGACATGCAGTATTCCTATTTCTGCCAAACTAGAATGCAGGAAAACAAAAAAATCTGCCTTCAAACATATTTCTGCTGGGTAATGTCAAATTGCACTATATAACTCTCAGAAAGCAAACCAAATAATCAAAACCAAAAYCAAGAATCAGAAATAGCTGAAGAGTATAAAACACAATCGATTCAAAACCAATCAATAAAAAAAAAATGTATATATGAAATAATTCTTGCCATGAAATATAATTGAGACAGGTTGCTCAGTAAAATACAGTATAAGTTTAGACATCTATAAGAATCCCTAAAATATTTCAAMGTTATCATCACTAAAGGTGGTAAATTTGATAGAATAATATAAAAACCATCTATAATCAGTTAATAACTTTGGTTATTTGTACATATTGGTAGAAGCAAAATAGCTGAGACTTCATTACAGCCATTGCAATGTTCTTCAACTATCAATTAGAAAATTATTTATTTCATCAATAAACAGTTGTCAGGAGTCTACTCTTTCTTATGCGTCTCCAATTCAGATGGACTGAATTCTGGGTCAGTTAATGGCTTTTGCACACATTTTCTGTGTAATGCCTATTTTAGTTGTCTCCAGATGCAGCAATTGCTTTTAATTCTCATGCTTCACTAAGACAGCATAATGAGTCAATACTGTATGCTCACGCCATGACCTTCTCTGGTTACATATCTTTCCGGTGCAATACCAAGTGTGACCTTACTAATCAATCCTAATTGATGCTATTGATTCATTTGGAAAGAAAAGATACAAGCTTCCAAGGGAAGTCTAAGCCTTACTAAATAGATCATTTGTGAAAAAATCTCCTAAGGAAAAAAGAAGTGGAAACCCATTATTTGGGAGTGTTAAAACACAATGTGACAAAATCCATTGTAAATATATCACCTGGAACATTATTGCCCTGGAGGGAGGATTAACTTCTCTGCCTTCTCTCCAGGAGTCTAAGCTTATTTGCTATGTATTGAGCTTTGCCTCACATGTTATTCAAAGCAACTTTGAGGCAAATCACTTATCACTAATTGCTATCTGTTCACTGTGGAACAAATATGTACACATCAGTTTTTAGGGCACTTTTTCCTTATTTCATTTGTAATTTAAACTGACTCTCAAGTGAATAGKAAACATCCCTCTTTAGTTCAGTGACATGCTCTTAATTATTTTTGTAGTTGTAAGAGCTATAAAAATCAATGTTATTATTAAGACAAATACATTTCATGTAAGTCACAGAAAATACTATTACAGGCTAGTCCCTTTTTAAATGTGTGTTTTATTTTCTTAGTATTAGAAAAGCCCTTCTATTAAAAGCACAATTCAGTCCATTCATAAATYGCAAGCTACCTAGAAAGTTTTCTAAGTGAATTAACTAGACTTTGGGAAAACCCACAGATTCAGGCAATGGAAAAGTCGATTTTTCAAGTGCAGGAGAGCCATGCTTTGTCCTGAAGCAGAATTCATCTGCACAAGTTTGACTAACACACAAGTTGTTTAAGAATCAAGCRAAGACCCATCCTCACAAAGCACACTTCTGAGATCAAACCCCCACCCCACTCATGGAGTTAACTGTCTAAGCAGAGTTAACTCAAAAAAAAGCTCCACTGATACTTCTGAATATTTATTCCATGTCGCAATGATGGGCTGCAGAAAAATCACTATCGCTGCATTCACTATTAGGAGYTGACTTAATCCACTGTGGTTTTATGGACCAGAGGAAAAATTAGATATATTCTACCCCATATTCTCAAGAACCTGTTGTTTACACTCTACTTTTACACTATTACACCCACAGTATCAAGGAAGCCAGGTTGCACTTAGATTATTCCTAAAACCTGAAGAAATAACATTCTGAGAGAGAGAACAAAAAAGAGAGATTGTGTGAAGGCCATAGGTGAAAAAGTATAAGTAAAAGGGAGAGAGAGAGAAAAATATACCACCACCGATTTAAAAAAAAAAAAGTCTTAAAATTAATAACGGAAAACTACATAAAGTAAAGATCCTAAACAATGTGGAGAGAAAGAGACAAGAGAAGGAAGAGCTTTGGGAGACAGGGACGACAGGGACTGCAGCGAGCCACCAGGATGAGTCCCACACCTCACCCTGGTCCGTGCTGTYCCTGGAGAGGGTTTATCCACGAGGCTGAAGAGCTTCAGAGGAACAATTTAATGTATTTATTTCTTTGCAAGGTGTGACTCAAAATTAAGTCCTGACTTCCTGACTAATTGGAGACTGAAATAAGGAGCTGATGTATATTGGGATTTGCTTTCYTGTTTTGTTGCCTCGTTGTGAAATTATCTCCCTTGTTCTGTTACAATTTAAATGTAAATCTATTTGGGGTGTTTTATGCTAATAACTCTACAATTTAGTATTGCAATACAGAGAGTCCATTTTAAATGCTAAGTGTTCCCAAAAGGTATCTGTCATACTGCCACATTTTATTATGCTCAAACGTCAGTGAGAGAAGGGAGAGGATGAATGCTCGCACATTATGATGCTTTACATCGAGGTTGTTTCCCTGGTTGTGCAGAAACTGCAGAGCTGTGTGGTTTTGAATAAGCTCTCAATTATATTGATATAAATTATCATAGGAAAAAAAAAAAAAAGTAATTTTACTTTTAGGGTCATTAATACTGAAATGTAAGGAATTTGATTCAAACTACATSCTATTAAAGAAACTCAAGTTATTTACATAGATTTCTTTAAGYATCCCTTTCATCTCACAAAAATCTGCACAACAACACACCTAACTTCATAATTTTCCAGCAGTGCATTTTACAGATAGCTGATATATGGAGGCAGTGCAGCTTGCCTTAAAAGGGTCAGGTGATTCCCCATTGGCCAAGAACTCCTAGCATCACAGCCAGCTTTTTATTAGTGATTTTAAAATATCATCAGCCATCAGGGTCAGCAGATAATATTCAGAGTATCCATTTCATTGACAGGATGTACAGAGTGATTTCAACAATATCTCCTTTGACTGAGCTCTTATGCTTCTTTGGCTAGAGACGACTCCCCTGCTCCATGTAGCATCACTGCAATAGCTGGCTGATCAAAAATAATATTATTAATTACGTGATCAGCAACACCATTGTGATAGAATATGTAAGATGCAGCTTTTATTATTTAACACCAAGTACCATGTAAGTATTAACATGTAAATAGCAAAGCATTTATCCCACTTGATATGAACGCAAMGTTCTTGGGAATAAAAGACTGGGTAGAAATTTATAGTTAACAGAAAACTGAGTTCTGAAATTTCTCCCTGTAACTGAAAATTCAACTGATATTCCCTTTGGTCCACTTTAAGCGTACACCGTAGAAAAAAAATGTTTCTGTTTTCAATACACAATACTCAATCACAAAGCAAGTTTATAAAACAGCTTTTGAGAACACTGAACATATACCACAATTCTGTAGATAGTAGGGTGACAGTGAAGCAAATCTTGGGATATTTATGCATCTACTAAAAAAAAAAAAAAAGTAGTGAGAATTCATCTTCCTTTTCCCTTAAAATTTGTTTCATGAAGGTCGTTCAAAACACCAGGTAAGGCAGCATTACAACAGGTATTGCAATAACAATAACAACCAACAAGTACGATTAATTTTTCGTAAAATGTAAATAATTGCTTAGAGAAGAAAAATCAATCATAATTTAGAACAGGAAAACAATTCAGTGTATGGTCTTATGACTTCCTTCCATGGTATGTTTGCCCTATATACAAGTTATAATCCCCTAAAGCCAAGTTTATTTTGTAATACAAAATGCCTGTGATCACATGCTGCGCTAGATTGTGTGGGATGACCAAGACCTGCAACATTACTATTGCAAACTAGGTCAGTTTGTAAGTTCTTTATCATCTATGAGATGGTAGATAAACTGATATTCTTCTCCCATACAAATATTGTTAACGAGATTATTATTAAAATAAATTTGGTATTCTGAATTCTTTCCCTTCAAGCGAGAGTTTCATGCCTTCACGAAATACTCAGTAAAACGTAAACAGATTTCGGCAGCCCCCCAGACCGTGTCTCACACRCTGGGTTGAGTTCCCAGCTCACTTCCATTTAGGTTGGATTTAGGTGTTTCAGTGCTCATGCAGCTCTAAGCAATATCTTCTCATTTGTATGTGTCTGACCTAATTTGATTCCATTTTTTTCTAAACCTTAGAGGTAAAATAGAAATGTCAATACAAATTAAACTCTGGTCAATGTAAATCTCTTTAGCCTTTTATTTCTTTTTAAAAGCGAACAAAAAGGAAGAAAAGAAAGAAAAAAAGAAAGAAGCAGGCTGCAATCTCCTATGACTTCAGTTTGAAAATAAGCATTCAACTTAAAATAATATTATCCTGAGTTTAAACAGCTATATTGCCTTCCACTAATTGGTAAATTTGAAAATGATCATTAATGATCTAATGTGCACAACCGACATTTGCCTATTCTGAGAAAATTCTACCTATGTCTTGTAAATACTTAGTCCAGCTTCATTTAATGTTTATTGCAATATCTTTACATTCAACGAATCTGTGGAAGAGATTTGTAAAATTGAAAGTTTACAGTAATAGCAGATTCAGATCCTTTAATTTTATTAACAGTTATTTAAAAAAAAAAWAATCTAGATTTTCTATGCAGCTAAAAGAGCAATCTATGGCATTTTCCAAAGTACCTGTGTAGCATTTCAGCCTTCTCACTGTTTGAATGAAATATGAAGTCAGAACAGTTAAGTATAAACAGAAGTAGACAGAGTTTATATCTTCCTAATTCTGAGCAACAGAAAGCCTGTCCACATCTTTTTTACCACAGTAGTCCACGGCTCCAATTTATAAACACATGGGATGTATTTAGTGCACATTGAAACAGAGGGGGGTTTATATCACTTCCTCAAATTTTTGTTCAACTTCAAAAAAGCCTTGCAAAACAGCCAGACCATGACAGTGTGAAATTTGGGACTAGCTCTATTCTCTTCTTGCAGCCTCCCTCTTCSACTTAGATCTACTGCATTACCTCCCACCACACTGTTATGCCCACGACAGAAATCCAGTCTTCAGCATTTATTTCTAATGCTTTTTAACAGTCCCTTGAAGTAACTTTTCCTTTTTTTTTTTCCCCAAGAATTTAATCACACTTTAGCAGACATTCAGCAAATGTCAGCTGCCATATAGGAAGTGAAGGATATATTATAGGGTTTTTACCTTTGTAAAGTTCTATAAAAGCTACATGAAGATTGCTGTCTGCCTTCTCAATCAGTGCTGATAAATAAAGAGGTAGAAAACAACTGCTTTCTGCTTTATAGCTTGCAGTCTCTGAATTTCCTAATGAATGAAAATGAAATGGCCATGCTGGCAAAGGGCACGACTTTCATTTCTGACTCTCCCTAGTTTCAACTATGAGGTAAAACCTCTTCTAAATCAGCCCAGCAGTGCACACCCTGCTCAGAGGTACAGAAATCCCCAACTCTGCACTCCTGAAAGCTCCTAATCCTCCTGCTTTCCCCCCTCCTCCCCGCTACCTCTCTATGTGCTGTTATTTTCGTAAATAGTTATATTTTAACAATAACCACTGCTGCACATCCAGAATCCCACACAGTTAAATGCCAGGGCTGTTCTTAGTTCCGGATTTACTCATGAGTTTAATTTTTATTTCTTGACACTGGGAGAGGAGGAAAGAAAGGAAAGGGATGAAAATATACTTTTAGCAACAGATTTTTCAAAAATACGTAAATAACATTCATTGCTCAGAAAATGTTAAAGAAATTACATTCTACAGCAAACTGCTAATAGTAGCTTGAAACAAATTCTGCTAATTGTACTTTTCAGAAAAACCCCTGTGGTTAAGATAACTAATCAGCTGGGAATATTATAATCTGGCAAAGAAAGCTGTCAGTTGAAGGAGGAATTTTTAGCATGGCTTATGAGCCAGAATTAGGACAGCTACAAATGTTTCATAGTATTCGGCAATTTTGAGGAAAGGCTAAGTTTTAAGTAGGTTAAAAAAAGAAAAAAATTCAACTTAAACCTATCACCAACAAACAAGACAGTTGGAAAAAAATAATATATATAAAATATATATTTTAGCACTACATATATATATATAAGCACTATATAGACACACACACACACACTACATGTATTTAGTGCTAAAAAACAGGATTCCAATGTTCCATTATTCTCATTTTCACTGGATAAACCACATAACCACTTTGTGCCTCAGTGTATCATCTGAAAAAAGCAAGGATAATAAGTGTTTATAAAACTTTGAAGTATGCTGGGAGACTTCAGTGTCTAGAAATCCTCAGAAACGTAGAGAAAAAGCAACTGGCTGGCAGTTAAAACAAACAGCTCAAGAAACTGCACCTTCCCTGATGTGACCTTACACTYAAATCTTTTAATAAAATCCCTACTGCTGTTTTCTTGTTTCAGGTCCCAGCTCCTCCGTTCTGTCCCATGTCCCATTAGAAGCAGACTGGTTCAAACTGGTCATAGATTTAGTGATTTTTCTGCTCCATTGTAGAGCAATAAAAAACAAAACAATGTTTGTCCTGATAATGAAAACTCAGAATAATCTTGCCTGTGACCGGAATACTTGCCACTGTACTTAGTAATGTTGAAGCCAACCTTACCCCTACTTGTGAACTAGAACACCAGGGTCTCTAACTGGGCCTCGGAGGGGGAAACTAGGAGGGGAAAAAAAAAACCAAAACCAACCACACAAAAAAAAACCCCAAACCACAAGCCACTCCACACAAAAAAAAAAAAAATAGACAAAAAACCCCACCACCATCAACACAAAACCAAAGCCAGAAAAGYATTCAATATGTATAGGTTGACGCAAGCAGAGTCAGCAGCTGTTCCAGAGTTTATAAACACCTTGTAATACAATCCTAACTCCAGAAAAGGAAAAAGACATAAATGCCAAAGAAATTTCAACTTKCCTCTCAAACTCTAAGGAGAGGTAACATTTGTAATTACCGTCACGATACTAGCAATTCAGAGTCCCTGTAAATGCAGAGTCTAGGATACCTGGATTAAAAACCTGCAGAGAAACATCACTGAAGAAGATGAAACTATTTTGGCATACAGACTACAGAAAAAGACAGAAGTGATGAACATTTGAGAGTAAACAGAAAAAAATATRGTAAAGCGCTATCAAAACTTCAGCTAATCACCTCGGTTTTCAAATGACAGTCTCCATATAGAAGTGTCATCATCAAAATAACACTTGTACATTCTAATTTATCATTTTTGTACAATACATAGTTATGTATTATACTGGACATGAGCCGACAATGTGCGCTCGCAGCCCAGAAGGCCAACCGTACCCTGGGCTGCAYCAAAAGCAGCRTGGCCAGCAGGTCAAGGGAGGTGATTCTGCCCCTCKACTCTGCTCTGGTGAGACCCCATCTCCAGTGCTGCGTCCAGCTCTGGAGCCCTCAGCACAAGAAAGACATAGACCTGTTGGAGCGAGTCCAGAGGAGGGYCACRAAWATGATCAGGGGGATGGAACACCTCTCCTATGAAGAAAGGCTGAGAGAGCTGGGGTTGTTCAGCCTGGAGAAGAGAAGGCTTCAGGGAGACCTTATTGCGGCCTTTCAGTACTTAAAGGGGGCTTATAARATAGATGGTGGCAGACTTTTTAGCAGGGCCTGTTGCGACARGACAAGGGGGAATGGTTTTAAACTAAAAGAGGGTAGATTTAGACTAGATATGAGGAAGAAATTTTTTACGTTGAGCGTGGTGAAACACTGGCACAGGTTGCCCAGAGAGGTGGKAGATGCCCCATCCCTGGAAACATTCAAAGTCAGGTTGGACGGGACTCTGAGCAACCTGATTTAGTTGAAGCTGTCCCTGCCCACGGCAGGGGGGTTGGACTAGATGGCCTTTGAAGGTCCCTTCCAACCCAAACTATTCTATGATYCTATGTATTATTATCTGTCATCATAGATCAATAAAGAAAAAGTGTCCTTGGACCACACTCGGCCCTTGCTAAAACAGCACTGAAAAAGTACAGTATGTGTTACCGTCTAAAGACTTAAAAGAGACAAAATTTGTACAGAAAYGCAGTACCTTTTACTGGACTAGTTAATACAATTTTKGGGGAAAAAAACCCAACAAACAAATAAGATATAAAGCTTTTTCAGATAGCTTGTACGTACAATGCTTGCTTGTATTTTCCATCTATATCAATCGAGAGACATTGCCTATCCCTACAAAATATGACAGTCTTCAGCCTTCTAACAGTAGAATTAGTGAAGATTATGTTATATAGTGACAGCGTCGCTTCATTTTACTTCCCGTGAAGAAAAAAAAAAGAAACTAAAAGGATCTTTGATATACATACTTATTTAAGGAGTTCCGCAGACTTGTATTTATTCAGTGGGATATATGAAGTGTTTGTACTCAAGGCTAATAAGATCATCAGGGGAATAACCACTAACGATTAAAAGTCAGAAAACAAAATTTACAACACTGAATGGCACTCAGCCTGAAGTGATTTGGCACATTTAGGAAAGATCACATACCAATTAACTAGCATATTTAAAGAGTTTATGGAAATGTGCAGTTCTGTTTCTTAAAAGGTAATAAATAAATTTCATGTGATTAACAACTGGTGTATTTGCCTGTGTACATTTTATATGATCTCTTTCTTTTTTTTCTTTTTTTTTTAAAAAAGAATTACTATAGGATCTATAGGAAAACTGAAAGACTAATGAAGCAAATCTATAGCTTCTAAATTAAAAAAAAAGGACAATAAGAGAGAAAGACAACTAATGGGTTGCATTAAGTAAAAGATTCGCATTGGTACAGGCATAAAGCAAAGGAAGAAATTTACTTCAATTTACTTTACTTCAATCTAAAAGCAGTAATGTAGATCCATAGAAACAAAAATTACTCAGGCTGGACCTAGGACAGTGCCAAGCAGCACTCATGTAAGAAGGAGATGCTGATTAGAGAAAGAGTATGAAGATCGTGTTCTAATTGAAGACTAATTGATCCCGGTCCACTGGAATCAATGAACTCTTTACYATTGACCTCAGTGACAGCCAACTGCGAAACGCATCCATTGTAGCTTCTGTTCTGAGGGCACACACCAAACCTCACAGGCCTGCAACGGTTGTTTCTTACAGCTGAAGCAATGAGTGATGGCAGTGGTAGAAAGCCAACCATAACTAACACGCTCATCGTGTACCACACTATGTAGTCCTTTACGCTTGGTAGTTTGACTTAGTAAAAATCACAGAACTGTGAGCTGCAAACTTCCTGTCAAATCTGGGATATGGCATTCATGTTGGAGTTTTAAATTAAGAATCTACAGAATATAAAAAAAAAAATGAATCTGTATGAGGTGATACAGTAAATAAGGAACAATTCATTGGTCTGATGAAAAATTCAGAAATACAAAAATTCAAGAGTTAGCTTTGATGCAGGATGGGCCATTACAACAAGTGCCTTTTAAATGGTATATTTTTATTCTGGATCTCCTATACACTGGCATGCTCTTGAAAGACTTAGTTTAGGACGGCTCACAAAGAAACCATTAGTCACTTCTAGCCTTATTACCAGAACTGTCACTTTTTCCCCCAGTATAATTACTATACAATCCACCTCTTGCTCCTCCCTTTACRAGTGTTGATTTGACTGTGACTCAAAGTCAGTTATTTTCTGAACACATCGCTGACACTGAAATGAAGTCACATTGTACGGATGAGTTTGTTGCTTTTGTTGCCTCTCTCAGTGAGTCCGCTTTATTCTCTTACTTCATTCCTGGAGACAATTTGTGGTGCAGCTGGAGGTGTACTGAGCCATCACCCCAGGACTGTCAGCCATTACACTTCTAAAGAACAACGCCTCCAGCTTTCAAACTCCGAGGGGAAACAASCTGAGCACAGACTTTTAGGAACTGCCCACTGACAATAAACTTAACACTGCATTGGACAAGAAATGTATTTCACATTGCATACAGTGACACTGGAAGCACTTTGGTCTTTACAGGGGTGTTCTACGCCTATTAGTGCTCCATCTGTCAATRGGGATTATTTTTACTGTATCATTGTGTTTTATCTGTTTGTGATTTTCTGTCACTGCAAAAAGAAGTTGCAATAAAGGCTATTTCAGATCCAAACTCAGAACAGGGAAAAGTGCAATTTCAGAAGGAAAAAAAGAAAAGCCAAAAAAACAACAAACAAATAAACAATAAAACCCCAGCACTGCACAAACAGCCATCCCAAGCTGAACCATTCCCACCCATACAGAGTCTCCAGCCTCTTTCCAAAAGTGCAATCCTCTGCAAGGAGTTCTAAGCTACCAGAGACTCTGCTGGGAAAGCCACACAAAGTGGATCACCGTGCAGAGACCTATCAACTCAGATCACGCATGGAGCAGAATAGCTGTGTTCACGGTGCTGTGCCAGCCTATGCACACTGGTGGGAGCTGGCTCACCTGCAGAAATCACAAATCTTTCTCCATTCACACTCCCATCTCTTTCACTGCCAGGATAAAAGAAACGAAACCAGTTTGTGGTTTCTGTTCCCACAGTGTGGATATGGAGTTTAAGAGGGTCAGAGCCTCCTTCTTCATGGGACATGGCTCAGTGCTGCCAGGAGGAGGGCAGCTTGCTGCTGCCCATCTCCTTCTCCCTCTGCTACTCTGGCCTCAGGGTTCTACATCCTCCCTTCCTCCAAGACACTGGCACTTGTCAGATCTTCCACTGAATCAGTTAACTTGCAAGCCCCACAGGTAAATATCCATTTAAAAAAGGAAAAAAAAAAATTACTCCCATTTCAGCACACTAAATTTGCTCATGGAGCAGTTTGTTGGGCATTAGGATGAATTCAAAGTAATTGGTAGGTGCATGGCCAGTGTCCTGGCAAGAAGAGGAGGGAAAGGAGGGGACAGCAGCAGAAGTAAGCAGCCTCAGGCTCTGATATCCCATGCTACATTCCCACACAAACTAACGTGCTATTGATAACAAAACTCCAACACAAAGAGCAGCATTTCACTGCATTTCATTAGGTATCAGCAATAGCATTCAGTTTTTCCGTGGAAACATGGAATCAATATCTCAGAACCATAACTGAAAGTTAAAGGGAGTCTATATAAAAGCATTTTGTCGGTAAGTATAAATGTATCTGCAATCAATTGCCTAAGGCAAATCCTGCATATCTTATTCATTTAACYACTACATCAAATTAAAAAGTTTAACATTTTTGCAAGTATTTTTTAAAATATCCTCTAAATAAAATACTGCATGCACCCATGCTACATATAAATTTCAGTGATTTCATTCAGTAGATTCAATAACACTGCTGTTTACTTAGGTTCTAAAACATTAGGGTATTTTATTTCTGTATTTGCTTCCCTTTTTCTATCTCTGTTTATTCTTGGACAATTGAAACTAATTCTACTCCCATCTTCCAGTTATTATCCTTACTGGTGACACTGAGATAATGAAATCACCTCCAAAATGTAACAATTAAAAAAAAAAAAATGCATTCAGATTTCACTACTAATTCAACATGAAAACGAGAATGTATATTCTAAGTCTTTTTGACAGAAACATCTCAATTCCATCAGAACTGATAGTTTTGAAGCTCAGTATATATCAGATCCAAACTTCTGTGTCCATGTTTGARGTCAGCTCTATATAGCACGCTCCTTTGCATCTCGGGTTTGCACGGAAAAGGCTGCAGTGCCCCATGTTCTGGTGGAACAGAACTGGTTGAAACAACAGTAAGAAACTTATGAAGGAGTTGGAAAACAACAAGAACAAAATAACCAACCTCAGGCACAATTAAATAGAGAAATTTCCAGCAAACTCTTTTATAGTTAACATGTTCCTAAGTGATTTCAAAATATCTGTTCTGGGCTGCTAAGAAACAATCAAAAGAGGTGATAGTATGAACCATGGATGTAGTGTTTATACAAAGTCCACTGTTCACCCTCCAAGAGCCTAATCATTTCTGGAGGGACCAGGGCATGCAAATGTATGAGCTCTGATTCCAAAACCACAGCCAGATGTTGTAGATTTATCATTAAAATCACATGGAGATGCACTGTTTGCAAAACAATTTCATCCCATAATCTCTTGACTGATGCTTGAACACAAGCCCAGTTTGCCAACTGGCACGAGGTTGGGAAGGCTCTTGAGCAAATCGGCATGTTGCTAGCCCTCACAACGCAGCACACTCCATCCTCCCTTCCCCACCCCCAGTGCAAAGGGGMAAACATAAGCTTTTTCTGGAAATAACAAAATCATTTTAAGATTTCACCCCCTTCTTCATATTTCCACCACTGTCTCCGAGGTCCTCCCCATGAATCGTAAACTCTGAATATGTTACCACATCAGGATAGCTGTTCCTAATGTGCAGTGTACCAAATCTCTGTATTTGAAAACAGCCTCAGCCTTCCTATTGCTATTCCACAGCCTTCCCTGGTTTACCTTGCCTTTTAGCAGCCAGTATTTTCAAGTAGCATTAAAGCTTTCCCAGGCCTCTGTGGACAGCAGCTAAGAAAGAACACAGAGTGGAACCTGCTGTACTTTATCTCCATCCTGTTCTTCACTTGAGGGTAAGCTTTTTCTATTTTATACACCAGATGGAYTGCTGAAACTTGTTTCTGCAGGGGTTTATAACTTCTTTTGCACAAAGGTGTCTCTGTTCAGTCCCATTGGTTAAAGGAAATTATTGTGTGCCCTTTCTATTTTGGTGAGTAACTTTAAAGCTACTTTTGTTTTCTTCGCCACAACCTTCAAGCAACAGTAGTACATAAATAGGACCAGATTGTTTTGGAAAAGCTACCGTCTTGAATAAAGTCACTGGACTTTATTGTTTTGGAAGAAACTACTCCCGAGCAGGATTTTCTTCTTTTAAATCAATGTCCTTTCCCTTTTACTAAATGATAGCTGTAAGTGGTATGAGTATAGCAAAGCCACTAAGAGTATAGTTATCCCACAGACAAAACATTCAAACTACATCTTTAAAAATGAAAGATGTTAATTGCACTGGAATAGTAAGTTTTGTCTGAATCTAGTACAATTCCCACTGAAACGGATTTCCTGAACTGAAAAAAAAGTAGTTGAGTACTATTCTACTTGAAAAATTTTAAAGCAGTTCTGTAAAAGGAATTCCYCCATAAACCACATTCCTGCTCCATTAACCCTCATATAGTTACAAAAAATTATAACATAGTTTAATTTATAGTTTATATTAAGTTAAAATAGTTTATATTAAATAGTTCATATTAAGTTTAACAAAGATATTTTACTACAGAGACCCTATGGTATTAAGAAGCATAATATGATTCTTAATATTTTTTCATTTGGTAGGTTCAATTCCTATTCAAAGATTTAATCTCTGTGACACAGATACAGGAAACAAATACACTGAAAAGATACATGAAGGGAAAAGCCAGAGGTTGAAAATACTACAATTAAGCTTGCAGTTTACAACCTRACTTTTTTTGTTCCCATATTACATCGAGAAAAGCTGCTTTTTAACAAACCAGCAAGGATACTTTTTTTTTCCTCCCACACCAAAATTGTATCACCCACAGCCATTAGAAGAGCAGGACTTGGGCTTTCAGCCTCGGCGGCTGCAGGCATGGCAGCTGCTGGGAAATGGTGACCATCGGTAAGAGCCGCCCGCAGAGATGCTGCCTGGGTCTGCAGCGGCACAGCAGCCTCCATGGGGCTCTGCCTCGCCGGCCCAGGCAGCAGCTTGGCTGCCCAAGCTATTCTCACGAAACTGAATTTCAAAACTCCCTTTGGTCCATTCCCCTCCCCTTACCCTGGCAGGGCAGGATGAAGGGGAAGGCAGGATCAAGAGACACCTTAGTTTAAGTTAAAAGATGCTAAGTCTGTCATAGCCTAAAAGAAGAACAGCAGAAAGTGAACTGAGGTGCTGAAGCAGGTGAAAGGCCATTTATGATTAATAAGATCTTGTATTTTTCATCGTTCCGTAACTTTAATTAAAACACAAAAAAGCAGATATGAAATACAGACCTTTATTTGTGGGATTAAGATGAAAGCATGTTACTGCTTTCATTCACAATTCAGTGCCCTAACACCACACCTCCGCGATAGCTTGTCTTTCAAAAACTGTCCCAGACCACATCACAAGGGTCTAACTGTGCATCTCCCGTTTCTCCTACTCCATACGCTGCCCTACGCAGCATCTTTGAGCAAGGTGCAGCAGGCAATCTCGTTCTGCTTGCTGGCACCGCTCCATTTTACATATATAATATTCATCGGGTCAGTGTCAAAAGAGTGTTTTCAGTCAAAAATCACATTCAAGAACCAGCCGGTCAGGACATTCAGCTAATGACGACTGCCTCACTTGGAGTCCCGCTCCAATGAATACCAAATACTTAATCTACAGCTGCCACCAGGATTTCCTACATAACCCAATCCGTCACGCACACTCTGCATAGCAGAGCATGATTCCTTGGAAAGCCTAAGCGGCTGGTGGAAGCTGCCAGWTTGACTGGCAGCTGAGCTGCTTGTTGAAGATCTAAAGCCTGGACTTACACTTCTTAAGTGACAGGCATCTGTCTTAACTCTGTGGACGTAGCCTTTAATTGTTCCGGTGTCTGGCAGCCCAAGCAGACAAGAAAATGGCCATGTAAATGTCCTGCTCAACCACAGCGCGTTCCCACCAAACACCAAGCTGTACATGAGGAGGCTGTGCTGTGGATGACATTGTGAAGCACAGCATGCCAAGCATGAAATAGTCAGAGAATTTCACTGCCAGTTTGAATTGTTAACCCGTGCACAACATAAAAAGTGAATCCTGGRTACTTGGGCAAGTGCCTTGCCTCAGGAGGTAGGATATTCTCTACTAGAAGCAGAGGAACAGCTCAAGTTATAATTCTGGTAGGAGAAAAAGCAAACAGCTCTTCTCTGGAGGTAATGCTCTCCCCACTGCTCCACTTTTATAACCAGAGAGATAAGGAACTTATTAACGCAGCGTAAGAGAGAGAGATATGCTAAAAACGTGAAGGTAAAGTTACAGAATGCGAACCTGTARAAAGACTATGATCCTATGACCCATWATGGCCTAGTGCTGCAAGCAAAACTTCGCTTTTCCCATTTCAATCTGCTATTACTTCTGGAGCTAGGATGCCAGTTTGTGAGAGAAAGCAATTTTTGCAATAACTTTCCTTTCAATTACATTAGCCTTTGCATTTCTTCAATATAAAAAGAATGAGTGCCTTGATGATACAGGAGAATTTCTTTTGCGAACCTGAGGTTTCTTCATTGTACTTTGAACTCCAAAACCTGGGAGATCTGCATAAAAAGTGCAKGAAAAATACAATCCCTCAAGGGAATTTAGATTGCAAATTACTGACGTGCTAATAAGATTCTTTATGTATGCAGGAATAGAGGAAGAAAGAATACAGGCAATTTCAGTAGGATACATAGAAACAGACAAAATTAAATAACACTCTGGGAGTAATCCTCCGTAAAAGACATATTTTGGGGCATTTTATTTCTCTCCACTTAGTTCAACAAATGAATTGACTAATAGAAAATCAGAATTATGCCTTTTTTCTAATTTAACTAACACTTCATTTTTTTTAATTGCTTAAAGAGTCTAATTATTCCAAAAGTACCTATGCAATCAAATATGCTATAGCTACAAAAATTCATCCTAATATATTATGTTAGAAAGTACTGCAGACATATGAGCTAAAAATTTGAAAGCTAAGAATATGAAAATAGGGGAGGAAATGCTGCTTTTAATTCCACTGAAACATGCTATATGTGTAGAGTTACTCAAGGTACTGAAAACCTGAAAAAAAAATCCAAAAGCACATACCTGTCATTTTTTACTCTGGTTTCTCAGCTCTGTTTTTTCATTTTAGTTTATCAAACGTGCTCATAATTAGTTTTGGCTTTATATTAAGAATATCTACTCCTGTAATAGCACTTGGGCTCAGCATACTGACCATATACACACTCATTTTTAGCTTTTGTGGCATAAGGCAGGCACCTATTTCCAATCTAAGCAGCACAAACCCTGCAAATACTTGGTCTTCTGAGGAGTATATTGCCAGGRTAAAAATAATGATCAGAACAAGTTCTATTTTGATAACTGAATGGAGTTTCAGACAAAAAAATTATTTGGAAAAAAGAAAAATCACAGCCTGGAGTTAACACCAGGTAGAATCTGATGCACAAGTTCAAGGGGGGCAGGCCCCCCAAGAACTCCAAAAACCCGAGATGTTTCATCTTCTTGTATCCAAAGCATACTGCCTTTTTACTTTCAAGTAAGCATTTTTCTGCATTAAACATTAAAAAAAAGGACAAAAAAATAAAAAGCTGACAATGCGGGTTTTTTTTAATCAACACAAGTGATATAGGTTGTCTGTTTGCATCAGAGAGAAAAACAAAAATAAATTATTTACAGTGCTCTTCTTGTGATAAATTTTTATCTTAATTTCTTTCTGGAATCACAAGAACATTAAACCAGAAGTGATGGGGAAGTTGATAGCACATTTCAAAACTACAGAGGAGTTTTAATTTCTGAACTGATGTTTCAGTCACTGGCTGTTACATAAAATCCAACTTGCCAATTCTATGAGCAGTAAGAAGTCTCTCTTTGAAAAAAGGTTTTCTTCTTTTTTCATATGATTTCAATTTTTTCCTCCTTGGAACAGTGCAACAATGAGTGAGAATCTATTTAATTGGAAGTTTAAAAAGAATGGATACATTTTATATGTTACATAAATCAGAGCAAGAGATTAGAGTTCTTCTCTACAAGATTTTTTTCCAATTTCCAAAGGCTTGAAAAGATGGAGTTTTCTAATACATAAAGTTGTGAGAAACCATCTAACTTTGACAAAAGGGTGTTTTTTTTTTTAATCCTGGGAGATTTTAGAAGACAAATAACTTCTAATAATGTAAGAAAGTTAGCAAACCACAGCACACTAAACCATGGGCATACAGTCTTTCACAGCATCAAGAAAATGATCACTTAAAACAAAAACCCTTCAAATGCTTAGAATTTGTAAATATTTGCACTGTAAGTATCATTGCAAGTGTAGTGAATGGAGTTAAATGCCCATTTACCTTTTTGTACTTTGTTTTTGTATCTTGATCTATTAGATATCAATATGATTACAACAAAATTACAACCAAGTGTTATGGCAAATATCGCTAAAAAGCCACAGCAAYATGAAGGGTCAGCCACAGTAACTGGAAAGAGTCCGTACTATATGTAAGAATCTAGAACCCTATATTTGTTTCAATTATTCTAATAGGACAACTGAAAATGCATTGTGATTGAAGGAATTGACCTCAAAATCCAAGTTTTCTGATGACAACCACTCTCCTTCCCAGTCCTCCCTTTTCACATGCAGAATTAATTTGGTGCTTTACATAAAGATGCTCTACCRGACCCACTTCTCACAAACATGCTGCACTTTGCTGTTCTTCTCTATATACTTAGGGCTGATGTGCGAGCATCTTCCTCCAATTTATTGCCCAAAAAAYGTTAGGGTTTTTCCCCCCTTTTTAAATCAAGACACAATATTACAAAAAAACTGCCAGTTATGGTTAAGTGCCTGGTATTATTTTCCTAACTATTTTCCAAAAGTCTTCAAGGATTTGTAGCCTCATACAATTGCTATTAATCAGTATCATACCAACTTAAAAATCTGTATGTAAAAGTTATTTCCTTTGGATACCAGAGCTGCCAGCTAACTAAAGGTTATCCACACTATTTCCCACAAATATATATTTTTGGTTCCTCAACCAAATACTGCAAATCCTGCCTGTGCTTTTTGTCTCTAATAAAGAGCAATTATCTTGGTAGAAGGAAGGCAACTTTGGTAGGAAACAGGCTTAAAAGGCTYGGAAATACCAGTTTTCTGAATTCAYAGCCCTAACTTAATGCTGGACTGAAGATTTTTTCTTTCAACTTCCTCCCAAAGCCAGGTTCCTTTTTTCTCTTTTCTGGTCTCTGGAGTATCCTYCCATTTCACCATCCTGTTCTCTTTTTAGACCTCCCTTTTACTTTTTGGAGGAAAAAAAAAAAAAAGAAGGGAAAAAAAAGCTATGCAGCAGTGGAATTTCAACAGCTACGAAACACATGAAAGAAAAGAAATAGCAAGCAACAAGGCAAAAGTGAAAGAGTTTTAGTATTTGGCTCCCCWGCTACTCAGGACCAACTGCTGTTGCCGTTGGCTGGAAGAGGAAGAATGTGCCGAGGCAGCCAGTGGCGACAGGGAGCCTGAAGCTGCCCGTTCCCTCCGAGATGTTCAACAGCCGCAGGGAGCTCGCCGACATGAAATCTTGGCAGAAGCTACAGAGGCAGCTCGGGAGTCCCATACAAGCTACACAATTGCTCATCTGCCTCCCTTGTCTGAGCTCAATATCCCTCTCCCAGCGCAGTATTACTCTTCTCTACGGGAATGCTGAGAACTTTCACTGTTCAAAGGCAGCGATSGACACAAAGGTCAGCTTCTTGTCTAACACACCCTTATTCTTAAAATGAAACGTAGTGTTCACTTTCTCTGACTTTTCATGGGACGGACAGGGACTTCATACATTTTTTAATAGGAATTTTAGAATGAAACAGTAACTCGCAAAGACTCTTCCAAAAAGTAAGGAGATTAAGGGAACAGGAGACTAAAGCTGGAGTTGCTAAAAGCGTCTTTCACAAMAGCCAGCAGGCTTTATGTCCATCTGCGCGGTTGTTCAGAGAAACAAAATTTCTGATGTATTTTACATTCTACTAAATAGCTTTTGTGTGCAATTTGCTACATAATTAAGAGATCCAAAAGCACCATGTCACTGGTTTCAATAGAAGTTAGTTCAAAACCATTCTTGGACAAAATACCCATTATACCTACTAACAATACTCTGCCTTCTACCTACAACATATTGTAAACAATGAGTAGCTATAATTAGCAGCTGAATATCTAGTCATGAGTTAAAATTAATGTTTGGTTAACATGGCACTGTAGCTGTAGATGATGTATCACTGCACGTGTATTACAGTAACTATTGTTACAAAAATTCTGTACCAATCAATTTAAAATAACCTTGTAAAGTTTAATTGCTATCTAACATGAGTAATGAATTGAACAAATGTCAGATCCTAGTAAATGTGTCTTTTATCATAAATCAGTATTTCACATACAATAATTATCCCATTAATGCTAAACGAAATGCTTATTGAGTGTATTTAGCATGCACTGTGAGTGGTTGAGGTGACCAGGTATACGTAATAATTTCCTGACAGACCTAGTTTAGGAAAAAAAATAAATAACAATCATTTTGAAAGGCAAATTATAATTGTTAATAAAGATACTATACAGAAGATAATTTTTAATAGAAAAAAAGGCATAGCGTCCTAAGTGCTCTTTAACAGTTTCTGAGTTCAATAAATAAAAAATACAGTAGTAACCTCCAGTATCTTCCTAAAGCAAGAAGGCTCTATGCTTCATTTGGTTTTAGTTCTGTCTTAGAAGATAAAGAATGGAGAACAGGTAGTTGCCAATTTATCTAACTTAACACATCCCAGACTTGCCAAGTATGCTGTGATAAATAGCTTTAACTACTTTCTGCTCATCTTTTTATTATAAGACATGACAAAGGGATTTGTAGATTAAGTCTTCAACTTTATTTGTGATACTTTACTGAAGAAAGCTGAAAAGGGCACTTAAGGGGTTTAGTGTGAACAATACAATTAAAAAAGTAAACAAACAGCAAAACTATATTTTACATTGAAAATATCTAAAGTTTTAGAAAAGCTTTTAAAGAAAGCTCAATGTTGTTATGATCACTGAGCAATGCCATAAATAACTATGATCTTCTTGCTTTCTTTCTGAAATACATTTTTATAGATTCTGTCTACCTGAGAAACACACGTGCAAATACACTACTGTCTCAGTCTGGTATGCTGAGGAAAGAAGACCTTTGCTGTCATAGGTAAGAGGAAATTAAGATAAATATACAACGGCATATATATATATATATATATATATATATATATATATAAAATATTTGTATATATTTATATATTACAATAAATATACAACTGTTATAAGCCAATTCAATATGCTCTGCACAACACTGCTCTAACATTCCTAATGCTCAGACAAACACAAAGACTCCCGCAGTCAGATTAAGGGGACACACCACCAAAGCTTCAGGGTCTTCTTCCCTTTCCGTTCCTAAGCTCAAAYCCATCACATACTTTTCTTGTGTAGGTTTCAAAATGAGAACTCATCTTCACATTTTTCTCTTTTGGCAGATCACTATGGCATGAGTCCGCATCTTTCTGAAACAGTTTGCCTACAGGCCACCAAAAATATTGCAAGCTTCTTTTAATAATTTTATGCTGCCGTGATCAGTGAAAGAAATGCTTGCATCTATATTTGCTACCTTGTAAATAAAAGACTTTCTGATAAGCTTCCGAAAGCTTAAGAGTGTGCCTCCTGGTTCATTAGCAATTTATGTGCACCAGTAATAACCATTATCATTAAATCATTACCATTAATCATTACCATTAAATGGTCCTTATCCTCATCCTCTATGCCATGTTAACTAATCGTATATCATGAAATAAAAAAGTTTTTTCAACTCTTTCGATATATTTTGCACTATACATCATGTAGGTCACCTCATGTTGTGAGGCACCTTTTGCCTGATACAGAGAGTAAGGAGCTGTCCAAGTTAGTAGGCAGATTAATTTACTTCTTACCTGTTACAAACTGCAACTGTTTTCCAACTATCTCATTAAAGTAGTGGTTCTTAGCTGACAGTTTTAACAACCCCGTATCCCAAAAACTGTCACATGAATCTTGAAGTACATAATGACTACATGAGAGAAAGAAATATGTTGACTGGAATATTAGTGAATAAAGTTCACTAAATTGTGACTGAATGCCTAGTATGATCAATAGTTTAATTATCATATCATTCTGTCATCAACATGACAGAAGCCTGGCAGTTGCTGCAAAGCCATCATCTAACAAACTGCTGATCCAGAATCAACACAGATTTGAAATCCAGAGAAAGACAGCCAGCATGTTTATGTAAACCTACAAACAAATATAGAYGGGATAGATATCTGCCAAATATGAAGTCACCATAGGCCCTGCTTCTGCCTACTATTTCTGACGCTCAATATACTTTGTTCGCGTCCTATAAGTGTTTTGAACATTTTGAATACTGTTTTATCCCATTTTATAAGGTAAGTATCACTGTAACCTTTAAATTAAAAGTGTGAAATCAAAATACTTATTGGAAAAACATTGGCCAACTGTTTTACTGATTCTGTATTAAATTTTCAGGGGGGAAAAAAAAACCTGCCTTAGAGTGGTACTGCTTACAAGCGACAGTATAGGAGCAAGGTACATTTGTACAAGGAGCCTGTGCAAAGCATGGAAATAGTCCTCATTTKTCTAGCCAAGCGCACATTTCACTGCTGCTTTTCCCTGTTCATAGACTTCAGTGCTCTCTTGATAGTCATGCTGATGACTCAGGCTCTGGGTACGGGCAATCARATACTACCTTTTTTAAAATCCCCAAATATTGAATTTGTTCAAACAATTAAGTGATTGTGACTTACTTGCAAAATAACTGGTCACCAAGAGATACAGCCATTCTCAACGCTACTAGTCTGCTGATTCAAGCTCAGAAACTGTTTTAACCTCAGTGGTAGCTCAGCTTCTCTAACTCCCCCGTACAGCCACATCACAGGTTTCACACCATGCTTTTTGGTTGCTGTTCTATTAGAACAATGCTAAAACACCATTCAAAGCATCTTTTGTTTCTCTACCCACAACGTTCACTATGTATTTCACTTGCGCTACCATTATAAACCTTCTTCAGAMTAACCTACCACTACAAGAGATATTTTTTGTATGTATGTATGTTTTACTCTGTGCACATATGTTGATCTTTATCTGAATTATCACCTTCAAAAGAAGTTAAAATGCTTTACCTTTTAGCTATATCTACCATGTGATATCTGTGACATCTATTAACAGACAGAACTCCACAGAGGTTATTAGCTATTTTTTTTATTTAGTATGAGATTCTTTTCATATATGTAGATCTTCTCCAATAGATATTTATCAAGTGCTAATAGGCTGATAAACTGATTATACCACTACTCACCTCAAAAGCTGATGATATTCTCTATTTCACATTATTGTTTAAAAAAAAAAAAAAAAAAGACAAAAAGGAAAAAAAAATAACCTTCCTTTCCTCACTATTGAACAGAGACAATCCTGGAAATAATAAAATACATGATATTTTTCCTCTTAAAAATATGCCTTCTATATAGACCTACATTCTTTATGTACCACTTTGCATTTTAAAATCAAGCAAAGGTTATTTTATTGCACCTATTTACGTTTCCTATTTTCTACTCATGTTACAACATGCTTCACAGACTGAAGCTGAAAATCCTTATTAAAAATGGTGCTAAAACATTTTTTATCCTCTCACAATTCCTGGAACTTCTCAGAGCAGCCTTAGCATGTGAGAATCTGTGTATTTAAAAGTCTCTGGGAAGAGTGTGAAAGTGGTTGTTRTTTTATGCCAAAGCTAATATTGCAATATACTGGTCACATTTTTATGGCCACATCTAACCAACCTTTCTTCAGACCTTCCTGGCTGAGTGATTAAATAACAACATTGGTAACTGTATAACTTTTTTTTAATGATATGGCTGAAATAGAGCCCATTACAGGCTATACTGTCTCACAAAATATGGGGTGAAAATTCTGTTAAAACAGCAAAAAGTTCCCAGTTGACTCACATGAGAAACACAAACTATGAAACTCAAAGACCACTGCATTCCACTTAAATATGAAAAAATAGTGAGCTGTATTTTTCCTGTGTTACAGGGTACAAAAAGAAAGCAGAAACAGAAGAGATTCAAGGTAAGGCAAGACTGAAGTGAGGAACCACACTCCTCACGAGTGAATTAGCCCTTAAATAATAAATAAACAAATAAATACAAACMAAAAAAATGCCCAAAACTTAACAATTCACATGGATGGACAGCACTGATTAACATGTTGGAGGTAAATCAAGCCATGCTGAGTATAAGGCAAAGCCTGTGTGCCCCCAGCCGTATACCTGAGGATATAACCAAGGGATACAGTTACCCTTCATCTCAAGACAACCTCCATTCGAGCAGGGGTCCAGGCAGCACTAGCATCAATTCCTCCAGAGCTGGAGTCAGGTTTTACCACATTTCCACCATTCAAAGCATTGCCCTGGGGTGACTGGTTGCCCTGGCATGCAAAGGCACTCTGGCAATCAGACTAAATCCACAAAAATGCAGAGAGTTGAAGCTGTGTCTGCCATTTGCCAAAAAAGAGGTGAAATAACTGAAATTACATCACTTTGCAAGAGTTTGCATGGCATAGCAAAGATCACAGAATCACCTCCTCAGAAGACAAATTCTTCACAGAAGTAACAGGTGATATTACAGCACAAAATGAATAGACTATTAGTCTTCAGCAAATGGAGTATTTCTTGTTTTTAAATTGTACATTAGTGCTCAAGCAACGATGATATTTATACTGCACATCAAACTGCAAGAATAAGAAAGTAGTGAGCTAAAACAGAGGACTTAGATTAGTGATCTTGTATGCCCTGAGGGAGTATAAGATCTAAATAGATGCACACATAAAGTAAATAAGATACAATGATACTGGGGGAATAATGCCAACCGAGTCAGCAATATGAAAAAGCTACTGTTCAGAAATGTCCAACGGATATTACACTCCAATCTCAATAGACAGTTTGGAGAGAACAATCCTGAAACAAGAGCTCAGCACAGAGCTAAGAACACCTTCAAGAAAAGCACTGGCCAGTTCTTTTACGGTACCATGGCCAGAAAGCAGCATACATATCTCCACAGATMGCACTCAAAAAGAGCTGGCATGTGCCAGAATGCTACACTGTCATTTTATATTTGTATTTAGAAGATTTCCTCAGAGAGGTAAGATGAAACATCAACATAGMAGTACTAAAAATTCTGTTTTCCTCCTTCAGCTTTTAAGTTGTAGAYATTAACAAAGATGAAATGCTTATCTATTCAAATAGAAAGTCAACTTTGACCTTAGCRCATAAGTGTAAAAACAAAATGTGTTGTTTTGACATTTACAAGATGCCACAATTAGCTGCATGCCACAATCAGCCTCATACCATCCTTGCTAAAACAGCCTTGCAAAAGCCCCTCTGGAGGAGGAGAGATGGGGGGTGGGTGGGCGGGAACCAAAAAAAAACCCCAGTTATCAGTAGAGGATTTACAAACCGAACTTCAAAGACATCGAACTGAGCACTTGAGSTCTGTAGACAAAGGATTCATGAAGCCCAAACTGGAAGCAGACTCTACAAATATGTAAAATCTTTTCCAACACCAGCTAAAAAGCAGCCAGTGACTGCCAAAGCTGCTGCGGAGGATGAAATCYGCTATCCAGGTGGCAACGGAGGGTGCCACGTAGACTAATAAGAAATCATTAGTTTGCACAAGCCACACTCCTCCTGATTTGTCCATACACCATTACATTTGTCTGGCAAAATACAAGACAGAGAATTATTATTTCAAGATGCTTTGGCCACGTACAACTGCTGGTATACAGTGTATTCGTGAGCCACACCAAGCACTCAGAGCTTAGGCACTGCGCAAAGCAGACATGCAAAAGAGACGGGTTTTAACGAATGTCTGAGTAGTCAATAATAACAAATAGTGGCAACACAGTAAGCACTGCAGTGGCATCAGTGACGGGCTGTGCTGTGGTGGCTGGAAGAGGCCCTAACAGCTACCAGAAGAAACATCTACGCTGCTTCCAAGCTTTTTATTTTGTTAAACATCTCTCAGTAATACACCAAATAAGGTCCTGTACAGCCTTGAAGGATATCTAATTTTTATTTTGTTCGCTCCTTATTTCAACAACAAAGATCCTGCATGCCTTTAGAGGAATATTAATGATGCAGAAGACCCAACCCTGAACCCTGTGAAAACCATTACAGTTTGCCGAGAGTAACTGGGCTGATGCCAGCTCAGTTTATTGTATCGCCTTTGTTTGTTTCCCTGAAAATGCGATGCTACAGTGAACCGGGGGACGTTAATGTATTTCCATGCCATGCTGCATTTGTTTTTATTGCCAGAATTCCATACTTAATATAGCTGATACCTTCTACGAGGCTAAGACATCTTAATGAGCTCAGCACAACCATGCACAGAGGCCTACACCAAAGATCACTGCCTCGTGAGCCGTTTATTGGGGTGGGCATGGATCACTGTCCAAATATTACTGCTACCTGCAGACTAACTAATGCAGTTTTAACAAGCTAAAAACATCTTGCTAAAACAAATCTTCTCATTATAAATAAGTAACAATAAAGTGGGCACACAGTGTAATACATTTACCACGCCATCACATGGTGGTAGGAATTAGCCTTGRTACTTGGCATGTTTCTATGCTGATAATGGTTAAGGGTTTTGCATRTATTTTTTATTCTGGCAATTTCAGTTGCTAAAAGAGATCTTACTGTCAACTTGATGCATATATTTGGTATAAGACAAAAACCCTTCAAAGAACGTCCCAGTATCATTAAATTGTACCACTAATAAGGCTGKGCCTGAGAAGGAGTCCTGCCTACCCCTGTGCACTGAAACAGCATTGCCCGAGCAAACCCTCTGACCTCAGCCTTTAAAAGTACACACAGTACCATCCTAGAGTAATACCAGGTTAGTACTACTCTACTAACCTGCAGTGCTACAGATGGTTCATGTACATATATAGCTTCAATCAAGATAGCAAGATGCACCTGCTGAGAGATGGGATTCAGTCTCAGCCCAGCATTGCACCAGCGTAGCGCAAGATCTACTTTCAGGCTTAAACTGAATCCGTGCACTTACCTATGCATTTACAAGTATGGAGCTCCTCACGTGTCATATACAACTAAAAGCAGGATAGTTATAGAAACATACATACACACACACACACTTAYGAGGTTCTTTTGCACTGCTCTGAGAATAGAAAGAAACCTTTAAATTCAAATATAAATAAAAGTACGTCTGATGTAGTGCTCCCCTGTACAGCCAGAAAAAACATAAACAGAGCTCACGCACAAAGCAGAGCTCCCCAGCGGAGACAGCCATATAGAAGCACCTTAAACCCAACACCTCCTTCTGCTTTGAGTAACTTTTCATGTTGATTTTCCAAGCACTAGGAGTTTTTTTAGTAAGTTACCAACCCCTTCTAAAATGAGGGTCATACATGCAAGGAGTCCAAATCTGGACTAAAAAAAAAAATGAAAGTTTGAGGTAATTAATGGTGCTGCATCACTGCTTTTTCTACACGATTAACTCCTCAGTTGCAATTTTATACATCTCTTAGCATTCCTCTCCACACTGGAAAAAGAACATTCCCCTTGACTGTGCATGAAGTTTTTCAGCTATTTACTGGCATACAAAAATCAGACTGAAAAAAGTAAAATTCTCTTAAAGAACCTCACAGTATTTTTWATACATTCAAAATTGTAAGCCTGCTGGCAACTAAAATGTGGCCACAAACACAGCTGAGTCATGGAAAAACAGAATAAAGATACCATGATTAATGGTTTTATGATTTATCACAGAAAAGCAACTGAGATGTCTGGAACACTGCAATTTTCTCTTCCTTCCCAGGCCTGGATCACTCCCAATTAGAGAAAAGTATTCCAATTACTTTGAAAACTAATCCGTTTTAAAAAAAAAAATTGTACATTGCAGACAGAACCACAAGATAAAGCTGTTTGACAGTAAGAAAAGGAGCTGAAAAGCGCTGAACAATAGCCTGTGACTAAGCGTCTGGCAGGTTGGGTAGGGGCAGGTGAATCACGAGTGCGAGACGGCATGTGTCACTTTGGCAGCAGCCGTTCGTAATCTGGGTTGAGGCGTAAAGGTTGCACGGTTTGCATTGACCTGTGTAGGCTGCTGGAAGACTTGGGAACTGATTAGACCCCCTTGCTCCTCCATCGATGGTTTCCCCTCGCCAGGCCAAGGGCTCTTCCTCAGCCATTCATCCCACACAGCCTTCCGAGGCTTTTGAAATGGGCAGCTGCAGATCATTGCTCCAGCATTAGCTGTGCTTCCTACATTACTAAGCTGTGGCTGCATTATAGATACTGGCTGTATAACTACTGTGTGCTCTCATCTTTCTGGGTACTATTCCTGACAGCGGCAAGCCAAAAAACAAAGAGACCAAGTCTTAAAGGTCAAGGAATATTATATGCGTCATTTCAACCTATCATCAGCTCAAAAAAAAGCCAACCACCAAACCTCTTTTTCTTTAAGCTTGGTTTAGTCAAAGTTAACCTTGTTCTAGCTTATTATGAAACATTTGTCTACTTCACATTTTTCCAGTACTTCTAGGGAAATACAAAAGAATGTTAAATAAAACGTTTAAATCCATATACATACCAAATATCACCATAGTTCACAGAAACAGTAAATTAGCCAAGTCCCTTTTTCCGGTATCCTTTTCTGTGGCAGACTAAAGAATAGKTCTAAGAAATGGCTTCTTTTAATATTCTTGCTTATCTGTACCACTGTTGTGAACAATGCTCATGAACAATGAAAGGGACACTTGGAGGGCAGCCCTATGCCCAAGCCCAGCACCAGGATTGTGCTCTCTCCTTCACAAGCAAAAAGGGACATTATGAATGGTCCTTGTACTGATCTTCTGCACAGGTATGCATTTTACCTTGCTTACTCTCCCTCTGAGCGATCTACCACTTTCCTGCTTCGGTGACTTGTCCCTGRTAAACCAAGCTGAAAACTGCAGGAGAAATTCTTGCTCATCTAAAAAAAAACCATATCAGTGGGAGTTTTCCAATTTGGGGCTCAATATTCAGAAGTGTAGAAAGTCCACTGCATAATATTTTCTGTCAACAATACCAGATGCATTTCTAATATAGCTAATTTGTGGGATATTTATTTATTGGCATTTCAGATGACCAAACACTGTTACATCTTGATCTTAATTATATTTTGCATAATTTGGTAACTGAGCAAAGGTTAAGGACSACACCTGACCCCTTTATAAAGCTGTCAGCAGTGTTTCTTCATAGGTTAGGATCCTGGAGTTGAATATGAAACTTAAACTGAATTGTTATGGCACAACTGCGATCAAACAGTAACAAAAGACTCTGGTTTAGGTCAGTACAAAAGCTTGCAGAAATGGAAAAAGCACGTAGCTAAATCTATACCAAAATATAAATTGATGATAACTTAAACCCCAAATACATCATTTAACCCTGCAGTATATCTTCCTAAATTTCAGCTCCAACCTCCAACAAACACTTGCCGTGAATGCAGAATTCTTCTCTGTCACACMACCTATGGACAGTTTTGGGCAGGTAATTCACAACAGCCTGTTCCTGTGGCGTGGACACAGAAAGCACAGCTAAAAGGCCAGAGACAATAACTTCAAGGACCAAACCTTAATGCACATGGGTAGAGAAGGAAYCCTTCATCACCTAAACTGTTTCAAAACCAACCCTGTTTCTTAGGCTGGAGACAGTGGTTTGCCCATATAGAGCAAATTTAAAGATCAGGGTTCTTGACATGGTAGATTAGGCTCTTCTTCCACGCATTTTGCTTGTTGTATAATTCGACCATTAACAATCGTCATGCCAGTTCCAGCTAAAAACGTCTTAATGTCTTTTAAAAGCAGCATTTTTTCTCCTGAAATTAAAACCTTTTCAGATTATTTTTTTTAATCACAAAAAAATTCCTGCTGCCAGTACTAGTAATATATTAATTATTTAACTGAAATAAATGCATCTGTTAATGTGTTTAATTAAGCATACAAAGCTCTTTATTTGATGTTATTTGTATTTAAGATTTCCTGTTTTCCCTGAAGTATTTATTATCCAAGGCATGATTCTTCTAATCTTAGATATACTCTGGGACTGAAGTACTATTTTATATCAGCATTTCTCAGCTGCTCTTATCATGAATAGATATATTACAAACCATGTTAATGAGCTGTTTAGTATTCATATATTAGACTTTTCCTCATTTTATATGGAAATAACACTATAAAAATTCTAAGAATAGTAGTTTTATGTGCATGATAATGATGAGATTCAAAGCAAATAAGAAGGAGGAAATCTGTGGTGGCAGTGAATATGGAATGGATTAGTACATCGTCAATGTGCTTTACATTGGTATAAAATTATTAAGCATGTAATTAAGAAGGATCAATTGCACTGTTTGTTTTTGGGGTAATGTTTTAGCTATTTTAGATGTTTCATCTTTAAGAATTTAATTTCACACTTTAATGATCTTCTTGTAATTTCCTCCTCCTGCTATGAAGTCACATAGTCAGGATACGCATGAAATCCACTACATATCAAGAAGTGACTAGGGTGGAAGGCCAGGCCAAAGTCACTGCAAAGGAAGATAAGAACAAGGCAAATTAAATAATTTTGTAAATACAAAAATAGTTCAGTTCAACTGACCTTATTCATCAGACGCATTCAAATCCCCAGGATTGTTAGCAGGAAAGAAATTATACAGTTACTTGCAGCAACTGCAGCTTTGACCTGGCTGACCTCAGAGACATCTCCAGTGCAGCCAAAGTGAAATGAGATTTGGCATTATAGGAGCCTAATGAGTAAAACCGTCAGCCTTCAGTACACTTTCATCTGCATCCAGGTCACAGAAATAAATAAAAAACTAAAAACCCAGCTTTGGCTAAGGTGGAGAGAGAGAAGACTATCCTCTATCTTGAATAGAGAACTTACTAGTGTGCTACGGAATAAAAACCCAACTGTGAAAATAAGTCTGCTATTAAACTGAATTGTCTCATTTTGAACAGGGAATTACAAATCAATGAAACAAAGCATTTGTTATTATGGAAAATCCAACGTCTGAGTAGGTTCCCTTATTAATTTTATATGCCACACAGAGCGCACGCTGCCCCTGCGGTCCCAGCTCACCGCATGTTCTCCTGCATGTGACTTCCCAGGGACTGAAAGCAGAGCTATGGCCACCAGCAACACTCTGGATTGAAGGGGGAGAGGGGGCTGGAGACAAATTCATTGAAAGGCGAGATAACAACAGGTGCTATTTATTTTACTGAAAATACAGTCAGAGGAGATAGATTTCAGTAAGAATAATGTATCTTTATTATTGTATTGAACAGGTATTATACTATATAAYGTCTCTCTTAATAGTAGAGCAGGTATCTACTATTTATACTATCCATTATTTGTACCTGCTTTTTGTACTTGAACTTACCATTGGCTTTAGGTTAYGGAGCACACTTGTAAACTAAATTACCTCTTGCAGCAAGAAGCTAGAAAACCAAAGACGGCAGCACATTAGAGATCTACCTTAAACAACTTCAGATTAAATACTTTAAAAAATTACCCAAAATATCAAATAGCCTGGTATAGAAGTAGAGCAGAAAAAGTCAGAATGAGTTAGAAAATACCATCTCAATATTCTCTATAGCCTGAGCATAAAGGCAGCAAGAGATGCTCTTTGTAGCCTTGGCATATTATGAATGCTTAAGAAGTGGAGCAAAGAGAAGAAACATTTTAGAAGTAATTTTATTGTAAGATGGAAAAAAAAACCCCTGTATTTTTCCACCTAGATTTTGTTTCAACACTTAAATAATGAAAAAYAAGCTTGCCACATCTTTACTTTGGAGTAACTCATGTTATTGCAAATACATCGTTAACAGCTATATCTTCTAAGAAGCTGTGCCTTTAATGAGGTTATAAATGTCAGATGGTAAAAATTAATTTAGCATTCTCCGTGAGGAAATATATACACAAACTTGGGACCAGTCCTATAAATGCCTGTTCTCATGAGTAGAACTAACTCAAAATTATTTCATGTTGGGCATATCTAAGTTTTACATACAATTTAAGACCTATTTCTGAGGGGACAGCTCACAGTTCTATGAAGTAGATGCACGTGGATGTTGATGCATCTTTGAATAATGTGAGATGAAGGCATTAAGCTATGCAGACTTTAAAATGTTTCATTTAGCACAGTTAAGTTTCACCCAGAAGTACTGGGGCATGAGTAAGAGCTGCTAAAACATGGACTTTCTGGATTAGATTGTACATCTGCAAGCTACCATAAGAAACTAAATCCTGAAGGATACTTTTTCAAATGAAATCTTTTCCATCATTTTCTTTTCTGCTTTATTAAAAGGCTAAAATGTAGCACAGTTGAATCCAGACTGCTGGCTACAGTGAGTTACACTCCTTTGTCATAGTTATGCATTGTTCTTTATGAGCAGAGGTTTTTGTCTTGCATTATTTCTTCGTCCATAGCAAAGTGCACTCTTTGSTGACTAAAACTGCTGTGCATTTTATCACTAATAGCACATCTAAATTCTTATTTTAAATCACAGCCCTATTTTCAAAAAGAGCAATTTTACTTTTCTTCCAGAAAGCCATCTGCTTGCTAATGAGAGTTGTTTTCATCAGTAATTTTGAGAAGAAAAATGGTTATTACACTTTAGCACTTTTTAAGTGACAAATAAAGAATACCATAAAGAATACCAGCCCACTATTTAGATACACTACATTTCTCCCAGTACAGGATCTATAGGCCAGATGTATCATTATAATTATAAACATTTGTAATGAGTATCRGTGCAATTGGGACCCACAATGAAGTAGCATCACCTCAGAAAAAAATCATTCAACAAGAAATTTCATACATAAGATTGCTGTAATTTATAAATGCCTGCATTATCAAAAACTACCTTTTTATACCAGTGAAGTCAAAAAGGCTTTTGATGATGTTACGTACTTGCGTTTTTTTCTAAATATGTTTTTAAATTTTATCAATGCCTAATCAATAGACAATCCTGTGATACAGTAATTTCTTTACCTCCCTTTTACCAAAGCTATTCCCAGTAGAGAGTGCAATGACAGCCTAACAATCAACGCTCTCACAATCATCTTGATATTGGGCTGAATTATCCTGCTTAAGGTGCRTTCCTCATTTCCCAAAATACTCTCTTTTCCTGATGCTGACTATTGAACAGCAGTAGCATGACAAGACAGCAAGAGACACAGGACTGTTAATGGGAAGATAAAAACTGAGACAGAAAATGAAGGAATAAGAATTAGGACATCAGTGAAGAGAAAAGGATGAGACCTATGAGAGGGGAAAGGCAATCTGTTTAAGATGATGACAGAGGAAAAGTAAAGGAACACGGAGAGTGAAAAATAGTTTTCATAACAGTAGTTTCATAGATTCATTTTAGTAGTTTTGTCAGCAGAGCTAAAAAAAAGCGAGAAAAGAAAAGTGGGAAAATAATGAATAAAGCAACAGTGAGGATTAGGKCTAAACAAAAAAAATTGTGGGAAAATGCAGAGCTGGAGTGAAAGGATAACTCAAGTACAGAAGGCGCTGAAAGAGCTGCAAGGACATAAATATGAAAGGAAAGAGGAGAAAAGAAAATAAGAAATAAAATTGTTAAGTTGTAAAAGAGAATGCAAATTAAATGATTTCAAATAAAYGTGTATGGAAATAGGGACAAAAATGTCATGGAAAAAGTTTAAATCAGTACACATAAAACTAMATAAAGTATATATCAAACTAAATAAAGAGCTTCTAAGGAAAAAAAACAAACCCAAACAAAAAACCACCCTGCAATCTCACATCTCTCCCCTTCATCACTTGCCTATATGACCAGTTACTGCCCTACTTTTTCAAGCAGCCAGGCATTTTTTGCCCCAGTGTATCTTAGAGACTCACCGGTGCAGTTTCTTTCAACTACAGTGCTATTGTTTAGCTCTTCACTGCCGTCTCCTGCATTGACAGTGCAGGAGACACATCCCTCCTGTGAAACCAGAGAGGACTGCATCTGTACCTGAAAGACGGCCCACGCCCAAACAGTCATTAACACTGAAACATGTGTCTTATTTGTGGCCAAATACTGCCAAGGTCGTCAATGATGGGAACAAAAAAAATGTCATTAGGTTAGGCTTAACAGCCAGCACAACCTCATGAAAGAGAAACTGTGCCAAGTCTTTCCATCTCTTCTCTCTTCCCACATGTGCACTTTTTTGGGGGGTGTAATTTATAGCTTAGCTATGAAAATAAAATTGCTTTGGGTTAAAAACTTGCAAACAAAGTCTTGGTCAAAGTATGAATTACTTTTAYAGGTTTTTCAAAAGATTGATCTTTTCATTTTCTTGTCTTATGAGTATATATCCCATTAGATCTGCTTCTGTGTAGGAAGTGCAATTTTAGCAAGCAATTAATCCATAAATGAGCTGTTTCGGAGTTTTAGGTATTGGGCATCATCCTTCAAGGGCTCTATCCTGGCCTTGTATTATACCTACATGTTTCCACAGACCTTAAAAGAGGCTCATTTTGTCAGCAATCATTTAATTGAATTCCCTGTGAACCACTTTTGGAAAACCATGCACAAGATAATCAGCCGTAGACCAAAAAAAAAAAAAGGTAGTATTTCTAATGACCATGTCACTGAGAGATACAATGACCTTTAAGTCCTTCAATCCTGAACTTCTTGTTGCATACTTTATTCTAAAAGAAAATATGCAGCCAGAGAGCTACAGAAATTATACCTATTTGAAGCTGGACCTCTTGCCAGGGATGCTGAGTTTCTGTGCAATAACGACACTGTGATTTCCCATGTAGTTCTCGTCTTTCACATAGGCTGGAGATTCTGTGAGTTTGACACCAACATCCCACCCCCCAAATTCATAAATAAACATTTTGAAAAATTTGCCCCATGTGGAAAGGCAAAAAGAAATCCAATGCTGCATTTTATGTACTCAGATGGTCACATAAACTCTACCAGTTTCCTGAGTACAAGGGAAAATCTTGCYTAAAGATAATTTCATATTATGAGCTCAAAGCATTTAAAAAACAAAGGAATTCTTCTTTCTTAAACTTTTTGTGCACGACACAGATCTCCCGCTACACATTTGCAAGGCGTGAATCATGACTAGTAAAAACGAGCTAGCCTTACAAAAACCTATTGGCCTATAATAAAAGTTAATGTAACTATTTATATTGAGAAGTTGTAAATAATTGTTTAAATATCTGCATACGTAACACACTAACTTCAGAATGATAATCAAAATCTATTGCAAAGTCTTTCACTACCTTTTAAGGCAATTACGTTTGGCTGAAACAGGATTGGGTGTATGGACTATGTAAAGKACAATGTTAAAGAAGATTCAGAGTGGAAACCAGAGTAGAAATGAACACACAAAATAGAAAATAAACTATAAAAAAAAAAAAATTATTGAATGCTTTTAGTCTTTAAAATTATTAAAAAAAAAAAAAATAGCAGAAGCAAGTAATTCTATTCCCTGCCAAATTCCGATGTTTACCTGACTGTAGCATGTCACTTTCAAAACAATCATTTAAGAAAAAATATTTTTGATTCATAAAATTGAAATTGCAGCCCCCTACAAAATGAACGCTGCTGGAAGCCAGGCCCCTGTGGCTAACCTTTTACAGATAAGGCAGCAGTGCCCAACAAGTCCCCAGGAACGAGACTCATTATACTTCTGATACCAGTTGGACAGACTTATACCTTGCTCTTGCAAGATCCTTGTGTTCAGTACAGTGTAAATTTTAGCTCCCACAGCGTTACCTGGCTGACAGGGTATATGATACAGACAATAGGTGTTCAGTGTACCATGGCATTCCTCAAGCACTTTGTTATCTATCCTGTCAAACATTCCCCCTTGTGCATCTGATCTTCCTATCCTACTCCAGTTCCCATAGTTAACATAGAGCCACCCTTTATTATTAAAAAAAAGAAAAAAAAAAAGAAATGAAAAGCAGGCACGAGCTTAGTCATTCCATACTTCAGATGGCAGAATGCAATGCAGCTCCAAGCAAAAGCCATAAAACCTCCCTCTGGTGAGACCCTTCAGCTCGTGTTCAGCGTTATACCAGCATTCAGTGTTACGCCAGCACATTTGCTTGGCTTTCGTTCGCTGCAAGTTTAGATCTGTATATAGGCTGTATAGACACAGCCCATATAATACTGGGATCAGACAGAGATAGTCCTGTGGTGGGCAGACTATGGCCCGTTGCCAGACGCCCACCCAGCTGCTCACCCACTCCCCCTCCTCAACAGCATGTGGGAGAAAATAAGATGGCAAAGCTCATCRGTCAAGATAAAGACAAGGAGATCACTCACCAGTTACYGTCACAGGCAAAACACACTCGAGTTTGGGAAGATTAATTTACTTCAGAGCCGGACTGCGGTCCCTGTCACAGGAGAACCTGCTCCAGCGTGGGCTCCTCTCCACGGGCCACCGTTTCTTCAGGAATTCCCCCTCCTCCTCCTCTGACCTGGGTGTTCACAGGGCTGTCTCCTTCCTCACGCCTCGCTGCCGGGCAGCGCTTTGCCCTTTCTTAAATACGCTGTCCCAGAGGTGCCACCAGCGTGGCGGACTGGCCCTGCTGTGCCCTGCCCTGGGGCCATTGCGGAACCGGCTGGAACCGGCTGTGTCCGGCACGGGGCAGCCCCGGCCTCTCCTCACGCAGCCCCGGCTGCCGACACCCAGACACGCACGCCTGGTACAAGTCCAAACGATATTAGAAAGAAGGTTCATATATCAGGAGCCACAGCCGTATGTTTAATCACACCAAGTATTCAAAGTCACTCACACAAAATGAACGAACTAGTTTTATTCAGAGAAGGGTAACACACGTATTCCAGTAATTTGGCAATGTGCTTATGTCTCAGAAGTAGTATTACCGTCTGTTGGGAAACTATAAAAAGGAATTGCCTCTAAATGTTCTCTAGGGCCTCAATACCATTGCTTATATGCTGGCTGTGACAGAAAGTAAGTGCAAAAACATAAAGGTTATTCCCTGGCCCAAGACGAGTGCTCCCCTGCACCCAAGGATGGGGCAGCCCAGAGGGAAAAGGAGCAGAGTCAGTGGTGAGAAATGTAGGAACATCCCCAAGRTACAAACCCCCTCAGAAAGGCAACCGGCCCTCATCAACACCGCTCCCAAACACCACAGTGGAACAACGTGAATGCCTCCAGACCGACTGCAATGCAGGATTTGTCTCAATGGGGTGCTTCTCTATAACCTTTCCAAAAGGCTTAGAGGGTATGAGCACCATCGACATTCATCCTTTCCAGACTGTTTGATCTAATATTCTGTTAACTACAAGAACATCAGCAATCCCATCACACCAGCAAAACGACCTTTCCTGGAGGGGCCGAGCACGGCAGTTTTCCCAAATGRCGGATTAAGGAGAAAGCAGAGGTCAGAAGCTGAAGCCCAGGTAGCAGTCACGCAGATGTTCACCATGGGGTAAAGGGGCAGACAACAGCAAACTATCTGAATGGGACCAAGCACAGCAGACCCGAGAGGCTAAATGCCAGAAAGTAGGATGGCAAAAACACCAGCCATAATAAATACATGTTTAGACACCTTTTCTTTACCAATGGTTACCCTGACAAAGCTACTGTGGTTGGTAAACTGCAAGGAGACCCTCAGTGGGAAGTGTGTTTTCTTTCAGGTTTGTAAAAATGGTATCRGGAAAGTTAATCCTACTTCAAAACATTAATCTTGTTGTGCCAGAAGCACTCCTTCTCACCAGCTAACATAAAAGCATGGCAATAGTGTATTGCTGCATTAAGCATTTCACTTAATTTTATGTAAACTAGCAGCAGTTTCATAAAATTTGTTGACATTTGTAATTTTGTTGTGGTTCATTTCCTTCAAGAGCTTTAGAAGTTAAGTTTTACGCTATTGATATGAAAGATCCTGATTGAGAGAGAAAAAGTGAGTATACATTCATCACCTCAAAGCAGTTTACATTAATACGACCAGTAACACGGTCAAGTATCTTCCTGAAGAATAGGTGTAAGCAGCTATTTTATGTAGCAGATTCCTTGTTCAAAAGTAACTACATACAGCAAAATTATCAAGAGTGAAAACACAAGACCACATTTTTCCCTCATGTCCAGCATTTTCTTCATTTACTTTCAATAGCCTCATGGCARCTCCTCTTCAATGTATGCAAGTTATTTGTTGATCTGGGATTTTCCAAAGCCACTTAAGAGTGAGTTGGGAACCTGGCTTCTATTGAATTTCAATGAATCTACTCATAAAAGAATTAGGAGCTTTAGGAAATTTTATCTTTATCGTTTCATACCACAGGAGCAACATGGCAGCCAATTATCTTATCCTTTGCTGGTAAAAGAACTACAACTGATGTACCCAATTAACAATTTTTAAGCTTGTGAAACTAGTCTCACATAATTAGCATCCAGAGAATGAAAGAAGCTCTTTTAGCAAACAAARTGAGACTCAACCTTTTAAACAAGGTATTTCTGGTTGCTCCTCCAACTTCAGTTTAATGATGATTATATAAGATGATATTCCCTCAAAATCCCAGAGAAAGACTATTATCAGAGATAATTTCAACATGTTATGATAAGGCTACATCTACTAAAACTTTTAGTGACAGGGACCATTCAAATTTGATTATTTGTTAACGGAAACCAGGGTTCTTTCAATTCAGGACCAGTCAGCTACAAATAAATTGTGTGGGTGGCATGTATTCAAACAGTCATTTGGATAACATTTAAGAAAGCTCAAATACAAGAACAACAGTGCCAGGATAACAAAGAAAGTGCAGTTGCGGACAATASGAGAGACAGAGTTGCAATCTGGCGGTGCAGAGTGAATTGATTTCAGAATGTTGATGCTGCTAAAATAACTGAGTGTCAAGTACTTTCATGTCTTGGTAGCAGGAGATCTCATATTGTACTGTGTTTTTTTCCCCCTCTCATATGACATTCATGATATTCAAGCAATACTTAGGGTCATAGACGGTTCTAACTGTGCCATAGCAAAGCACTGCTGCCTGCAACATGCCACAGACTGATACAGAAAGAGCTCAGGGTATACTTGTGCCAGACCTCAAGTCTCTCTTCAGAGAGCAAGTATCAGGCAGTATTATAGCATCTTCCTCTACTTCATGGCTAAGAGACAATAAACCAGCCCTTACTGGAACTGCTGCTGCACCAAGCATTACAAAACCCAAACACAATCAATGTCTACAGTTCCAGAAAGGAGCTAGGGAAAATAAGCAATTTCTTTTCCTGCTCCTTTGTTTCACCTTGCCTTAGCACAATGCATTCTGACAGAGAGGAGTTTGTGAACTGAGATTAGAAAACAATATGCAAGCCAGACAAATCCAGAAGTTGCAAACACAAAAACAATCCTTAAGTACTAAATGGATGGAGTCATTTGCCAATATACCTTTTACATCTCAACCCTGTTAGTAGGAGGTTGAGGAGGAAACTGGGTAGTAGTACATCAAATCAAATGTCTAGATTTCAGAAGCCATTGATATTCCTTAGGCAACCACATGGCTTACTTAGAGATGAATATGTTATCCAGAGGCACAACTGTGGAACGCAACACACGCTGGTACCCCAAAATGAGAATGTTTTAAATTGGATCTTTGAGATACAATTAGTGACCTTCTGTACTTAAGCCACTATGAAAGTTGCTGAGATAGGCAAATGCTTACAGCTTAAGACCAATACTAGAGGCAAGAACGGTAAAATTAGAAAAAATACCAAAACAAAACACACAAAGCCCCCCTAGAAAAACAGTATTAAACAGATGTTTCCAACTACCGAGTGCCTAAAGCAGGCAAGAGTGAACAGATACTAGGCGATACAAAAGGTTGTCGCTGTTTTTGTTTTTTTAAACTCTACGCGTTTTAATAGTATATTTTGACTTTTGTAATTGTCCCAGCAAAATAGTCCTGCAGATGAGTCTACAGATAGCAATTTTTTTTTTTAATTATTTTTACAGTAAGGAAGTCCTCTAAACATTTGCATCAACCTCCAGACTAACAGCTATCTGTAAAAGTCAAACATGCCTGGCCAGATTCTGGGGCGTCCGATAGAGTTCTATTGATTTCAAGTGAGCTTGCTGATTTAGCCTACTGAAGAACCTAGCATCATCCGATTAGGTTAAGTAAATTGATTTTTTAATCCTGACTACTTGCAAAAACCTTATGAACAACCTAGAGACTTACCACCCAAGAAAGGTTAGAAATTACTCGGTCAAGAGGTTTATTAATACAATTTTTTTAAAAATCAATTTTCTCATGAACAACTCACTAACAGGAAAGCAACAAAATTTGTTCACTAAATTATTCATTAWGAATTACTGAACCAGGTTCTTTGGTACTATAAAAAGCAGCAGCTCCACTGAGAGCAGAAAGAATTACAGCTAAGAAACAGAGGAGAAGACAAGTATAGGTGCCGTAGGAATTCACTTCTGGTTTTACAAAGCTATTTGCGAGACCGTTTAGTAGAAGATGGGAAGTAGAAGGGGAACAGACTGGTGATGGAAGCTGTCTGTTGACTCAGAAGAGCACAGGCAGCAACAGGACACCTCCWTCACACTCGTTGAAAGCCCATGGAAGCCGTGCCTGCCTAAAGCCCTGCCCCAACCTTAGCCAATGCAGAGACTGAATTCAATGACAACTAAGAATGTCACCTTTTTCTCCTTTCTGTCCAATCCTAGGTCTCTCTACTAATGCTAATAAAGGGACTAGATTGTATGATTTCAAGTGGATTCCTAAGGAAATTAGTTGATACAGTCATATCATATGTGTTTGTACAGCCTAGTAACTTTTAGGTTCTATTGCAAAACCTGGTTAAAATGCCACCAGGAGAGAGGCAACAAACATACTTAATTCCTAGAAGTTTTCTGCAAATAGATGGCTGAGTGATGTTGTGGCTTAACCCGGCAGGCAGCCAAACACCACACAGCTGCTTGCTCACTCCCCCCGCCTCCAGTGGGATGGGAGAGAGAATCAAAAAAAAAAAAAAAAGTAAAATTCGTGGGTTGAGACAAAGACAGTTTAATAGAACAGAAAAGGAAGGGAAAATAATAATAATAATGATAAAAGAAGATACAAAATAAGTGATGCACAATGCAATTGCTCACCATCCCCTGACTGACGCCCAGCCAGTTCCCGAGCAGCGGTCGTCCCCTCCCCAGCTAACTCGCCCCAGCTTATATACTGAGCATGACATCATATGGCATGGAATACCCCTTTGGCCAGTTTGGGTCAGCTGTCCTGGCTGTGCCCCCTCCCAGCTTCTCGCTGGCAGGGCATAAGAAGCTGAAAAGTCCTTGACTAGTGTAAGCACTACTTAGCAGCAACTAAAATATCAGTGTCTTATCAACATTATTCTCATACTAAATCTAAAACACAGCACTATACCAGCTACTAGGAAGAAAATTAACTCTATCCCAGCCAAAASCAGGACAAGTGATGAGACTAATAAAACTTTTCATATTCTCACCATGGGAAAAGCTGCAGCATGGGAATTTCTCTCTTTTTAGACACCTTGAAATTCCCACGGGAGAGAAGTTAAGAACTTCCACTTGCAGGAAAAGCTTTGAACAATGCTTGCACATTATTAGAACCCAGAAAACCCTATTACTAGGCACAAATCCACAGAAAAATCAATCAAACTCCATTTGTTTATGGCTATAGGAACAACTAGCAATATCTGCCAGGCTACACCAAATAATTCATCGTATGTAAGTCAGCAAAGAGCTGACAAATAGAGGCTGCATTCATCTATAAACAGACACATGACTCGGTGCACTAAAACTGGAAGGTGCTGTGTCCCTGGCATTAACACCACAGGGTCCTCAAATATTTCATAAGAATATTTTTAAAGTAGTTGTAACTCCTTATAGATACCGTGATGCAAAGCATCAGCACGAAAATTCAGGAACATTATATTCACCTCTAATGAGAAACAACTTACTTGAAGCTAGAGTACATACACATATTTCAAGAAACACTACATTTGACATTAAAGTACGCTGACTAAACAAATACAGAACCATCAAGACCAAAACATAATTGTGAGCAAATATGTAAGAAAGTTTCACCCAGTATCCCAGCGCTGTCACTTGGTTTTCATGCAGAGGCCTGGGCTGAGTTGAACTGAAAGAAGGAGACAGGGCACCACACCCGACGTGATTACCACCTCAGCCCGTACAGTCAAGTCTTGCCCAGGCACCTCGTTAACCAGCAGTTCGTCAGCAAAGGGCCATATAAGTTGTACGTGCGTAAGGATTCAAACACCTTCCTGCTCTACAACCAGAAAAGTAATGATGTTAACTCCTACCTTTGACTTAGGACAGCCTAAGTAATGCGTCCTACAGAAACTGTTAGCATTTGCAAAAGGGAAGGTGTTTCCAAAGAGGAYCAGGGTGGCTGATGTCAGGAAGAGTGTAGGCTTGCTTTCTCAMCCCATCCCCCTTCCTTCAAGCCATCAATAAACTTCAAAGGTTATGTTTTTAATATGCCGTGACTTTGAATGGCATTACTGAACACAGATCATATGGTCCAGCACAATAAACAAGCAAAGTTATTGAGAGGAAAATATCTAGGCATCCAGCAAGCTGCTGGATTTGGAACTACGTGTTAAATATCAGGAGGCAAATTAAAGACTGTGTGTGTGACCGTTTTCGTGCTCTTATCACAATATTCATTAATTAGCAGAAAAACTTTTAACTGCAGATACCAACACTATGCTTGAAAATATTATATTAGAGAAGACAGTAATCTATCATCAGTGGGGTAATAAAATCTTAACTGTACCTGATTTTTCCAACCACAGTATTTTGTTTTTGAGAGTCCCAAAGTGCCTCAAAGGCGGTTAATCAGAGCACCCTCACCACAGCCCCGCAGGCAATTTTCCTATCTGTTCCAGAGAACAAACGCCGGAGCAGGAGGGTTGCAATCATCGGTGCAATGTTTGCCCAGACACAAACGGTTTCCAGACATCTTGAATTTCTGTCCCTCATTTTAAAGATTAGCCTCCTAAATACTGTCTGATGTTTGGTATTTTCTTTTCTTTTAGCAGCAAACCACATTTTTAGCCTTCCTGATTGTCAGTGTTGCTTTGATACAAAATACATGGTGGTTCTCTTACATTAAGTGATTATCCTGGGGATAAAATCAGGAAATTCCCTCATTTTCCTCAGAACGCAGGAAACAAGGGAACATTAAGATTTAATATCACCTCATCAGTAGTCTACAAGGCTGATGAGAAAAGAGTCGGTAAGGTTGCTACTCCGGTCTTCAGAAGCTCTTACCCACGTAAAAAAGACAAGGTCTTTCACTATAATTAAACATGTTTTATTAAAGCTTTCCCTCATTTTCCTTTCTTTGCTTCTTTCCCTCTCATAGTTTTTACACCTTCCTTCATTCCTCCCTTTGATGTTTGCATGCTTTTCATACTTTTATTGAAAACATTTTGCACTATTCATTTCCACCCCACCTCCCCCTGTTTTAGAGGAATACATGTTTCCTGTGTCTGACTTTGCCTCTGCCCTCTACACCTCATCTACAGCTCAGTGAGAGCATAGGGAACATATGCTCTGGCGACAGTGTTCATTACAAAGTGGCACGTGAACAAAACACCTTCCATCTCTTCCATTTCTTTTGTCTGTCACCTACACAGTGAATGTAACCTGTTCCCCTTGATATGAAGATTTATTCAGGATTTATAAAAAAAAAATTGAATCCGTCCTTTCAATTGTATAGTTATGCAACTATAAATGTTACCGTTAAAAGGAAGATAAAATAAGAGTGGCTCCTTCTTTACTTACATGTGTCTAAAGACTCATCTGAATCATCAGGACAATCAGGCTCTCCATCACACAGCCAGTGCTGGGAGACACAAGTCACACGATCACGACACAGAAACTCTCCCACGTCACATAACTGACGTTCTTCTGAAAACGAGAATGTTTTAGAATGCAATGATTAAAAATGAAGGAAAATAAAGTGGCACAATGAAAATGAAAAGTGAAAATAAATTGATTCTGAAGTCAGAAATCAAAGCAAACAATAGAAACAATGTGAAGTAATAATTTAATGAGATATCTAATGCCCTTACTTCGGCTGCAGAGACCAAACATCCAGCTGCAGTGTTTCAGTGGGAGTATTCCATAACCATGAACAGCATTAGCAAAAACTGTCTCTATGAAATAGAATTTTAAGAAATTCTATTTTTCTCTAACTATTTCACCATGATGTAAATTTGTTCACTAGATAGAAATCAACAAGCTTTAATGTCATATTATCAGCCGGGAGGTACCTCATTCTCCCCTCCTGCCCCAGAAAATATTTTCAAATTGTTGTTTCAAGTAATCAAATTTTCAAGGATGTATTTTTGTAAGCAGTCAAAGGTCTTTTTAAACAAACATATATATATTTTACTATTTCTTTAGGTGCATATTTTATTGACCAAATCCTATCTCAGTTTTATATAAAAACTATTTTATATTTCATGTGACAAAGTTGCAAACAAAGGATTTAGTTATTTAAGGTCAGCGCTGAGGCACCTTGAAAACAATGGCCTTAAAAAGAGGACAATTTTGGAAGCCTGGCACACCCAAACTATCTGCTGGATTCAACCACCGAAGTCTGTCCTTGAGATCTAGAGTTAATTAACTCAAGACTATTCCATCATTAATTAATGTAAAACTATTCTAACATTAATTAAAGCTCACAAAGCCTCTGTGCAATATATTATATTCATTTTATCAATATATAAACTACAGTAGTGCCTTCCACAAGGTTACATTGCAGATCACTGGGGAAAAGTTTCTTGATTATTCTTACACTGACAGAAGTGAGAAATAACTTCACTGGAGTCAATACTGTTAGAAACATATAAAATCAGGTATAAATAAGGAAAGAATTAACCCCATTCCCACTTGTAGATCTATCCATGGGTTTAGTTCGTATCAAAAGCCAACAGATATTATTACTTTTTTCTKATCACTGTAAGTCGGTGCCCTGTACACCGCTAGCTTCAGCACCTGCAGAACTGAGCTGCCCTCTTGAAAGACCCTCGTTGCCGCAACTTGTGATTAAGCGCTTCGACTTTTCAAGAAGCATTACAACATTAATTTTAGTCTGATATGCCAACCAGCAATTAGCATGATAACAAAAAACCACTGTTCCTCAGAACAACTCAGCTKGCCGCTTGAACAAAATATCTATTTTGCAGACGCTATTATATGTATTGTGTTGTCTAATCACTGCAAGATGTGTTTCTAAACATGCTTKTAAAGCTGACTCTGAGCTTCAAAGGAAAACTCTTATAGCACCGTTTTTGGGACACTTATGTATTATTACTCTAGGAAATAACAATGGGAACACTGTTAAAATTAACCTATCTTTTCATATGTGCACACCTCATTTTCAAGGTCAGTCTCTAAAACTATGGATGGCTACAGTTTCAAATGAGTCAAAGTTTCAACTATTTATGTAGGTATGTTTCACATTGCTTAACCTAGCTACAGCACGGCTTCTATAACTGTGTAGGAATCAAAGCATTTTTGTTATATTTTAATTCCTTGCATTTACCACAGCAGCAAACAGCACTCAGTCGTTTAAGTGGTTTATCTTTGTAAAAAATGAGTGACTACATAATTAAAAGTGTAAGTTTACATGCACATGGAAGTAGTTTTCTTAAATCCTTCAGGGAGATGATTAAAGGTCCTGCTTTGATAGCGCTTCTTGAAAAACCATCTTGGAAGTCAGAAAGAGGGAGGGAGTTTGGTAAGTTTCATCATTTCAAAGATATAGAGTAGTATGAGCAAAACCTGATGAAGAACTGTTTAATATTTGTTTTTACAATATTCTTGAAATCCACAATAAATTTCTGTTTCTTTATGGAAACCTTGTACTACACTGTGAACTGTCATTTTCTGCATGTAACATGTCTGTTCGTAACAGACCTGGGAATATTAAAACTAGCACAAAACCAGTTATCTACCATGTCCACTTATTTATACCACTCAAGAACAATTATTTCCTCAGAGCAAAAATTAGTTGAAATGGCTAACTATGAACTAAGATTCGTAAGATCAAATTATTTCAAATTAGATTTTTCTAAATATTATTTTTTACAGATTTCTGAACTGACAGCTGAGTGAAAAAAAGTTAATGAGTAAATATAAAAATGTAAAACTGTGAAAACACAGTCAAGTTTACACAAGTGACTGGTTCTACATACACCTACTCAATTACCCACATGCAAAATACCTATAGAAAAAGAAGTCTTGTTTCTTTCCTAAGTCCTGTCAAATAATTGAGTAAAAGGAGAAAACAACGCTGTCATTTATGCCAAAATGTAATACTCCAAGTCTAATTATATACTGCAGCAAGCAGAGCCTAGTGTTAAGAAAATCACATTTGAAGCCAATGAAGAATTTCAGTCTAGTTTGTAAATAAACCTTACAGAGATGCCAGTGAAACCACTGTGAAATGTGCAGAACTGCTCTTTTGTAGCTTTTCGGTGCAATGTCTGTATTGAGACCTGTCCGTAAGTCCTGTGGCTGTCACCAAAGAAACCCCAGCAGTAAGGGAGGAAGTCGGTACGAAAGGAACAGATCCCCGTTCTCCATAGTCCTTAACATCGCTCCCATGGAAATGTCAGATTTAAGGCAGAGAGAAAGACCACCGGTAAAGCCACACTACCGTTAATTTAAAGACCTTTCTCCTCTGCAACATTCCCTTATGTTTTATAGTTTTATCTGTAATAAAATCCCTTTTCACTACTCAGTGTCAACTGCCAGTCAAAACGCATCCGAACAGTGGTACTGCCAGCTGCAATGAACAGGAATCCGATGGAAACCTCTGAATAACACCATAATTGCCTGAGTAAATGGCATTCAAACGAGGAGCTATACGGAACAGGGAAGTATCCTATCACCACGCTCAAGGGTAATGAGAGTCTGACACAAAAAACTGGTAGGTTGCTGATGGGAAATAAGATATCAAGCTTTTTTTTGGTGGAGGAGGAACAGCAGTCAGTAAGCGCTGTTGTAGGCGATTATCCCTTGACCTCTTCCTGCACCAGGTTTTTCTAAAGCTGCAGGTGGTCACATATGTCTACTCAAATAAATCTTACATTTTTTCTTATTTTGGGCAAAGATTACAAAAAAAGCCTAACTGGACACAAACAAGTTTTAAAAAGCTACTTCATATATAGCTCAGTTTTGAGCACATGTGATTGGAAAAAAGGTTTGTTTTTTACGTTCTTTAAAATCGAAGGGATTTCGCTATTTCCATACAATTAAACTCTTGCTTGTATTTAATTCAACAGTACAGAAATTACGGAGATCTAAGCTTTGTATATTCTCTATGTCGAGAAAAAACTAGCAGAGTGAAAGAAGCACTAACTTATAAAACACTGAAAGATCTTGTTTAGAGTAAAACAGCTTAATATTAGCTCAGGATTTTATTGGCTCTGAAACTGGTTTTTCAAACTGTTTTATTTTGCATTATCTATAGAATTATCTTTATTTTCAGCTGCTAGCTTTACAAAATTAATTGGACCAGTTAATCATAAACACGCGCTAATTAGTAGTCTGCTTTTTTAAAAAACACTTCCTAAAAAATGGTCATCTAAGATGGCCTTATAAGTGAAGAAAACTGTTCTTTTCAGTGATACCTCTCCGCACACTGTTTCCTTCTGTATTATGTGTGCTGCACAGGCAGGCTCCCAGTGGATGAGAAAATTCATATTTTTAACATACCAATTCTTTGAGATACAGAGCAGATGGTTAGAAATCATCTCTCTATGGGTAAATGAAAGCTTTGCCTCCCTAAGGATAGTACTTCTAGCCCATGTTGCAAACACCTGGCAATGCCTCTTAGAAGGAAAGTTAAAAAAAACCCAACCAAACAAAAAAAGTAAGCCAGTGCCTTAAAGTCAATGTTTCCAGAGCCAAAAAAGTGGTGGTTTTTTGGTTGGGTGTTTGGTGTTGTTGTTGTTGTTGTTTTGGTTTTGTGTGGTTTTTTTTTTTTTTTTTTTTTAAGATGGGCATATTTTTAAGAAAACAAAGCTCAAAATTTCCATTAGAAAAGTAATTACAATTTATGCAATTACACTAAACTTGGAAAACCAAAATTCCATTATGCTGTTAATAGACAAGGGGGAAAAAAAGGCAAACAAACAAAAAAAAACATCACACAAGACAGTGGCGAATGTCTGCCTACAACAGGAATGCTCCTAGTTTAATAAGACAGTTGCCTCTGTAAACATGCATTCAGCTCCTAAATGATGAGGGATAAAAGATCACCGTCTACGATCACATTGACTGGTAGAGGTCAAAGGTATCTAGATCCTTCTTATTTGAGGGAATGCAGTTATGAAAAGCAGGTCAACAGGGTTCTTGAAAAGCACTACACAGGAAATAACATTTATATAATTGAGTGCTTCTTCAGTTCTGTCATGAGAATGTAAATGATTCGCCGTGAATCTAATTAATATCTGCCTTCATCAAGGAACCAGACGCACAGAGAAGCTGTTGATTTCTAGAATTGTTCTTCTCTGCAGGCATGAGCACTGTCCCCACTTTCAGGATTCCATTGCTTGGGCGCTCTACGGATCTGCCAGGCTTCTGCTATGGTCTAGGTGACCCCACCACCCCGCTTAGATGGCAGTCGCTTGGTGTGCTGTCTTCAGAGCACTTCAATCTCCATCTGCTAAGAGCACCTGAGAGCCCGAAAAACCAAATCTCCCATATGGCACCACTCTTCAAAGTGAACAAAACTCAGCCTAATAAAGTTTTGATCCATTATAGCATGTGCAAACTAATCCAAAACCACAAAGAGAAGCTTTTGAATGATATGATATAGCACTATATGAATGAATGTTTAGGGATAAAAGATCATCATAACATATTTTTTAAAAGCTTTTATAAAAATATCTTAAGATTAACTTGAAGTAAGAATGGTTCACGAATTCAATTTCATTAAATTTTGCACTCATTAAAAAATAAAATATATTTTTACCATGGTTCAAGTGAAACAAACAACTTTGGAATTTTCAATTTCCTCTCCTTTTTCAAGAAAGGAAAAGGGCAAAGAAAGGCACACATAGAATAGGGGGATGTGTGTGTAAACATGCTTTCCTTTTCAATTTGGGAATGGCAAGATCAAGGAAAGAACCACAAAAACAATGAATAAAAAAGATAAACACATACAAGTGCTCAGCTGGTTTGTCCCCAACTGTGTGGCCAGCCAAAACTCCCAAGAAAGAAGGGGAATTGCCTGCCAAAATAGCATGTTTTTGAGAAGCGAAAGAGCAGGAAGACTAAGAAAGAGCAGAAAGACCAACAAGAATGGTCAGAAAACTGTAACCCTGCTGTACATTTTCATTCGGATCCACTGGTGACTGCATCACCTGTCCCCATGACCAGGAACTTCTACCGATGATAATAAACCCATTCTGCCATGTTTCAGGGACATTATGCAACCAAAATGCACTTTTAAGTTCTTAATTAGTTTTGCTTTATTTTAATTAAGTTATCTTCATTACAAGAGCTTAAGAACTCAGAGCTTTTTCTTCCCCCCTCTCAAAAGCATGTTTCCCATTTGGGATTTTCTTTGATCTCTCACTGAAACATAGAAGGGTTTGCAGATTAATTTCTGCAAAATTTACTCAAAGGTTGAAAAGTATATTCCAGTAGTAATTTATGATAAAATTCATCATGTGCTAAAACCTAAATTACTGTAACTGAAAGGGAGATGGGAAGAAAAAGCATGCACAGCACTTCCTACTTATGACTTTTCAGACTTTTACATAATACTTTTCCAACCTTTTATACCTTCTGAGTTAAATCTACATTTTTAAATCTATCATTTATTTCTGTTCTACCCAGTTCAGTACAATGCAGCGTTCAAAGTCAGAGGGTAAACTTTTATTCACAGGATCCAAAAATCTCTCTYAAGATCTACCAGATCCTGATTTGTGCTTCTGCGGTGCAAAGGGGCTTAAGCAGCTGTGTGTATGTTCATATGTATATAGCATTCCTAAACAGGAATATGTATGTTTTATGTGTATTTATTCAGTTCCTGGCACATTAGTTATCACTTACTCAGCACTTACTAATCAAMTAATTGCTTTATCCATAGGCAAAGCACACACACAGGTACCAGTCACTAAAAGCACCACATGTTCAGTTTATGCTACGTATCTTTAAGTGCCACATGCAAGCTTTTCTCACATCTTCCACCCAACAAGGTCAATGACATCTTGTTTAGAGCCTGGTCAGTCTTTTGATTGAAATCAGACATCCTACTTCTCAGCCCATAACCTAGTCCATAAATATTCATGCTCAAATCCCTTATTTACATCACAGCTACAATAATTCTTCATATTTTTCAGACTTGCTCAGTGCTACTATAACTTATGGATCAGGCTGGGCAAATACTGTTAAAGATCAGTATTAACWCGAAGACTAGAAACATCCACCATTTCATACAAATGCTGAAGTATTTTTGGAGGTGGGCAGGTGATAAGTCTAGGGGCAGCTTTGTTCCTCTCATTTTTGCTCTTCCTTTGACAAAAACGTATTTCCATTAAGGGGCCCAACCCCAAATCCCCTCCTGTGGATTTGAACCAGAGAAGGCTATTATTCAGCCTTAATTTGGCACACTTTATGGACACAGAAATCTAAAAAAAATATTCAGATAATGAGCAAGACCCAGATATCCCTGAGACAATTTTTACCTAATCAGCAAAGGGTGACACAATAATACGTATTTCAGCAAACTACGAAATGACATGATAGTGATGTTCTCTAATGACACAAAAATACTACAGAATAGCCACATGCCTTATTTAATACAATAGAGAGAGAAAAACTTTACCTGTAATCTTGTCATTTGCCAATCCCTACTCCAAATAGCCCTATACAGAATGGAAGTTGAAGTTCCAACAAGTTCACTATGAACCAGTTCTTCACAATTATCTTTTACCTCCTTGAAAACTGGAGGAAACATGCAAACATGTTCCCCAAGGTGAAGCTGTCCTTCTTTCCAAACAGCCAGACTTAGACTGAATGTTAATGTCAGGATGGAGGGTCAAAGCGACCATCACTTATCCCTCTATGTATGAAGAATGACAAGCCCCATAACAGAGTCAACAACGTGCCCTTTCAGCTGCTGACAGCTAGACAGTGCCAGGGTGAACATGACCGAAAATGCTCTCGTCTGTGGAAAGCCCTCAAAGCTTTCCACTGAAACAAGTCTTCTCTCTTTTTCCGTGTCACAGAACAAAGTGTCTTTGAAGAAACCATTTATATGGAATGTGAAAACCTCTGAGCCTCTCCACCTTGTTCTGTATTATCATAATGTATTCATAATATTATCATTTCATTTGCTCTGGTGTAAGCCTCCTCGTCAGGAGGAAATGGTTGTAACAGAAGACTTCAAAAAATTTTTACATAAATAAAAAATTAGTCTTTATGAGGAATTGTGAGGATCTCGGCAGGAACCTTCACAGGACACCCAAGAGCTCATATATGAGGACACTGTGTGCTTCCTAGTTGTCCTAGTTTCGGCTGGGATAGAGTTAAATTTCTTCCTAGTGCTGTGTTTTGGATTTAATATGAGAAGAATGTTGATAACACACTGATGTTTTTAGTTGTTGTTAAGTAGTCTACTAGTCAAGGACTTTTCAGCTTCCCATGCTCTGCCAGGTGCACAAGAAGCTGGGAGGGAGCAAAGCCGGGACAGCTGGCCCRRMTGGCCAACGGGGTATTCCATACCATGTGACATCATGCCCAGTATATGAATGGGAGGCGTGGTCCAGGAAGTAGCGATCGCTGTTTGGGCATTGCTCGGCGGGCGGTGAGCAATTGCATTGTGCATCACTCATTTTGTATATTCTATCATTATTATTATTGTTGTTATTATTGTTATTATTTGCCCTTCCTTTTCTGTTCTATTAAACTGTCCTTATGTCAATCCACRAATTTTACTACTTTTTTGTCCTGATTCTCTCCCTGTCTCACTGGGGTGGGGGGAATGAGTGAGCGGCTGTGTGGTGTTTGGCTGCCTGTCGGGTTAAACCACTACACTAGTCCAAGTATATATACCTTGATAAGCAACACAAACCTTCATATGCAAAAAAAATTCTAGGAGAGATGACTTGCATAATACATTTTTTGTACACATACATGCTTGTTGCTTCTTCAGGAAGCTCAATGGAGAAAAKACTAAGGCTTTCAGCTACTCCCAGGATCAAATCTCAAAAAGGTCTGACAGACAAACTCCTGAAAAGCAGAAGAAATGAGCAGAAGGATTGGGACTGAGAACAAGTCACGCTGAGCTGATTTCAAACCCAATTCGACGCAGTGTGCCGCTTACTGTGCCTCTAAGCAAGACTTCAAATGAATCTTTTTCATCTACTATCTGTTAGCTGTTTTAACTTAGATATTTCCAAGTTACACTTTTAACTTTGCTAGTTGTAAAGCTTCCAAATTTAATTGTAATGTTTTCACAGCAAATGTGCTTCTTTTTCTTAAAGTAGGATGGAAATCCCAACTTGAGAGAAATTATTTAAATAAATGCCATACACAATATTTTCTCTTTTGAAAACTGAAAACATTCATTACATAGCTTATTACAATACCTTTGATAAGTCTTCTGTTGAGCAGATGTTCCATTATTGTGAATTTTCATATACTAACATTTTTAGCAAATATTGGAAAATAATTTAGATAAATTTCATATATCAAAGGGTAATCAACGATGTCATTGTTTTAATTCAGTAGTTTTATTACCATGTAAAACATAACAAAACTGTTTCCTTTGATGATTTCAAACTCTAATAGAGTGACATCTGCCCAAGCAAGGAAGGAAAAGCACATACTAAACTGTTGCAACATTTGAAGATATCAGGAACATTGTGGGAATAAAAAAAATTCTGCTCTGTTTATCATCACTTAGAATAAAGAAAAAGTTTTAAATCTTCTTTTAAAGTGTAGGTAACTTCATGAAAGGAATATACAGCTAGGTAAGATGTAGGTAATTCAGATGACTGTATAATGGGAAAACAAAGTTATACTTAAAAAAACAAACAAACAAACAAACAAACAAAAACAGAAAAAAGAATTATAACCAGCAAGTTATCTTAAAGGATGAAAAAACCCTAAAGCAGTATGAAAGGAACTATATAGTACCCGGACTGAACTGAACCATCTTCTTTGCTTTCTCTTTTGTTTCCCTGGGGAAGGATGTTGAGGCTTTGTTACCATTGGTGGTTGATTTGCTTGTTTGCTTTGTTTTAGGACTCAAGGACTAATTTTGTTCCTTTTGCCAAAAATTAGGTTTTTAATATTGTATCAGATAGTTTAATCCTAAAATTGTACCGTCTTCCAGCAACTAAATGGTTTGTTCAAGAAGAATCCCAAGAGCTCATATACTCTATTACTTCTCCTGTATTCRGTGGGCCTTTCTCCCTTCCCTCCCACCGTGTGCTTCAGGAACAACTGGGAGTCATCAGCGACTTCAGAGAACCTCAAAACACGCAGGACCATCAGCGACCTCGTGAAGTTATCCAGTCCAGCTCCTTCGATGTACAGCACAGTCCCGTTTCCTAAGGCCTGTCTAGCCCACAGTTATCAATGCAGTTCTTAAATCCTGCACTGAAATTTCTGTCCTCCTTAGCTCATCTATTCCAGTACTCAGCCACTCTTACAGAGAGAACATTTGCCGTAACGGGCAGCCTAGCTGTCATTACAGCAATCAGATAATATTTACCCAGCTCTGAACTGCCGCTTACAGCTCACACTTAGGCGCAGTAACACGGGGCTATCCATCTTCTCTACCCACTCTTTTGTCGTGCCATTGCCAATCATTTAATACTAACTGCTCTGCTAACCATGATCAGTGTCACGGAGATACTGGCCGAGTTTGATGGATAGCAAAGCTGGTTTTTATCCCACGGCGATTAATGTAACGGGCTGGGAGAGATGTATGGAAGAACTTGCGACTTGCACACAATTTAAGTACATGAATATAGTACATAATGACACGAGGATGGCAAGGCAGGAGAAGCGAGAACCAAACTCTTGGAGAAAAYCTTATCAGAAGACAATAAACAATTAAGACATATTTGCAGCTAGGAAGGAAGCCCTGTCCTACCATACTCTCATAGTCAGGAGTGCCAAGCCTGCTGTCACTAAACATATCTCAGAATGATCCCACTTAAAGTGACATGAAATAATGATGAACAGGTTTCAACAGCAGATGGAAGCCTCTTACATAATTCAATTTTAATGACCAGAGAAGTCTTACATACAAAGGTTTTGTTTTGTGCAACAAGAGATTTATATGAAATGAAACAGCCAAATCTGCTACCGTAAGCAACTACATATGTTTAAGACATGTTCATTTTATATTGGAATAATTAATCTACAGGGAAATGGGGTTAAAAACTGTAAGATATCCTTATACTAAACTCAATGATTAAAAGGATGAAAGAACTAGCAGAAAAACAAGCTAAAATTCCTTTCTAAATACAGTCTACATAAACAGCTAAAAGGAGAGTCTTATTACCAGGGTTAAGTATTCCATTTGAATTGGATGCTGCATAGCTTTAATACCGAAAAAGCTCAGAACAAATATTAAAAATGTGGTAGTAACACTAGCAACTTGCAACAACACAAGAAATAAAATCTATTTTTCTTATAAATCATTTTAAAACTGACTCCAATCCTACAAATGGTTCCATATTTAAGCTGGGCCTTACTGAAGTCGTATCCATTATTTGAAATAACTCAAATCAACAGTTCTAAGTTAAATTGTAAGAAGTCAATGGCACACCAAAGGGTCGCCTAATATAGGCTTAATTGCAATTGCAATTAAGTCGGAAAAGTAGTTAAAATTGTGATCTTCTGCAGTTCAGGTCTGACTTTTTTCATAGCATGATCCAAGACTGATAATTTAAGGTGTAATTTAGAAATGTATTCATTGAATATTAATTTTCACACCACTAGAGAACAATGTATTGTGATTTTAGCTGCAGCTGCTGCCAGTATGCCTTGAATGTGAATATTTGAGTGGGCAAACATATTATTTAGAGGTAGGAAGATGTAATATTTASTAAAAAGTTACTACTGGAAAATTTTTAAATGGCATTTACAAAGGCAGCTTGTATTCTGTCTAACATGGCAATGTTACAAAGGATCACATGAAAATAATGGATGGACTTCATATCTGAAGCACCTTGCTGCTTTGTAAAAATATAGCTAACATATATGCATATTGCATCACCTGGAACAGCACAGTCTCACCCAGCTACCTACAAACAAGTTTAGAAACCACCTCTGCTTGGATTTATTATCCCACCCAGGACAGCGGGAATAGCACTGGGTGAGTTATGTGAGCCTTGAGTAAYGGCACGCAGGATTAATGAGCACATATGCCCATTTGCTCCTTGGAAACAAGAAAGAAACAGTCAAAGCTTTGACACTAGGGAGAAGAGTTGAGTTGACAAAAGGATGAGAAGACCATCACAGGCCTCAAGTACGGACCAGTAACAAAAACTTATTTTTAAAGCAAGCTAGGAATTGCCCATCTCTGATGAGAGCTTTCTTGCAGGAAGGAGCTCTTGTCTTAGGGTGCATTCTAGGATCATCGGCGGTTCATCATGCAGGAAAACCAAGTGCTATTGCTCTGAATTATTTAATTTTATACAAAATATTATCATAAATATTTATTTATTGAATGTTTTGAAAATATTAAAATCTTTTTAATGTATATATATGATTGATTTTTAAGTATTGAATTATTCAAAGGCAAACCAAAACCAAAGAACTATCAGTTTAGATAATTATTTCTTTGGCTTATTAAGGTGAAATTCTGTTATCCTTCATAGATGTTAACTTGTATTTTTAAAAAAATACTGTAGAAAGACAGGTATCAAAACAGATATAAGGGAAAATAAAGACAATTTTTGATACAATGTTATCAAGCAACTTTGTAGAAATAATAAAAATAAGTTTAGTGCCAACACATATGGATACCTGATAAACAAAAAGAGACCCACATCCTTATGCAGGGTTCAAAGGCAGTGTTCCTGTGGGAAGGCTTACACCAGCTATTGCCTTTTTCAGATCCCTGATATCCCTAGGGCTATTTGTGTCACACAGGACAGTCAAGAGGATGGAAACAATCAATCAGAAAACAGAATCAAGAACAGAATCAATACGACGGTATGCATGATTCCACACACATGCTAAAGGCTTTAGTTGTACAGAAACCAAGGATGAAATAATTTCATTTTTAACGTAACTGCTTTCTTCAAACTGTCCYGGTATCTGAGGATTGAAGGGTGGCCAAGGCAATCTTAACTTTTAAAAATTTCCACTACAGTCACAGAAATCAGGCTCATAAGCCTGATGTGCTGAGTGAGGAGTTAGCGGGCACCTGAATAAATATGAYATACCGCAGCTTTCGCAGAGGAAGGTCCCACCTTACAACAAAACCGGCTGGAGGACAACCATCACAAATACACACTCAGGTCCCCACTCTCTCCTCTCTCCAAAAATCTTTAAGTGACTTTTGAGGCTTTCCATATGTGGGGAACAATAATTAAAATTCAAGTGATGGCTGAGGAAACAGGAGAGGAAACCAAGAGCTTCATATTCAGGAAAAATTGGCCAGCTTTAAATAAAAAACAAGACATCCTCAGGTTGTAARCTCGGGATAAAACCTGCAGATGTCATCATTTTAGCAGGTCAAAAGGATGATCGATGTTTAACCTTTGTTAGCAATAACCAGATCTCACGTCAGCAGGAGGGGTGCTGAGGATTTTATTGTCAGCAGCTAGCAAAGCTGGTATTGTGCTAAGAAAATTATGCCTTGGTTTTACCACACATAAAGGGGAACAAAGACTCTCTTTGAATTGAGCTACCTTGGCTCTCAATGCTTATTACTGCTTACCTTTAAGTGATTTCATGTATATYGAAGGTGAGCTGTGCCGTATACTGTAAAATACATAAAATCCTGTAAACTGTCACTTTCTTGACAGCGTTACCACAGTCGTTCCCAGCTACCTCCAGGTGATGCAAGAACATATGCTTGAAGTACCTCTTCTGGGACTTATTAAACAAACAGTATGTTCTGTAGATTAAACTATAATTAGGTATGATGTCAGTATTGYAAAAGCGCAGTAATTATGCCCCCATTTGTTCTACTAATTTCCTTAGCACCAAAAACGTGAATTCTCACAGGCTAGCATGAAACTGGTAGTTCACAGTTCAGAAGTCTCCTCTCATCTGATGGGTAAAAATACTTCTGTAAAACTAACAAAGCCAGCAGGTTTCTCTGAATTTATTTATTTATTTTTTWAAATAATTTAAAGACTTCAGGGGACTTTGGATCAGGCCATAAATAAGGAGCCCTCCTATTTCTATGCGGTATGGACCACTTAACAGAGTTAAGTAGCATTCATCCTTATACCATCTCCTCCCTTGAGGATAGAATAATAGCAGATGCCTACACAGAAAAAACAATATTAGGAAGCATGTATTTTTAGCAACTTTAATTATATTCTAGCAGCAGGAAATAAAGAGATGCAGAACCACACGACCAGCCAATTCTCCCCAGAAGACAGACGCGGCTTTGGAGCTCCACAGCAGAAAGATGTTACTTGTGAGTGATTTCAAGTCAGGGAATTACTGAGAAGGCTGTTTCTTTGGTGCTGTGCTAGTTATTCTTTGCAGCTGCTCTACAGAACCTCAGCGACTGAGCTAAATCACTAAAGCAGACGCAATCCTTATGATCCCTCAGAAACATATGTGTACGTACACACACTCCAGAAAGAGCTGGTTTGGCCTGATCTATGTTCACAGTGATAACAATGTGTTTTGGTGCTTATATATATTTTTATTTATAGCACCATATTTCTAAGTTTCTCCAGCTGGGGATTCATTAAGAGCAGTCCGCTATACTTTAGGACAAGAGCAAAGGCAGTTTTACCTCTCAAATCCACTGCGGTTGAAAAGATGCAGACCTGAATGCCAACCTAGACTGTGCAATATCTTTAATATGCATCCTAAGCAACTGATATTCTAGCCATATAATGGTCAAAGTAACACGGGGAGATCCAGAGAAACGGGGKTTTGAAATATCTGAGTTGATGAACTCAAGTAACTTCCTTCAATGCACTAACAAAGTAGTTTTTCTGGGAGTAGGCTGAAGGAAAGATACAGGACAAAACATTCAAATCACTACTACTACTGATCACATGCAATCTTTTTTTCATTATACCTATTACTTCTTCTGTATGCAAGGCATGATGTACAATTTAGATTTCATTTAAGATGCGGGCGACAAAAGAGCTTCATCCCATTCATAAACGACAGACTTTCCTGCTGCAAAGTCTGTATCTCTCACCRAGCAGCGCAAATAAATGCACAATTTGATAGAAGCTCAGCTTAGGAAATATTTACATCACAAAGGTAAATGTTTAGTTTGGTGGTTTAGTGCCAYATTAGTTTAGGGGGAAATAAAGCCTCGTATGTTGACTACGAAGGGACGTGTTTGTGGAGCTGCTGGAGGGCACCTGCTTTGCCTCAGTAAGAGCCCCCACCGCCGCCTCCATCACCAGCCCAGCACAGACGGCGGCAGCTCCCACCCAGGGGCTGCTATCTGGTTTTTAAGATGCACAGATTTGAAACCTGGAATAGGAAATTACTATTGTACAAAGCAACAGAGCATCCCATGCATGTTGCGCTTCCAGGGTGGATGTTATTGGCGTAGACAAAATTATACCTACGCTAGTGACTTCGTATTGTGGAAATAAATAACTGGTGAAAGAAATCCTCACTCAGAACAACGTCACTTTATAGAACAGCATTTAAATGCATGAGTTTTACAACCCCTATTAAAATAAGCGTTAATAARACCCACACGCTTACAGCATATGAATATACACTCTTGTGGGCGTATCTATTACAGCTTCAAGAACCAGGGCCAGAAGTAGACACTCCCCAGGCGCACAGCCCGCTCGCGATGGAACACCCCYGAAGAAGGGGATGCAGGAGGCGTTTGCTGCGGCGCGGCTTTGGTGCCTCACTCCCTCCCAGGTGCTGCGGAGTGCACGGTCCCGAGCACTTCAACGGCCRTTGCACTTTGGGGTTATCTTTGGGGGAAGTACCCGTGAAGATTCCTTACCACTCAGAACRATGTTTTAAGCGAAACATAAAGAAATGTAAAGCCTGGCAATCAATAACACAAGCAGAGGTCTCCTGCACGATGGGTCTTAACATTTTACAGTGCCATTAACGCATCCTTGTGCACTTCAACACTTCAGGACTGAACCTTGACGTATTCTTTAATAATCCAGCAGGAATATAATGCTGACTGTGAGTTCTTAGCAAATGAAGCTGTCCGCACTCAATACTTTTTGTCTAAAACTCTGCCAGGAACACATGCTCTGCTATATTCAATATGATACCCTTTGTATGTTACTGCCAGGGCAAGTTGAAGTACTGGCTCTTGTAAGCCAACTCTTACAAAGCTTTTTTAAAACAAACAAACAAACAAACAAAMCAACAACAAAAAAACCCACCAAACCAAATTAGTACTTATTTTATGCTAATAAAATCATGTACAGTATTAACTGTTCAAGTCATCATTTGAAGGCTTGGGTAATAAATATTTAAAATATTGCATTTCTTAAAAATAATTGCAATAGCTCATATTATGCTGTGATAGTAAAAAAAATATTAACTTTAATTTTACGTACTGTATTTACAGAACAAATACAAGCCTGAATTAGGGCTCAGGGAATGCAATATTTAGATTGTACAATCTAAATATATATCCCTGGGAAAAACAATTAATTATCTTTGTTACTGCCACTGCTGCTGAGAACAGCTGCAATTCCTGGCTTGCCAAGTTCACGTCATTGAGGGTTATTCCTATTAATATCAATTAAAGTCTAAACTGTTTGAGTCTCTTCAATAACGATGCTCAAGTAGATTTAAAGTGCCATTTGACAGAAAGCACACCTGTAGCAGAATGGTGGCACCTATTTTTTTTAATGGAAAAAAAAAAAGATTAAAAAACATAGATATGGCTCACTAAAACGTGTTCAACCACTGGTAACTGAGGCTCACTAATTCCCAAGATAGCTCCAAAGACCTTTGTATTTACTTCCACTTAAGAAGTGTGGTAAAAACCTTGTTCCTTTATTGAACTGGAGATACTATTACACCATCACTTGTGGACTGCAATTAAATCAGCCCGTGAAGTTGTGTCAAACTGGTATTAAGCACGTTGTATGGCTTCACCATTGAGAGCACTTACAGACCATCGCAGCTGGAAGGAACTCCTCCCTTGACATCTCAGCCATGCCTTTCATTTACCTAAACTATGAGATCAGCAGAGAAATTAATCTTCTCACCTTAAGAGAAGTCCATGCTTTCCCTCACATAGCTTTTGACTTTTGTTCCGATGACTATTTTCAGTTACTCAAATATATTTCTCACGAAGCCATTGTGGGCTGACTAGTATAAAGAACAACTATCACCTTGCAACGAGTTTCTTTAAACTATAAGCAAACAAGTTCAGATACCAGAAGACTGATATTGATTGAACCAAGTCTAAGTAAACTGAGGCTTAGTAATTAATAAATTAATAATTTCTCATCACTTACCTTCTAATTGACTGATAATAATACAGGACATTTTTTTTCCCCATCCAATCCCACTATGTTTCAAGGACACATTTTTAAAATATTTTTTTTAGATACATTTTTTGCAGTGGCATTAAAGAAAAAAAAAAAAGCAGCAATAGCAATAGTTTCGGATATATTTCCGATGACCACGTGAGACTGAAGTAATTTATGATGGGTTAGGATGAAACATTAGGTAAGACCCAGCAACACACACGGGATGTTCTGAAAGCTGCTTTGTGCATCTGCACAAAGAAAATATTTTTTCTGTTATTTGCTACCTAGTAAAGATCACTATCATAAATATAAAGAAAGTTTAAGCAACAACAAGTGCTCAAATCCTGGAAGATTCAAATACCAGAAAAAATACAGGAGATTTTAAGGGCAATTTGACAAGAAAAATAAACCATATGTTTCATTTTGAAGTATTCCAGGTAAAAGACATGAATATTGAAGAAGACCTAAGGTGATGAATGCAGCTGAATACACACGGGAAGACTTTTTGAATTCACACCACCTGTATAAAGTTATTGTGAAGATCCCTTGAGACAYGTATTAAACTGCCTGGATACTTGAAAGTATTTTGGAAACTGGCCTTTGGTGAAAATAAAAAGAAGATGACGTTGTAATATTGCAAACAGTTGATCAAAACATTCACAGTTTTGAAGCCAAAGACACAACTCAGAATAAAAATAGGACAAGATGCCCTAGTCACACAATATTTTGTTCATTGCTTTGCTAAATGGACCGAGGACTTTTTTATCATTATTATTAGAATATGACAGAGAAGATGGTAAGTCAAATATAGGTGGTCATGACTTTCCCAAAATCTCCAGCCAGGAACACTAATGTGTTTTAAGCAGTCACTGGAGGGGGCACGTGAGGTGTCCTGAGGACGCGCCAGGTCAGGTGTATCTCACAGCCCGAGTAGCTTAAGGTTCAAGGCTCTGTTCACACCATTCCCGTCATCCCCATGGACTGAGGCATAAACATGCAAACTATCTATGTTATGCTTCACAAAAGAAATAATTTTTAAACCGCCTTGGCCATTGGCTTACATTTGCCAGTCGGATCACTCTTTCTCTTTCCATCTCCTGCTGTGTTGATGGAGATCCACRTCAGAGCAGCACTTTACCCCAGCCCGGACCTCGGGCAGCACTTTCCCTTGCCTTTATTCAATCAGAAATATCACACTGTGAATCCATTTCAGCTAAAAGGGGCACGACACAATGCAGTCTGAGGAGCCAGGAGGTAGAGCTGGCTCCATAGTTTCCCTCTTTTGGCAGATGTGTGACCAGTTTAACCTCCCACAGAGATTTATCTGCCGTTCCAAATGAATTTTACCTTCTGCAGCAGAAATACTTGTGTATTCGTGAGCACTAGGGAGGAAAAGTAAAATCTCTCACACTTTACAAAGATGAACGAGTTACAAGTCCATGTTTCTACAGAACTCTTCCAAACTCTACCCCAGAAAAATCAGGTCTTTAAGGCTTTTATTGGAYACTTGCATGAGAACTGCTTTTCATGGTTTCACTCCCCAACGGTGCCTGACCTCAGCAAGGACAAGAAAGGTGGTGTTTGGTCCTCATGGTTTTCTGCGTTGGCCCAAACACGCTACTGGACACCAACCRTCTCCCCTCTCATTTCTACCAAGTGACATTACTTCATAATGACCCAGAAAAGCTGGCRGGAGGAAAGAAGTCTCTCTCATTTGAAGAGGGAAAAGGCCAACAGTGCCATGGGACTGTTGTTAAGGAAGCAAAAATGAGATGAAATGATGTTGGAGATAAGACAGACAAGAAAAAAAACAACTAAAAAATATTAAAAATTACCAGGATGAAGGCAAAACAAAGAGCAGCTCAAGGAGTTACTAGGTTGCATGAACATCTTTTATACACTTAGAAACTGGACCTCTGCACATCTAAAATCCGCAGAGGAATCAGGTGAGTCAGAAGGAACCTTTTATCAGTGCTACACTTAAGTTTGCATCAAGTAGACAGAGAGAACAACCTTTGAAACTGAAGTTCTATTCATCATTCAAAACCAAATGCAGTATCGCTCCTGTTTAACTCAATGCTGCTTCTAATAAAGTGGTTTAGACTCATTTTATTGGCTTACAAGTTCATTTTTATTCTGATCAGATTCACTGATAGACACCATCGTGCTTCCTCATCTTGTCGAAAGAACACAGGACCAAGACAATCTCAAGGCTGACATTTCAGCACATAATAGTACATTTATCATTCAAAAGCAAACATTTTATTTAAAAAATAACCCARCTAGCATCCTGTGGCAGGTAAAAATCCTTTTAAGTTTTTCTAATCATGGTCAAACRCCACCAACATAAAAGAGACCACTTCATAAAAAATTCCTATTTTTCCTTCACCCCTGAAGGTAACTGCTTTAAGCACTGCATATAATTAAAATTCAGCAACACTGAACTTAACCTAGATAGTTACTTTACATAACTTAGAAGCGATGAATAATAGAAAAATCTGCAGAACTACACCGATTATAGGAAAGTCATTTTATGAGTGTTCCAAAAGTAACGACCTCTTTGAATGAACTCAGATTGCATTTCTTTTGTCTTACCAGATACAAGCTAACATTTCCCACTTTCTGCACTTTCTATTATTTTTCAAATAGTTCATGAGAAATTCTGTTATCATTTTTCAGAATTTTTGGTGATGCTTTACCTCCTCTAGGCATGCAATTATATCACTAACCCAGACAGACATGTCTTCCCTCAGTTTTCTGGTGTACTTTCCACAGAAGGACATAAGAGCTCGAAGCTCAATTTCTACTTGCAGTAATGCTACATTAGTATCATACAACTATATTTGTACATACAAAAACCATTCGTGCACAACATGAAGTATAACTTTTCCTTGAGTATTAGTACACTCACATAAACAATTAAGAAATCCAGCTTGCTGAAATGTGATCTGGGGAATGAAGATCACCAAGAGAAGAGATCAAGTAACATTTATTTAGCAGAACAAAACAAAGGCTGACAGGATTATCTTCACCATCTACGAAGATGTTAGAAGAGACACAGGAAAAAAGAATGTTTATACAGGTGTCCTTGTGCATCAGTATCTAAACTGGCCATGATTKAATGTAAAGAAGGTTAGAAAAGCTAGATTTTGAGAGGCTTTCCCTAAGGACCAATAAAGGCATAAAACAAATTAGAAAAAAAAATTACAGTGGAGCTTAAAGAAAGTTATGAATGGGATATAAAGCTGCTATATATAATACATTCCCAACATTCTTGATCCATAAAGCACAGATGGTATGACCAAAACTTTCCATAGTCTGTACTAATGAGCATGTTTACACTTAAATTTAACTTGTTTACTCAGAGCTATTATCAATGGCATTTTTTCACTGTGTTACAAAGACCAGAAGCTGGCATCAGCCAACCTGCATTTAAAAACAGCAGCCAAAAGGAAAGCATAATGTTACCGTACCCGTATCCCTTTAAAAATCTCTGTCCTCCACTTAATTGCAATGACCCRAAAGTAATAAGCATTTCCTGGAACATACAAAGTATTCTTTTTTGACGAGGACAGAATATATTTGTTTCCCAAATTAGGTGGAACCCTACAGATGTTGGCATTAAGTGTACTGATGGGAATCATGATCATCTGTCAGAAAAATGTATAAATCCTTTGGGCTCTATAACAAGTTGACGGCATTCCTGTGAAATATTAACTAGGYACAATGCAGACATTGACATTTAACTCTGTATTTCCACTGGATTTTTTTCCGACTCATCATTGCTCTCTCCAGTTTTCTCAGGCTCCGTATTTTACAGAAATGGCCATATGTTTAGATTTGTATTTGATGACATAATTGCAAAACTGCAGYGAGCAAGCAGCTAGAGCTCTGCATATGAGCTGTGTTGTGGCCGCAGAGCTAAAGAAACCTTCTGCAATGCAGCGAAAATCACATTGACAACTTCCAAATCTTAGCAAGGAAATGGGTATTTATATTGTCAGCTATAGTAGAAGCATGAAACCAGGCAGYCCTTAATATAAACTAGGTCTCCCCGTTACTTTTACAAAAGTAATAGAGGAAACAGTTAATTTGAATCTGTCCAAGTTGCTGGTTTCTGTGGAGAAGAGGAGTTGGCCTTTCTGTAATCTGTCATCGTTCACAATACAGCAGTATGGTCAGACAGAAACTTCATGAATGCTTTATGAAGCTGTAGGTGGTAGAAAACTGCTTCTTGCTCAAAAGAGCAAAGTTAAGAGTTAGAATCTTTTTCTCGTCAAGAATTCCTTCACACACCCAAGGACTCTCTTCTTAATTAAGTTTCACTAGAAGTGGTATGCTTTCCACATACATGCAAGATGTTTCACTTTTTGACAAACAGGCTTTTTTCTGATTAAGTCTACCTAGTTGAAAAAATTTCCAACCAGCAACTTCTGAAACACTCCAAAGAGAGCTTGCTCAAGGTACAGCAGCACTAGAGGTGCACGGGGCAGGGGGGATTTARCAATAACTGCAAGTATCTGTCCTGCTGTTTCATGTGCAACTCATTAGATCATCCCTCCAGAAGAGCTCCAGAAGGTAACAAGTCATCAAACGCAGGACAATATTTCATTCTTGAATCATAACACAGCTTTCTAAGGCCTTCAGCTCTTGACAATCTTAGCTGAGGATGTAAATGTAGTTTTTTCAAGGCACTGAAGAAGCCCTGAGCTTTCAAGTTGATCTCCAAACTATGAAAGCAGAAGAAAGTAACTGAAATTGAGATATTAGGTGAAAYCCTTCACTGCAGCTGCGCATTGCTTCCCACCAGCTTCGAGGCTTCACCCACCTGCCTGGATAGCGGCATGGTTCAGATCTGCCCTGCGCTGCACTGGTGAAATCCTGGCCGTAAAGAAGAATCCCACCGAATTCACAGTGTACGATTCCACACAAAAATAGTGAAGTGTCTGTATAAATTTGTAGTATTTACTTGGCCAAAACTGCCATTTGGGTGACTCTTTTGTCAGCGTAAGATCCACGGCACTACCTTGGTACCAAACCGTTTTTGTAAAGACCAGTCGTACACTAATTAACCRCATAAGGAGTAAACATTATACAGGCAATAAACAAATAAAGTGGAGGTGGCCAGAGAAGCAAACGGAAACTATTTCCTCACAAAATACAGTGCTGTGGCCATGGAAATGCTTTCCAAAGTCAGGATAACAGCATCGGGTGGGGCTGTGGGCACGGCATGCCGTCCTGCCAGCCCGTAGGAGCTGGGGACCCTCGGGCATCTCTGAGCTGTGCTGGAGATACGGGCTTGCACATCAGGTTCCCCCAAACAGGAGATCGCTCCATGTGGTACTGGGAGCACTTTCAAACTTACGCTTGAATTGCTTCTCTTTTTCTATATTTTTAATTTTTAAAACTATTAATAAGCTTTAAGATTACAACTGAAACCAAAGTAAGCATTTAATTTTACTGGTGTTTTCTAAAATTTCTTTATACACTAAACAAGGAAATGCCTGATTTTCTTCAAATGCTAAAGAAAGCCAAACTTCTTCAAAATCTTTCATGGAAGAAAACTTCTGTCCTCTGAATTCTTCTAATCAGAATATTAAAGTAATTAAAACTCATCCAATGGAGCTAATTATCATTTCAACAGAAGCAGAGCCAAGATTCAAGAAGAGAAGTGCTATTAAAAAAAACCCAAACATACAATCAACAAAAACTTGTACTCTCTAGGAAAACATAATTGGTCTAACTTGATATAGATGTACATTAGTTCTTGGATGCAAAAAGCAAAGCTTGATTACAGCAGTAGAGAAAGCTACCATGATTATCCTAATTAAAAATTTGCCAAGTATTTATAGTATAATACAAGGAAATGACATTCATTATCCTATAAACTATTCAACAAACCATTAAGCACTGTAATAAAATCAATTGGCAAAAAGAGGTGCAATTATATTTATATTTGTGTAAACTCCTTAGTGAACTAAAACCAAAGCAGCACTCAGTCTCAGTATTCTTTATACAAGCAGTGCAAAGGTGTTTGAGAGATTCAGAAATATAAAAGTATTTCTTAATTAACATGCTAACAGTTGTTTAATCAGTTAACTTCCAATTCAGTAGCCAATCGCCAATTACACATCAGGTTTGCAGAGCACTGAGTTCAGAAGAAGAAAAAGAAATTTCAAAAAGCAGTTACCACTCAACAAAACATAAATAAAAGTCTAAAACTATTTTACCACCTTTTAAAATGTGTTGATTTATTCTTAATTAACTGATGAAGCAGCATTCTGAAGTCTTTCGATCACTACACACACAATTAACTCATAAGCAATCAAAGAAATTAGAGAAAAAATTAGAAACAGGATTGTCATAAAGCGTTGATCATCTACACCTGCAATACACATCTGCTGGAGTTTAACTTGCATTAGGAAACAACTGGACCAGCCTACCTTTTTTATTTWTTTTTTTTTTAATATTTTAAGCATAACATTGTCCTTTGGCTACGCTCGYGGAGAGCTGCTACCTTCCAGGGTTTGCTTTCACATCAACTAAGCTGGTGAGTAATCTCTCATCAATTCATTTGGCATAAAGTGCAATAAATAATATTTTTTTTAAGCTCAAAGGTTGGTTAAGCACCTGCAAAAACAAAACTAAGTTCTGTGGGTTTGCCAACATACATATATTTTGGAGAAGCAATTAATGTCTTTGAGGTAGTGTGTTAGTGCAAGGGGAACTCTGTGCTTTGATCTCATTAGTGAGAATGAATCACGACCGRAATTCACCAGGGTAAATAAAACCTGGAGACTAAGCTCACATCCATCTCTCCTACTGCAGAAAAACAGGAGASTATAACTAGGACTTCTTCACAATAATGTGCATTATTCCGCAGATTCATCCCTTCGTCTCCTAAAATGACAAATAAAATACAAACATAACTATATTTTATTATTTCTAAGTAGCCTATCTTTTCCTCCTTGTTCCAGGAGATCTGTGACAACTTCCATTTCCAAAAGCAAGTATAGGAAATGTTTGTACCATATCTTACGCCTGCTTAGTCCTCTGAGAATAAGAGATGCAAAGCAGTTGCACATATTATTAAAAACCCCAACCCTCTTACACGTACTTGCTAGAGACTTCAAGATGAGCATTACCTTAAGTGTAAGTTCAATTTTAAAAATCCATTAGTTACACAAATAGATCTAATACCCTGTATTGAGGCTACAAGGCACCCACAAACGCCGGTCCTCCCCACCTTCTGCAGTGTCCTTCTGCACGTACCATGCACCGTACCAACCGCCGGCATTCGCTGCCAGCAAGGCTGAGATGCAGTGCTAAGCAGAAGGATGACTGGAAATCTGTAGCCGAAGCTCGCAGAAACAGCTGTTTTCTCTCTGGTAATGTAGAAACTAAGTTTTACAGCACTTTCTCTCTCACGAGAAATATGAGCAATGAAAAATCCAGCTCGTTCCTCTGCTTTCGGCCTCCAGTTGAGAAAAGGGACATCTGTTTGGGCTGAACACCCCCTGCCAGCTGACAACCTTAAAAACACTCAGAGGAACAAACACCAAATAGCAAATTTTGATGTTTTCTTTCTCTGTTATTAATATTTCTTCCCTTACAATAGGATATATATTTTTTTTCACTCCCAGTGTACACTGAAGAGTCAACATGAAGAATTTGTACCTATATTAGAGGGGAAAAAAAATCCCAAATCTAAGAGCAACACCTCTTCCCACTTAGTTGTGATGTCCTTCAGATTTATAACTCAAGCAATGATGCATATACATGCTAGCAGACCATTAATTAGAAGGGGAACTGTTCAGTATAAGAAATGGATGGACCAGATTTAGAAGCAGGCTTACAAGTGAAACCAGTAAAGTGGAAGGTACTGGCTACTCAGCTCCAGCAGCAGCTCCCCCCTTCCTCAGTGCCCTGGCAGATGATTCGGGCACAGGGACGCAGTTATAAATCTGTTTTCCTTCCGCAGAAGTTGTGGATTTTCCACTAGGAATTACTGACCAAGTTCTTATTTATGTATATACACACATTTATATTATGAGGGTAGGTGACATGGAATGGAACAGTTGGAMGGGACCTACAACAATCATCTCGTCCAACTGCAGTATAACATAACCATGACCWGCTGGCCTTAAATCTCCACAATGCACAGCCAGTGACATACTCAAAGGAACAGGATTTGGCCCTTCCGAGTGAATCAGTGAGCCTTTGTATTTCTTGCCATGCGTTTTCCTGCATGTATTTCAGCTTCGCGTTATCTCATGTGCTGACAGCGCTATTAATCTCAGCTGGAGAAATATAAGACAATTAAAATATTAGCTTCTTCCTTAAGCCTTCTGGAAATTTTGAGCGGTACCATTTCCGAAAGAAGAGGAGAACAGTTCAACCTCACTCRCTTTTCCTCCCACCAGCTTCAAACTTACACGTTTAATATCCGCGATGAATATAAGTGAACTTAATGTCTTTATTGACTACATTTTACAGGGCAGATACTATGCAAAGCCCTGTGGGAAAATAACAAGGACACAAATTAAGCTCAAACAAACAGAATTAAATCTGTTTATTATCCTGCTTTTCCAAATTTACATAGAGTTACACAGCCCGGGACTTGCAGAACCGCTTGCCCAGTCCCGTGGCTGTGAGGGCAGCCAGGCAGTCGGGGTTACCAGCGCCGAGCGCCGATGGATGCCATCAACGCAAGGCTGGGAGCTGCTGAGCAAAGAGGATGAGTTCAGGGAATAGAGCTATGAAAAGCTAAATTGCCTTTTTAAAAGGCCTACTTAATTTTTAACAGGTTTTTGATAATACAGGAAAATTTAAGGAGCCATATGCAAGGAAACAAGTCCTCCATCTGAGGAAACTAAACCACGTTTCTTGTTTAAGTAAAACGCTAGAGTGGCAGCAAACATTTTTAGTGCTAAGAAATGTTGATGGTGTTTTGTTTAGTATCATTGAGATAAAAGATGAAGGGGAGGATTAAGAGGAGGAACGTGGTATGTGATAAATTCAGCGCGAGAACACATTCAGAGTGAAAAACCTCACTTTCCTCCAAATTCAACTTTCACAATCCAGCAGACACTTGCTATTTTTGCCCCACGCAAACTTCATGTCTTGTTTTTAAACAAGCAGCGACCTGTTTGCGATTGCAGCTATTTGTCATGAGCCACCAAAGGGATCATGTAATGTTTTCACAAACTAGACTCAGGAAAGGACTTTTATGAACTCTAAAAATAGGATTAAACCCCCTCAGTGCTGCTAGCACACATTCCTCCCACTTGCCAAACCCAAGCCTGCCGCCCCTTTTTAATTATTTGAGTGCACAAGGACGAAGCCAGGCAAAAACATGTTTTCCTCTCTCTTTTATAATCCTACCGGAGGGGCTACTTCCCTTATCATATATATTCCATGTTTGCTGAATATTATTCCCTTTTTGCTCTTCCTCTTTTTAGGTTATTTCAATTTTTATTTAAATAGAAGCTAAGGATGAACAGCTTTTTTTTTTTCAAAAGAAGACATCTCTTGTTAGACATCCTTATGAAGTGACCATGTTTTTCTGAAGGCTTGGTTTGGTAATGGGAATAGCCAGGGGCTGAAGTTCTTCAAAAATGTAGACCCCAAATTACCTGCTGCTGTCTCTAAGCCTTCTAAAGAGATAAAGAAAATGARGACAGGGAAAACATTTGATCTTTCATGCTATCTCCTGGTAGAAATTCCTTCCTATCTTTTAAACACATTTAAGGCAAGCCCTGGAAGTAAAAGCATATACACAGGTGAAAGTAATTGTATGATACTGCAGAAGATCTGGCTTTGAAGAAAATTGGAATTCTTCAACATATAAATAGTACATGTGCTGCATTTTGCCTGCTTTTAACGTTCTGCAAAACTTGTGTGCGTGCAGTGAGGTTTAGTCAAAGTCACGGAAAAAGGTTATTTACTTGTACGGTCTTGTTGATACATGGAAGATTTAAAGGCTGAACGAGTCAATGGCATTTTGCCACCAACTTCAAAAGGGTTGGGATCTTCCCCTTAGCAAAATTACATACAAAAAGAACCACGGAGTTGTTATTTTTATAAAACTTTCATAAGATTAGCATAAAATAAGCAAACAGCTTTGCTGAAGATGACATTAACACTTGCCAGCTTTCCGTGCAAGACCAGCAGTGTCCTGTTTCCAGTGGGTTTATTTGTAAAGGCGCATTAGAACGTGCCTGAGATAACCACGGTGAACACAGCAAATGGATCTGTCCCTCACCCTGTACGCTTACCGAGGTCCTGACATCACCGCTGTCTTCATTAACAGAATGACACTTCATCGTTACAGCTAGGTGAAAAAGCAAACTGACTTTCTTATTTCATTTTAGTAGTTTGTTTGGGTTTTTTAAAAAAAAAAAAAAGTTTAAAAAGGGAGAATAGATGCAAAGTAAATGCCTTATGCTTTCCAAACTAAGACTAACAGGATTAACAGGACTTGAATGTTAGAGAAACCAATCACCAAAACGGGGGGGCGGGGGGGGGAGAAAAAAAAAGAGATTTGGCCACTCAGCCTATTCGTTACAAGCTTTATGAAACCAAGGATGTGAGCAGGGCAAAAGCACTCACATTCAGTCRGGTGTACTACCTCCCGATTCATGCTGCCAGCACTGCTCAGGCTCTTGTAGAGAAACAAAAACATACTGAACCGGTAACAACGCCGTGCCCAGAACCAGAAGATGCTGCGTTATGCACTCTCGGTCTCTGCTAGTGATATCAGGGATGCCACAAAAGGGGTCCAGAGCAGTGGAGATCGAAATCCCCGGCTAAGGGAACAGGTCTCTGTATAGCACACAGGGACACCTGAACAACTTCAGTGCTGGTGCTCCAAAGGATGCACACTGTAGAAAGACTGACCTGGGATTAAAGTTAATGAAAAATGCTACYCATATGGGCTTGAAGTCTTGCTCCTTCTGGAGCAGGTCCTTCTGATTGAATACATTGGTATGTGCCTCTGTCCGTACAAGAGCCACAGACTGGAGCCTTCTCTTTGAGGAAGGTATCAACATCCATTAGATAAATAACAAGAAATGTCTTACTGTTTTCCTTTCAAACCATGCTGGAGAGCCATTTCTGTAGTAGTCAAATGGTTAGAATGTTTATGTGAAAGCAGYTGACATACATATCAAACTTCTCAGCTAAGGAAGACATTTCACCCAAAATTTCCCTCTCCCAGGGAAACAACCAAACTAGGATTGGCTAGGGTCTCCACACTCTTCCTCTGAAACCATGTCACCACATGCCTGGTGACACAAGCTTCTCTGGATGAGAGAGAGCATTTGCACCAAGGAGCCCATCAGACCATGTGTCAGGACTGGGCTCTGGCCTCTGCTTCTAGGAGGGCTTGGAGAATTTTGCATTGAACAATTACTGAAAAACAATAAAAACAGCCCAACAATTACATTGAAAAGTCTAACTTGTTTTCTGATTACACCTCTTTATCATCTTTCCAGGAGGATGCTCAAACCTCCCTGAGAAAAGTTAATGGAAAAATTTAATAAACCTGTGAAATATATCTTAAGAAATCAGCAAGAATTAATTGCCAAAGAAAATCATCTTCTGTTAAAGATGGAAAGGAACAAATCACTTGGGCATGGCATCTATGGACTTTTTGCAAAAAGAGATACTTGATTAGTCCTTTCAGTCACTAAAATGAATAAAACACTAGCAGTAGCTAACTGTAATGAAATAAAACTCAACAAATATGGCACACACATGCGTGCCTTTTTTTTTTTTTTTTTTTTTTTAAATCTTTCCCTCATGGCAGTTCTTATAAAGAAAACTTAAGTTGAAGATACCAACAAGTTACCTAGGCTTAAAAATAGCTGGTGGTAAGTCACCACCAAATCTACGATTCTATGAAGTTATTCTGCTCCTTACTTAAAAGTCACTTTCCTTTACAATTAAGCCCTCAGGAAACAAATTTTGTAAGCAAATGATCGCCCACGCATTACGGCAGCACGCTGCTGACCTGTCTCCTACAGCTTATGATCGCGGCGAACCACGTGCAACACGTAACACTTCAGAACAATGTCCAGATTATGTAGTAACATCAGGACTGCTGTAATCAGCAAACGGAAACACGGTCCCTCGCACTAGATGATATTCCCCAAGGACTAGACGATGAAAGATGCTGGCAGCTGCTGAAAGGAGAAAAGCTCAATGAATTATACAAGCTGCATTAAAGCAACTTTCACATTAGCTCCGCAACCAAGGGATAAAGGTTTTGAGGTGGGAAACAGAATCTTAAAACACAGTGTTATCATAAAGTCCAATATGTAGGGAGGTCTGGATTATTCCCCGTTGCCAGCCTCTTGTTAGATTAACTCTGCAGCTGATGTCTCGGTATTCTGCATTGGAAGATTTGCATTGATATTTCTCACTTGCTAATAGGCTCTTATCCGACTCAAATGTGAGCTACGTGCAAGGAAGAAACAAATCCAAGAGAAGCAGAGACAAAGGAAAAACTACTATGTTGGTACAACAATCTTGGGACCATTTAATCCACTCAGTTTCTTTTCTTAAAACATATTTCACTTGGCCTTTTCATAACTGTCTTTTTAGAAAATAAAGTTTTAAAAAATGGTTTTAGCAGTTTAGCTATGTGACAACGGTTGCTAGGAAATCTCATTAAAGTTTTCTAACATAGCAGAATTACACATGCACCATGTTATCATCCTGTTTGTAAATGCCACTGGATACAGGCCAGATAATCAGGATTTTAATTAACAGCTAATTAGAGACACGGGCCTTCTCTTGGAGACTCCCAATAATCTCTAGATATCTCTAAAGGTGGTTATCACATCCACTACAACAACTCTTTTGCATAAATTGGAGTGATCCTTTTTCACTTTTAATGCTCCACCTTGGCTTTCTTGCATACATCACTTGCATTAACTGCGACAGATAAGTAAGGTCAGAAGTGGCCTAAAAATCAAGTTACTTCAAATTAAAGTACGTGGAAAAGGCTGGGGTTTTTCCCTAAAATTTAAATAACATTTATGCTTCCATTTAGTGAAAACTAGGTTTAGAAAGTCTGATAAACTTCCATTTTTGAAATCAATAAAGATATGACTACATTTGAAGGATGTTTCTTAATCAACAGTGCACCAAATTGAAACATCTTAAAAATTTTCAGGTATTTTGGTGAAGGAATTCCCCCATTACATCTGCTTAAATACATATATACACACACACACACATATATATATATAAAAATCAGTTGAACTTCTTTAAAAGGAAGGAAGTACTTGATACAAAACTCACCTTCTCCCTTGGGCAAACATATTTTTTATTAGCCCCGGCCAACAAAGCTCAGTGCTGAATAGCACAGGTAGAAAAAGAGAAGAGCAATTTAGATTGTTCTGGGACTCGAGGGAACACTACAACATCCCGAGACATAACTCTGGGATTTTAAATTGTACAGTAGCACTGCGGCTGTCAGTCAGCCTCAAACACCAGATAGTGCTTCTCAATTCATATTAAGAAGGGATCCACTGCGTGATGCTGATCAGACCGATACGTTTTGCTGACATTGCCAGAAACATTTATTTTAATATAATGGAGTAAGTAGCTGAGGCAAATTTAAGTTTGACCTGAAAAAAATATCACGCAACAGATAGACTTGGTATGCAGGGATATATACAGAAGTACAGGGAAATGAAAGCAGTTCACCTGTCAACCAAAATATTCAGCCATGGGCRTCAACATGATTTACCCTTATCTAACCAAATTCAGGATCAGGCCCCATGCCTGTTCCACATTGACTAAATGATGCTATTTCAGCATCCTCTTTGCCTTCCACCTTTCCCTCTTCTTTAAAATAAAAGGAAATATGAGCGAGATCTTTGCTGGAAATTTGTATAGTTATTATCCAGGTGTATGGATACAGCGTACTGTGCCTGAAGCTAAGAAATACCCTATCTTTGCTTTTCAAAGTGGCTGCATCAAGCCTCRGGAAACAGAGAATTGATACAACCCAGACACACAAATCACTTTCAAGTAGACAGGCAATCCCATTTCTCTATCCATTTATATCCAAGAACCTAAATGATTCTCCTCAGCTTTGACCAGGGATACAGTCTGGCTTGGCAAAAGCACTCTGACACAGCAGAACAATGTACATGGGTATTTTTCAAGCAAAGTTGCTTTAAGAGCTATGTATGTTTGATACGGTTTGTTCAAAATGATAGAAAGACAGTATTTCTTTTCATAAGGAGCCTTATCAATACACAAGTAAACTTCAGAGTCGGTTCCATGTCATACAAAAATCCACCGTGCTTTAACATCYGACTTCAAAGAAACTATCAGGAAGCATTTCCAAAGTTGCAAAGCTAATCAGCTCTGCAAGGCTTTGCAAGCCCCTTACATAGGCCAGGGTCAACGCCAGCTCAAGTCCCAGTTTCCCCAGTGACACCTGGGCAGGTTTTTTCTTTTTCCTTTTGCATACTTAGGTGTCTCCGGTTGCTACAGTGCTGCTCTGCCGCTGCTTCTGTGCGGCGCTCAGAAGTCGCAGTTCAACTATGGCTAATAATACACAATTTGAAATTTTCTCTGTTTTCTACTTAAACTTGCTTGCACAGGTCTTCCATAAAAATAAACCATCCTGTGATATCCCCACCCCATCTCACCCCCCACATCCATTTTCTCTCTCCAGGACTCCAAGTAAGCAAATAGCAAATTTCTCCTACCGATAGACCTGAACAAAAAGTTACTTTTCCTGAACACTGAAAATAATCTTYGGTCTTCCCTCAAGTTCAACCCGAGACATATTTTCAAGAATAATTTATAACATGGGCAGTATCAGTGCATTAAATTCTCAGCAGAACAGCTCCCACACCTGAGATCACTGGACCCCCCCCTTGGTTTTTGGTCCTAGAGCATGAATGCTGGAGACCTACCCCAGAGACAATATCCCCTGCCTCACCTTTCTTWTCTTTACAAAATTTGCTATTCTTTCAGTGTAATCACTGCCTCAAGGCTTCTGTGAAGAAGTGCCCTGTCCCATTTCATTTCCCACTTCACTTCCCAGGCCCTCACCAGCCTCACCCTCACTAAGCATAAAAAGCAACACTYTTGTTCCAGACCCTAAGCCACCCTTAGGCTCTCTCCTTTCACCCCCAAAACTGTATATTTTATCTAAATATCATTAAGATTCTACCACTCACCTTGCTCATTCTGCACAGCTCTGTATTTCTGATTATTCATTCTACCCACATTAAATCCCAGAAGCTGCTTTCTCTCACAGCACCATAAAAGCTGCTGCTTTTCTTTTTCCATCCTTGCCTCTTGAATCCTTGGAGAGTCCAGGTGTTTTCCACCAAGTCCAACGAGGAGCCAGCTGATTAATCACAGCTGACCTGAGCTCTTCTTCTCTTTAATCACACCTGACCTGAACTTTTACCATCTTAAAAAATTTTGAAATCCTGCAGGATGCCATATAACTTTATCTATGGCCTTTTAAAAACTGTGTAAGAGGACATAAATACACATGAAATTAAAAAAAAAAAATTGAACTAGCTTGCTCTATTGCAATTGTACCTGTTTCTAGATTATGGGACTGTTAGAAGAAATCACTACTTTTTGCAGAATACGCAGTGCCTCCTGGCCCTGCTCCCTCACCCCAGCCAGGAGCAGCCCTTGGGGCTTCCTGGCAGGAGAAAGGGCAAATAAACCAGTTGCTGGCATGATCCCAGTACCCATGTGTTTTATAAYGGTGTGATTCCAGTCCCTGCATGTTTTATAATGCCGGGGGAGGCTTACATCCACGTTGAGCCAGGTACTTCCCTCCAGAAGAACAAGGAGCTTCTGCAGATCTTTAGATGTCTGGGTAACTTTTAGCCAAAAAAWTAGCAGATGAAGGGTGGTTGTTGGATCTCAGTTCTAGACCGAGTACTTAAATATTTCATAAATCTCACATTACTGTCTAGGTCTTGCAGGAAGGATCCAGTGATGGAGTTTATAAAGTTATAATCACTGCCATCAGATGAAGCTTAGAAGAAAATGATAGATATGTTCAGGCTCACCTGCCAGTGGGGCTATCAAAGAACAAAACAAACAGAACTGGAAGTGATATTAAGATATGGTTTTAAAATAAAGTTGATTCTAAGTTCACGCAACTTTCTTGTAATATCACTTAATGCACAGCCTTTCTTGCATTGTTTTTTCTTATCCCAAGAAGAAAAACATTTTTAAGTAAGTAACACGTCAAAGTTACACATCATCAGGACGGAGTATAGTGGTTCTGAAAATTTAAAAAGCAGCAGGTTGCTAGAACCCCTGGTTAAAGATTGGTTTTCCAGTATTGTTTTTTACGTCACTTTTTCTTACCGCCTATTGATATTGCCAACAAATTATTTTTACATCACAGCTTGTGGATTCATAGAGACCAGGGATGGACATCTCAAATTAGCAGTTGGAAACACTGTTTTCTTCTTTTTGTATTTTTCTGTTTTTTTACACACACTAGTTCTGTGCTGGCTGCATTAATTCTGTGCATATCCTGTACAGTTTTCCTGAAATTTCTTTTAACTGATTAAAGATGGATTCCAAATTAGCATTTATCTGAATATTTTAAAAGCTTCGTACTTATTGAGAAGTTAAAGTTTACAAGTAAATACAAATATCATAATGGCCTATGTATGTATTACTGCGGCAGCCAAACAGGAATGTTATTTCTAAAAATAATTTTATGTAAATGTAATGCAAAATAGTACAACAGAGCAAACCAGACAAAATCACAAATATGTGATATATAATAAAAACATATATGTAGACCACTATATAATAAACTAATGCTTTCCAGGGACATTATTGATACATTTCAGTTGTCTAAAAAGGACACCYGCCAGTGGCTGACCCCGAGGTCTAATTCTTTTTTCCAATATTCATTTTTCCTTTTCTATCTTTCTTTTGTCACGGTTCTGGTGAACAATGATTAGGGTCATCATTATTTTTTTCCATATACTTTGTATTTTTCCAGAAGAATAGCAAATATCATATATRAATTAGAATATAGTGAATAGGTCTATAATGTAACATCATAATTTTGTATCATATTTGCATATTAATGGTGCTGATGGGAACAAAAAATTGAAAGCAGTTATTAGAACATGTAAGCTGAATTTTCTTGCATAAGCCATTTTCATATCATGTCACCATAAAAAAAAATTGTGATGAATGTTCCCCCTGAAGCTGACGAGTTACAAGGGCTTGTACTAAGGGAATAATAACTCCAAGATTCATAAAAACGGTAATTACTTTATCAACCTTCTAGTCACATTGCAGACATGTATACTGAATCACTCCAAAATAACACTGACATAAAAATTAGACTTTATGTTGATATTACTCTTCTTATGTGAGGTTTCCTTTTAAAAAAAAATAGGTCAAATATATTACTAATTACCCTGAAACCAAAAAATCAGGTTTATGTTATGTATCTTTAAGGTAAGTCTGGATGGGATATGGAGAAAAAGGAGTAGACATCAGGAGGAAAGAAGTATTCAAGTTTAAGGATGACAATGCCAAGGAGTAAGTTACTACGTTTTTTGTCTAGGTAAGGCAAAGGTTAAGAAGTTCACAGCTCCTTATAAGACACCATCTTCTTGGACAGCCTCCCAGGAAGGACAGCAGAGACAAAAGTACAGCATAAACCCAATCAACTTAAAATGGAGTTTGTTTAATTAATAAAAGAGATTATGTGGTCATGCCACGATCCAGGAAGATCTCCCCTGTCCCACATCCCCCTCGGCTTCGTCCATCACCACATCAGCTGTGAACGAGATCCATAAAGGGGTCCAAACAAATCCTAAAAMCACATTTTATTTCCCATATGAAACTGCCCACAATATCTACAGCTGCGCAGGTACAGAAATGATCAGAAATAGCTACATGCATTAAAAACCCTGGATATTCTTGCCCGCAGAGGTAGACCTGACATGCCCTTTCAGAGCACATCTGGAACCTACAGAGATGACAGCAGAGAAAAGAASTGCTATCTGCAATAAAGAAGACAAAATGCTAATTGTGATCACCGAGTTTATTACTGAGGAAGGTGGGGATCCCTGCACTCAGTCCCTGAGCCCTCTTTAACTGTATAACATCTGCAAAGTGGCAGGGTCCTGCTGGCACCTTTGCCTTCACGTACCAATTTATTCCTTGGCCACGAGAGCAGCGCGGCCCCTCGCCGCAGGCGGGAGCGCCGCCGACTCCATTTCCAGCACTTAACTCTCCTCGGGCAATCGATAAGGACGGCAAGCATTTCCCTGGACTGTGGATACTAAAAGATGGTGGGGTGCTTTGCTACCACTGTGCTGAGCTGTACCGCGCTCAGGTCCTTTCCAAAGACCTAACAGTTGGTCGTTTGCAGTGTTCAATGTCTTCATCGGCATCCCCGTGAGATAAATAATATTACCATYGAGGACGGGTGGTAGAAGCATTTAATTTGCTTGCTCGGCGCTGAGTGGATAAGCAGCATTTGTTCTGTGTTTCAGTAATAGGGTGCRACTGGGGGGTAGAAAGGAGGTGCTCGTTACTTCTTACTCGTTCCTATTACTTGCTGTGTGCTGTTGGAGCAACCTGGAGGGCTACGAATGTCACTGGGCTGGAAATAAAAGGGATGGTGTTCCCTCCAATTTATTCTTTTTTCCCAAAAATTTTAACACGCAATTTGTGTCATCCAGCAAACCAGAGTTTACTTTTTTCTAGATTTTTAGGTTTGTGTTCTGATAAAATACAGCTTTAGAGACTGGAAGATTCATGGCGGTTTTTTGATGTTCGCACTTAAAAAAGTGTCGGTCAATTCTCCATCAGGGAAACACGGGGCCCTGAAGCAGAGATTTTGTTTGGGGAGGATAGAATGCGATTAAACATACTTCAGTGCATAATGTCAATTGAAATGCATGGGATTAGAAATGGATGGGATTAGAAATGTATAAAATTAGAAATGTAAATATGATTACAATTTTTAAAGGCTACTTACAAGACAGGCAGAAAACCATCTTCAAAATAATATCACAATTTTTCTGTCTTAGGTAAAAAGTTACCTTGCTTATTCTCTCTGTGTGAGCTTGAACTACTCTTTTTTAAACTGTTCATCACATTATTTTATTTCTCATCAGTCCTTATGTCAGGGTATAAATATAGGTGGACATTTTAGCCCTTTAAGAAAAGCCTCTTGCAGATGGAAATCTCACTACAGAGTGACTGTATCTTCCCTGGGAGCTTCCAGGCTCAGTCTAGCCTGAGAAGAGGCAATAGCTCAGCCTTTGTTCCAGTTCGGTCCTTGACCTCCTTGTTTACAGTGCTAATGGGGACAGCAGTTACTCAGAGTCAAGATGGCATTTTTGAGATGTGAATAATCACACAAGAAAGAAGACCGAAACAGTCAGTACATTGACATCGCCTGCCTAACTCAGCTATTAGTGAGTTATGATATTCAGCCACTACTACTGATCTGTATAGGAACAGAGAAAGTGCCCTATAGGAAATATAATCCATACCCCATTACCAACTCCCTGAGACATTTTTTCCTTCTAAAGCCCAATTTTTTTCAATGACATCCTTCTAAAAAGACTCTCTTTCATGTCGCTTTTATCATTCTGACCTTGTTCTAGTGGGAATTTCAATTCTGCCCTTTGAGACATGCAAATGATGCAAAATTTCACTCTTCCCTTGCTGCACAAAGATCCAAAGAGTAAAACTCCAACTCGTGATGTGGACTGTCCCCCCTGCCCGCATGAGCAGCACCCAACGCGTGCTCCTGGTCACGATGCACAAGCTGCCCGTTCACATCGCAAAGTCAGGGCTAGCCTGTCCCTGCAGCACCAGCTACACTGCCAAGAAAATGCAGTATAGGAAGATTTGATATATTAAATAGATATTATATGCAGACTATGCTTACAGAACTTGTTTTTGCAGAAGTGTAAATTATCCTGTTTGACAATATAGTCTTTACAAGTGGAAAAATGCGACATTCACAAGTAGCTGTCTCAGTGTTTTGCTTGGCAATCAAAGTCACAGATTACAACCCTGGAGATTTTAATACACCTCTTCAACAGGAGCCTGTAATGCTACTTGAGTGAGCTTAARACACTCTACACTGAACCACGGTGACCTGGATTTCCTTAACTATACTGGAATAAGATCAAGATTTCCCCAAAGCATATCTGTGACTCAAATGCACTCGGGTTTGCCCAGCTAATGGGGTCAAAACCTCTGCAAACATCAGGTTCTTAGGTACCATGGCTCAAGGGCTGTGGCCTTAAGCACAATGCACTCAGCAGAGTTGTAATTATAACACTTAAAACTATTCAGAAGACCAAAACTATGCATTAAGTAAAAACGACAAGTACAAAATACTGTACAGGGAGTAGATTGTTAGAGCTTATGGTTTTAAGCTTCCCAATTCATAAAATTCAGCACTTCATCACTGTACTTTGCATCTGACTTTTAAAAGAAGACTGGTATTTTTTGTATCTTGGTGCCAGTAACACACAGAAAAAGAGAGAAGAGTATCTGAGGAGATGATCAAGGCTGTGTTAATCTGAATTTCCGATGCCACACTCCTTACTATTCTTTATTATGGCTTTGAAAAGCAAGATGCTTGATTAGTGGAGGACTTTCAGCACTAGTGTCGGCGCCCGACACAATAAGAAGAATACCTTTAGGACAAGGAGTCACAACACTTGCAAAAAAGAAGAGATTTTTTTTTTTACTTTGTTTTTGGAGCTTTGATCAATAACTAGTAATCTTTCCTAGAAACCTCAGAAACCACTTCTCTGTGTGTTGGTGGAATCACAGCCCCTTCTAACTTGATTCACAGTCTTAATAAGTTCAGTCATCTGTTCTTCCGAGTCTCACTTGAATGTGGATAAAAGCCTTATTTTGATTTAGCAGTCTAGGAAATGCCAGAGTGGTAACATGTACAGCACATACAGTAATTGTTTCCTTACCACAACGCTAAGGTTACACAAATAAGAACTATCATTTACAGTTTCCTGAATTTCACAGATGAAGAGAGGAACATCATTATGTCTATTGCAGCTTTTAACAGGCTTGTGAGATGTATATAAAAATCTTAAATAATTTCCATAAGAAAAAATATCTTCTGCTTCACCCTCAATTTCCCTGTAATTTCAATGTATTTAATTTTCAGATTAAGTTGATATAAAGAAAGGTGACATCATTCAAATGTTATTATCCATCTGACTTTCTAAGCAGAGCTATAGCCATGAAAAATTACTGGAAATCGTGTGGTTAAAGCACTGTACTACATGCAGAAAATGTAGCAAGTAAGGTCAAACTTGCAAGCAAATTCACATGATAAGAAAGAATTGCTTTGATGATTTTTAAAACATCATAGTCATACTATATTGGGTCATCCACACTAGCTTCAATCTTTTTTAAAGTTATAATAAATTGAAAAATCCAATTTCTTGGATGAAATATTTTTTCTTTTTAAGTCAAATTCAAGTTTGATTGAAACGTACTTGCAGGATTTGCAAAGTAAGCCAAGTCTGTAAGGCAATCAAGAAATTTTGATGTAGGTAGCTGGAATAGTGTCATATGTGATCTCCAAGTTTCCAACACAAAGTTTCCCAGCGATGTATGAGGGAGGGAGCTCAGGGGTTCAGCATATCTGGTAGATATATTCTGTTCTGGTGGAACTAATGTATTTAATTGCTAAAACTAAATGGGAAAGACTTAAAGGTGTATTTGAAAACACATTAAAAAAATCCCCTAAAAGCTCTGTTTCTGATCAGAGGAGGTTGAAATAAAATAACGTTTCAAACATTCAAGTAACTTTCAGCAATTCATCTATTTTTCCTATCAATCAATTATCCGTTAGCTGCTATGCAAACTCTCACTTAAGCAGATAATAGTGATTACACCAGTAATTAGGGCCTGACCAAAGAAAATTCTTGCATCTATTTCGCTGAGCCGGGTCCAGGAGTGCTACATGATCTGGACACCCTGTTCTGTCYACAACACAAAGATTATAGACACGAATTATTTGTTGCAGAATACACTTTAGGAAGCCTGTCAGTACATTGCATTGTGCATACATCAGCGTGTAAAATTTCATATAACTATTTGTTTTAAATCCAGCTATCAGTAAACTAAATGGGCGATCTAACATTTTGCCCTCTAGTGTCTATTGGCTGCTCTTTGAGGATTTCTGGATGTCAGCRTACAACCAGCATAATCAGACTTTTTCCTGAGCAATAAAGTATTTTTCCTCTGTCTCCTTCTGGTTGGAATGTGATTATCAGGCCAGGGATTCGGTGTTATTTTATTGTCTGGCAGCTTTAAAATAGAATTGAGATATTACATATCTGTTTCCTTGATACCCTTTGCAAGATTTTGTCTTTGAGAGTGTATGAAGCTGCGTTTCCCTTGGATCTCTKGCCACGAAGTGCTCTGACGTCTCTCTGCAGCAGCCCCGGTGTCTTRTGCCCGACGCCTTGACAGGAGACGGTGGCACAGCACCCTGCAGCCCAGCCCGCAGGGCGCCCCGGGCCAGACCCGCAGACCCTCCCCACAGAAATGGGGGGGGGGGATGTTAAACTAGAGAGGAGAAAGCTGGGCTAGGAAGGAATTTAGACAGCAGGCTATTTCTGGGTGAAGTGAACTGGAAAGAGCTTTTGTTTCTGTAACAGTTGGCAGAGTTGCAGCTCGCTGGCAGAGAAACCCCAGAGCAGGAGATGAGATTTTGGATGGAGGCAAAGCTCACGCAGGACTCTTGCTTTCCACAAAGATCTTCTTGTAGAGAGAGGGGCAAAGGGGATCATCCTCCAAAGAGACCCTAGTGTGCTCACTCTTACAGGTTTGCCATGTGCTGTTACTCTGAAATGATATTGCCCGTTTTCTGTATTATTTTAGGAAGGTGCAAAAAATAGTCAAGAACTTGGAGTACTTACTCCTGGACTACACCCCGGTTGCTACCATCTCCTCTGCTTTATGTGTAACTGAGGTCTAGCACATAGATCACGTTGCAGCACTACAGCTTCATGCCCACACTCTRCAATGGCACTTTAGGAGGCAAAAGAAGAGACTTCAAATGCATTACACCTCTACCAGTATCATTTTCTTTAGATGAGCTACCAAAGGACAAAGCAGTTTTAAATAAATCTTTCATGTCATCAAAGAAATCCTTGTAGAGTTAGTCATTTGCTGGGACAAAAAATATCTACATATTGCTTGAAGGGAGCTCTTCTGCTCTTTTACCRCAATAACAATTACTTCCAAAAGTTCAGAGAAATGAAAAGTTTCAACAAAAGGATCAACACAGGCTCTTCGCTGCTTTTTACCCTTAAAATTATTTTAAATTGGCATGTTGGGACCAAACTGATTTTCCCCAAACTGTGTCTCCAATTCTGCTGTAGCTTTGGAGATGAGATAGCTGGCAAACATTATAAAATACCTGCCGTGTACACAGGCTTTCTGGAAGGCTTGAAGCTGACTTCACTGCTAGAAACCCTACCTCTCAAAGGCTTCCTTAGGCACCGTATTTTGATTAGTGCAAAATCATTCCTACACTGCACATACACGCTCCGCATAGGAAATCGCTGGTGCAGGAGGTGCATTAGGGTGGACGGGGGACAGAAAGCTCTGCCCACCTCCCCAAGCCTCCCTGTGCTTAATTACTCCCAAGAGGAAGGGTGTTTCAGGGAACAGGCTGGGACATTTCTCACATCTTCGTCATTCCCCAAGGTACCCAGGGAAGGGAAGCTCACATGCAAAGACCATCAATATCTGGGCTTAGCCTTAAATTGCCTGTCACGCCATGTAGGTAATGTTACAATTACTGGCATCTCTTGACGTTAAGCTCTGTTGTATGCTGATGTGCATTGCTGCAGAAGGCTTTCCTTAAGTTTTCCTTAAGGTAGGACATTACAGAACACTTTCCCTTTAAATACCCTAAATCTAGATGCATCTGATGCAAGTATTATTTATTTTTTTAATCCACCTGCAGTTTTTCTTTAAATTTCAGTTATACAACCATTCCCAACCCCTGTCATTTTTTGTACTCAGACACTTGCACCAATATGAGTCAATGAATGAGCTCTGTACTGATATGAATCTGCTATGAATCCGCAAAGGCAGATTTTCTTATTAAACAGCAGCTTTATTTGATGACCTGGAGGGTACAGCAAGCAGCACGTGACTAATTTCCCTACTAACCACACCTTCTAGCACACCAGAAAAAGACGATGGCTCTGCTCCCAAAAAATTCACTAAAAGTCAGGAAAGTATGAGAAGTACAAGTAATTGTATCAGAAGGAAACTAAACTACTTCTACAATGTCACCAACAACTTTAAAAATGAGCAAACCTGAATCAATAATAAACGAACACCAGAAGAAATAATAAGAGAATAATAATGCGACACCTGAGTGAAGCTGGTCACCAACAGCATCACAGGAATGTTAGCAGAAAATGCATATGCACAGAGCTAAAGAGGTAGAGAATCAAAAAAGTATGAGACCTCTTAGTGCGGAAAAAGTAGATGACAGATGACATCTAATTTTGCTGCTGTAAGGCAAAAAAAATAACGTTAAGCATTGAAAAGCCTACGAAATACACCAAAGTGATAAACTAAGTGTGAGATTCCAATCAGTCTTTATGCTACCTTTAGAAATTGCACACAAGAAACAAAAGGCTACTGAAAGAGGTGACTGATGTCTGTAACTCTGGAAAAGCCAACTTAATAACAAGTAAAAGTAATAAGTAATAATTAAAAAAAATCAGATCCTGGATCAGTCTTTTAAGTTTCGACTTCAGGTGCGAGAACTTAACTCTCATATACATAAATAAATAGAAAGTTGAAAATATTTTTAAATACAAGCTTTTAAAGATGTGATTTCAATATCATTTTAATATATTGCCAGTAACTAATTACAATGTACAAGGCTCTTTAAACATAATTCCCCTGTCACCAATATGGGGAACTCTTAAGGAGGATTTCTGATTTAGATGTTCTGATTGTTTGTTTTTATTTCCAAGGAAGACCACAGAAACTCATTAGAAATGGACCCTTGCTGGAAGCACAGGTCACCTGAACAAATCCTCCCTATTTAGAAGTGGCTCCTGAAAAAAGTAACTTACTTTTTATATTTTTTGCATTACAATCTACCATGATCCCATCTAGGGTTAAGATACCTGGTAATGAGGGACCAGGAAACTTCTCCACTAAACACGAGGTAACACATTTAGAGAGTTTTTTGTATACAGTTGGCAAAGCAAAACTACATTATCGTCTGTAGTGAAAAGCTCTATCCTGTGATGATATGATCTCTGTCTAGACAAAGAAAAAGTGAGTTACGATCTGTCAGGGCGGTAAAAAGACCTTTCAGCTGTTGAGTCCTTGAGCAAACTCTGTAAAAATGGTGGCAAGACATTTCAAGCGGAGGGCCTTCACCTGAAAAATCTGCTCTTGCATTTTGTTGGAACCAACTGTGTCTGACTTTGGGATGCAGGGCAGGTACATTTGTTCTGGCAGCCTTTTAATCGAATCTCTTCTCTGGCAGAGAGGCAGTTCTTGTATGTGACAGTAGTGTGGATTTATGGAAAATAATAAGGTGATCAGCTGCCCTGCAGAGTTATTATTTTGTTTCATTCAAAAAAATAAGACACTAAGACTAAACTGATGGGTTGATGTACGCAATGACCTGTGATGCCTGTTTCATAGTTCAATGAAGTTAACGGAAAAACTCCTATTGCCTTCACTTTCGAATCAACCAGCAAGTTTAAAAACAAGGCAAACCAAAAACTTAGAAAGAAAAAAACCTAGTGCTAAGTAAGTACCAGAACAGTAACCTTTTCAGACGTATCCAGATTGTTAAAAGAATTTCTTCTGACTCCATTCTTGTCCCTTTGCGTTCCCTGGGTTTCAATATTCTASCAAATTTGTTTAAGGCAAGATTAATCACCGAAGCAGTGAATTTAAAATTAATATCCCAGAATATGAATAGAATATCATTAGGAGATGAATTTTAAATTTATAATCATGTTTATGCAAAAATAATTATTAATTTTTTTCACTCATCTACCTCCTGATAACAATCTCATCCTAATAATAAACTCTGTCAGATCAATAGAAGTGCCTTCTTTAACTTCACTGGGCACGGGAGCAGACATCTAACCGGTGAATAAAACATACTCCATGATCCGGTACATCCAAGTAAAGCTGCTTGTATTTCAAATATCAAGCTACAAAACCACTCAGCATTTCTCACACACTAACTGTTCTTTGCAAAAAATCCCTGGGAAAAGACTATAGAGCAATGAATACTAATGACTAAACTCATAGGGTAGAAATTAAAGATGATGCAGTTACACAAACATTTTCTCATCTTTTCTGTTAGTGTACAAGGAAATATTCAAGTCAGTAACAAATTCTGTTAACAGCTTTGAGACAAAGCCTTATGTTGAAATCACAACTAGGCACAACACTTTGGGTCCTTCCTCTTTTTTGGTTATCAGGCCAGAGACATTTTCAGGAAACCTGACATTTTCAATTTTTTAATTAATATTTCCAAAGCTTCCTTTCATGCACACAAAATTGTTTATGCTGAAATAGCTGGAAGTATGAGAAGAATCCAGCTGGCTTCATAAATATTTTTATATCGGTAAAAACTGTGGTTTTCACCAAATAGAGTATCAGCTAAAAAAAAAAAATCATTCAGTTAACCACAAGCAAAATATCATGGTCGCAGGCAGGTCAAGTTGAAAAGAATATACTTTTCCACCATGATTCCAGCCAGAAAACAAGATGTATCACATTGTGTAACTGTTAGCGCAAAGCAAGCCCTCCAAGCTGAGCCCTTCTCTACTCCCATCTCTTTTTGCAATGGGAGTCCCTCAGAGGAAGCATTTCCATCGCTGCTTTTTAAACACAGTAGCTCAATCCTGAGCCTTTGCAACACTACATGATCTAATAACAGGTGTTATTAGAGAAAATATGGTGACGTTCCTGATTTCCCTCTAACATGGCTCGCGTGCATCCTTGCAAAACCCTGCCCCACGATCAGAGCTCCGACGCAGACCCAGCACGCAGGCTGCACGTACTAGAACCAGCGCAAAAAATATCCAGAGTACTCTCTGGTGACGTAGATGCTACAGTAGCTGCTTTTTCTACTGACCCACCCCTTCTGTACTGAATGGCAAAGTCAAGTCCTTCGAAGCTACCAAGCCCAAACTGTGGACTGTCCCCTTAGTCTTTTCATAGATGGGAAAGTTTCTAACTCAAGAATCAGTTCTCTGTTTGACAATTTATCTTGCTTGCAAAGTTTTCCTTTTTCTTTTTTCCTTTAGAAAACACATACAGCACACTTACCCTGAGTTCCAACGGTGGTTTTTTAACAAGAGAGCGGTTAATTTTTGTAGACTTAATTGGGTAGATAAGACAAAGTAAAGATAGCAAAGTAAATGAAATAAAAGGGTACTGGGATGGCTAATGGTGCTCATGATCCCGCTGTTAGAGTTGTACCAATTTACCTCTTGAGATTTTGTCCCAGGTCTTATCTGACAGCCCTGTTCCACGAGGGCAAGGACACAACACCAGGCAAGGACACAACCGCAGCACTGCGAGACCACACGAGTGCTTGCTAAACTAGGATTGAAGAGCTATCATTTTTTTATTCACTCCTTCCCTCAACTTCTGTGTATAGCTTCTTCCTGGGGAAAAAATCCACTTGAGAACATCTTTGATGGACAAAGGGCAGTAACCCGACAGGGGTGAGCCGTTCCTCTGAGTGCACTGCAACGTGAAATATTTTGCCTCTTTTTTTGCAAATGTAACTGGCAATAAACATTTGGGATTGATGTATGTCACCTTAACTTATTCTCTGTAACTAACTTTCATACAGTCTACAGCATCAGCAAAACTCTGCTGTTGATACTTAAATAATTCACTTTGTGCAGCAAGTCATACGACACAAATATAAGGTTTCACATATTCCTCGTGACAATGATACTTGGAGCGGCAGAATATTTTTTCATTAGGCTTTTGAGTCCAATCCTGCCATCGATCAGCTCACCAAACTCCAAGTGACTTCAACGCAAGTTCAAATATAGATCAGTGGAAAAGTGGGATTTATTAACACACTGCTGGAGCTGCAGACTGCTGCTGCTACCTTACTGATCGGATCCTGTGAAATGGCATGTCTACCCAGGGAGATTATGGATACAGCCAAGTAAGGGGCATCAGACTGACTGATATTTTTACAAATTTCATATTGCTTGTTATTTTCCTGGTGCTGCATGTGGGGAAACAGAGGCACTAACAATGCAGGAAGGAAATAATCTCTTAAAAGTGAATATAAAATGAACTTACAAAAACTAAGTGGCATGTACCCTAGGCAAGAAAAGATTTTATCTGAGTCTCATCAACAGTGCTTTTCAAGGTATGAAGTCCTCACAATAGATCTTCTCAGGTTTGGTTTTTTTTTTTTTTCTCACTTAGCTTTAACCTTTCCAGCCAATCTAGCCCTACAAATATTTTTTTTTTGATAAAAAATCCCAACTGTCATTGGCCTGGAGTCTACCTAACTGTTCCAGGATTTAGAAACTGAGTTTGCTTTCCCATTCGATACGCCTGGGCTCAAGGCTTCAGGTGGACTTTAATCAAATGCGCATTGCCCTTTGTTTGATCCGAACAATCAGCTCAGAAAATTTCTCATTATGGCTTTTGTAAGAAGAAATAATAGCCTGTCTTCTTGTGAGCAAACACAATTTGATTGAACAAAATTAATGGCTGTTTCTCTTAATTTTTTCCTCYGACTGATCTGATAGGCTATATATGAGGTGTAATTACAATAATGTCAAAGTCGCTATCGAAAGAGTTAATCCACCAGGAAAAATTCCCCACCAGTAAAAAAAAAATAATCTATGGTATGCAGATGAACTGTTTACTTGGTAGCTCTTCTGTGATCAAAATGAAACTAAACTGAACTGCTGAAACAATAAAAGCAAATTGTTACTTGGGGTTTGCAAACCTCAGTTAAATAAACACTATGCAGTAAACAACATTCTGGATTTTAATTAGGATAAAACAACTGAAAAAGGAGTTACCAACCATTTGTGTTTACCTCATAGTAACCTTCAAATACTTCTTACGGGAGAGTATATAACAAAGAGGTTTAGTGTAAAAAAAGACACAAAAGAAAACTCCAGTTTTTCTTCCATCAGCATCAAAAAGTCATCTTAATATATATTTCCTCTCCTGAAAAGTTTCTATAAAACTTTAAATTAGATGAAGATGGGTATTGATGGTGGTTTTCTGGTCCCAGCTTTTCAATTACTTTTAAGAAAGGAAAGCATTTTGAAAATAATGTGATCAATTTGTTCGCACTTGCTCTAACAAGATGAAATAGCCATCTAATTATCCAGCCAAACAAAAATGAGTGCTAACTGGGGGGTAACTGATTTTAAATGGCAGATACCAGGATGGAAAATCATGCCTCATTTTGCATTTTTTCTGGTAGATATAATGCAATGCAATACAGTATTTTCATTATCCATTTGCTTTTTTATAATGCCACGCACTTTGTAACAGAGTTGAACTCCCCGCTGAATTACCAGATTCCAGTATGTCTTTTGCAATGGAGTTAAAATAGATTTCTTCAGAAACTGAAGACACAATCCACACTCTCACCCCTCACCAGTTTGTTCCAGCTCTGCAACTGGGTTCCTACAGCAAACCAAAGCTGACTTTTTGATCCCAGAGCGCAGTACCTAACAGAGAAGCGCAAACCGTAACACGCATTGCTATGGCTTAAAGGAGAATAAGATGTCTCGCTACTTCTTCAAGTCGACACACCCAGCGACGTGCCCTTTGGGTGATCTAATTACTTCCACGGGAGCGGCRGGAACGGCAGCACATACATCATGCSCGCGTCCACGGGGCCRTGCGAGCCCCGCTTGACTGGCAGCGCAGGGGCACTCACAGCGCTAAGTGCTGCATTACTCATGGGTGCCACCAGAACTCCGCTCCCGCGCTCCCCTCATTATTTTTAAAGGGGCTGTCTGAGAATGGCTAAAGGAAAAAAAAAAATATTGCCAGTGCGTAACAAATGGGTGGGCCCTTGTCACCTCGGGGAACATGCCGTGTGTGAGCTCTCTGAATAAAGGCCACGGCTGCAAGCTGCCTGCCCTTGATGCAGCCCCAGATGTGGCTGACGGCCAACAGTGGGTCCCTCCATGAGGTGCCAGTCACATCTCTGGGTGCTTCAGATCCTGAGGACAGCCGAAGCATCAAAACCTCCAGGATCTTCTGTTTCCTCTGGGAGCTATGGCTCCCAGGAGACGGGATACAAACCTCTCCCCTGCCTCCAGCAGGCTGAAGAACATCACCTTGGTAAAAAAATGTATTTATGTATGTGAAGCGTCAATTAATGTCAATTAAGCTGTCTTCAAAATGCTGAAATTCTAGCCTTCTTATAAATATTGTTCCATTATTCAGCAGCAAGACAGAACATTCTCAGTGGAGACAAATCTAAAAATGAAAAGTTAAGCTAGTAAAGAAATAGCAACGGCATTTCTAGGGGCTGACATTTCTGCACAACATGGTGAGCTATTAATTTGCTAATTACATAACACTACTTCAGTGGATAGTTTAAGCAACAATTTAAATTGAACCTGAAGATTAAAAAACTTGGCCTAAAGGCTTGGATTTCTACCTTAATTTTACACTAYGATCTCTAAAGTAAATTAACAGGCTCCATTTTTGTGTGGCTCACTCAAGAGGAGAGGTGAGAACCTTGATGGTCAGACCCTGCACTGCCTTGGAGCAATAGTCACAACTGCCACATAGTCTCCTGTTTACCAGCAGCATTGGTATATTTTGACTTAATTTTCTATTCCTGAAAATACCACCTGCGTCCAGAAACACAACTGGGTTTTGCCATTTCTCCCTCTCTACTTTTTAGCATGCTGTTGAAACATCTGCATTCACACCTGGAGTAAGGCAATTGCTAGGGTGCTCTCAGACCTCCTCTGCACGAGGAGCTAGGGATCGCTTTATATCACATATGTAGGTGTCAATACCTTCTGCTGCTGCTTCCTCAGGAGATGATTCCCTAAATCAGCTTTTAATTCCGCTTTATTAAGGAGCCAATGCCTTAGAAAATGTCATTACACCAGACCTCTGCTGCCAGGTAATTTTCACCAACCCGACATCCTGATAGGGAGGGCTTGAGTAGGAAAATAAATGCTTTTTTTTTTTTACTAGCAACCTGCAAGTGACGGAATTTTTTTCCCCAAGAAAATGACAGAATGTCCTGTACACAGTAGGGCAAAACATCAAGTCACATTTCCAATGCGATCTCCAGCCGTTCCTCGGCCAAGACTCACATACTGTCTCCGATGGGCCAAGTCAACACTACAGTCCTCTTGGCAGTCCTCTTGGCTCTCCTTTCATTCCCTACCTCTTATCTGCTCCCCTTAACCTCCCAGTCTCCTTGCTAGCTTTTTCCCCCTGCTTAGAGAAAGACAGGTCCCTAAAACAGGGTTCTTTTCCCTATTTTAGAGATCCCAGCAGAGACAAAGACCTTGGCCACCCCCAAGGCCTCAGCAGTTTTGTTCTGTGTTACCCAGAGGACAACTGCGGAAGGTCAAAAGCAAAAATTTCCACCGTCTTTACATACATATGGCCTTCACTTCCATATGACCCACAGCATCCAGGTTCACAGAAGAAAGATTAGCAGTTCTGTGATCAAGCTAAATCCAACCTAATTCATTTAAAAGAAAATTTGTCTTTTAATGCTTCAGTTGGTTGATTTTTTTAATCAGCGTAACACAAAGCCCATAGCATAGCCAAATTCAGAAGTGACATGGGGGCTATTTCTTTCTCTCCTCGTTCCCCGTTTCTCAATATTTGTTTGGATAATGTGTGTAAAAAAAGAAATGAACAAAACAGCAAGGGGAAATTAGGCAGCTCCGAGTTTCCTGGCGGTACGTTACATTGTGCCCTCTCTGGAAATCAGCCCTTAAGTTCTCCGGTGGTACTGAGCACTAGTTCTGGCTAACCGGGGAGGTCCCAGTCGACTGAAAGTTAGCAAATGTGATGCCCGTCTACAAGAAGCGCCGGAAGAAGGATCCGGGGAACTACAGGCCTGTCAGCCTGACCTCGGTGCCTACATTCCTTAATGGAAAGCTTACCTAAGCGTAAACAGATGCATCTATATGTGCGTGTATATACTACTTACATAATGTCCACACAAAGAAGTTTAAGAAGCTTTCCTGTACTCATCCCCAGCCTCATCACTTATATTTTCTTTCTGTAGATACATGTTTAGAGTACATTAAAGAATGGGATGCATATGACTAAAACCTTCTCTGTTCAAGCTATGTTCACCTGATCAAGGATGCCTCCACTGCTGCAAATTCTAGTCTAAACAGAATTCTTTCCTAAGGTACGAGAAAGCTGAGATGTAGCAAGCTGCTATTAGCTGGCTAATGTCTTTTCCCCAGACTTCTTTGCTGCAGCCAAGCAGAAGCTCACAAAAAGACATCTCAGCCAAAAACTCCCTGTTCAGAGCCCTGGAAGGCTGAGAGTAACAGCCTCTGCAGAGCAGGACGCACAAACCTTGTTTATGGAGATGAAAAGGAAAGTAGGCGAGTTTCACATCAAATGCATATAAACAGATTGGTAGATAAAACAATGCATTTATGAAACCTAACATATGAAAAATTAATGTTTAAGACAAACACTGTGTTCTCATGTGTGAAACAGGAAGGATGGGTGCCTACGGGTACACAGAACTAGGAAAGGTGAGTGTGAATTTGGGAGAGCGCCAGTAAAAATTTATAGGAAATCACTGAAAGATCACAAGGCTGCACTTAAAAATTGACTTTCCCCCTCAGTCTCTCAGTAGATCTTGCAGTGACATCTTATTGCTGCTAAGTGAACAAAGAAGCCCTGAATACATGGTTAAATCACACACAATAGCAAACATTAATTAATTGATATTTGAATAGCGCACTGAGAGTGTAACAGTTGTACAAGTGGGATTTGGGGAGCAGTCACTCAAATTTGACATCTCTGGTATTCTCAGTTCTCTTTTCAGCTCCCTGGTGCGGTGAGAGCTGTGACTTTAGCAATATGCAATGCCTGATGTACTAGTTCCTGTGGCTGTAAGGTTAAGGTGGGGATCACGGCGGCTTTGTTTTCCTTGTCACTGCTAGAAGCACTCATGCTCTCTGTGCACAATGAGAGGATGCAGGTGATCTTTTACTTTTGAAAGTCTCAAGGCATGTATATTTTTATTCAATTTTTCTGAAAGGTCAGTACCATTCAGATCACTTATCAATGATACTTCCTTGCCTATGTATCATTTTTATACTGTGGCATCGGTTTTCCTGGTTCAACAGTCAGCTCCTAATAAAAGAGGATGACATGTATTAGAAGTAAAGAAAAATAGCTGTAATAATAGCACTCCAGTCCTACTTACTTGTCTCTTAACCTCTTTCTTTCAAAGGCTCCCACGCTGCAGTGCTCAGAAGAAAGTTACCATTGAATTATCTACCGGAAACCTATTGGCATCTATTGCTGCTTTGGTGCTGCAGCGTATGGGGCAAYAATAACAGATAACTCTTCTCAGATCCTTGCTGCTCTTCCGTCTCAAAGTATGGGTCTAGAAATAAAACCTGTTGCAGACACCGAAGATTTTTTAAATTAAGCTCACAGTTTCAGACAGGTATCAGCTCCAGCTGACAGCTCGGCCCCCCAGGACCGCGGCGCTCGCCCATTGCCCCCCTGCCCTACAGGCATTATTCTGGGGAAGCAKTTCTACAAAATTCTCACTGATCATGAAAGGCAAATAAACTAAATCCCAGAAGCAAAGGCAAAAGCATCAATACAGTTTTCTCTGGCAGCCCACTGCTATTTATACAGGTGACTGTGAACATTCACACATCAAAAAAGTGGTATTTTGGCATATCTTCCAGGAGCAATTGTCTCCCTACTGGATAGCACAGTAAATATGCTGTCCCTGATGAGGAAAAGATGCTTGAATCATTACAGCAATAGTGTGTAATGAACAGGATGCAGATTCAGTTCCCTGTCAGATTTCCTGATACGAGATTTTTTAGAAATCTCACAGGTACCTTTGGATTTCAGTACAAGGATCTAGGTGGCTTTYAATGCCACAATTATTAAAATTGCTGTGCCCTTCCTAACTTCACAGAGGAATTATCAAGATTGATACATTGAAGAATGAGGGATTCATTAGGGAGCTGGCAGCTTTGGTATCTGAAGTGGATGGAAATTGGGACTGGGTGAACGAAGCCTCCGACCTAAAACTGAACTGGTTCCACAAATGATGGGTTCAAGAGGGCAGAGTAAGCGCTATGGTCTGCTCCCTTGTAAGACATAGTAGCTATATAACTGCTGAGTTATACCTCTGTCCCCCAAATCCCCTCTGAGAGGGGCCCAGAAAACTTCCCAGCGGAGGATGGTTGGGTCTATCTCTCTGCATGGCATGATGGCAGGGCTTCCCTCATTCTTGCTGCCTTCACAGCAGAGGTGGGACAAATACATTCATCCAGTGTTTTTCATGGACAGACGAGACAATTTCACATATATATTTTTTAAAAAACACATCTTGTGCTGATCTTGCAGCCCGGGGATTTGCACTGCAATYTGTGCTATCTCATTTCAAAGATTAAGCAGTTAAATAGTCTTGGCCTGGTTCTTCTTAATCACACTAACACCACTTTTACAATGATCTGGGCTGAAAGGTTTAGTATTAAGGACTATCGCCCTCAGCCTATGCTGAGCCAGTGCATTTAATAAGAAAATCATCATAGGCTTCAGAAAGAGTAAGATCAGGTTAAACTCCTGTTGACATGGGAATAATCAGAAATGTCTATTAAGAAGTATCCCTAGCACTGAAGTTCTCTGAATTCCTCACTCATGTCTTAATGAAGCCACAAGGCAGAATTTGGAGCTTGTCTTTCTGTTGAATGTTAGCGCAAAGAATAAATAAGAATTAAGATCAATTAGAGTCATTTTGGCACTAAAAAAGCTAGTGTACTACATGTCCTTGCCAGTGCTCCCCCGTGTATATGACAGGAATAGCTGCAAGGACTGGAGAAGCAGTAACTTTTGGAAAGTACTGTATCTGCTACAGAAGCATCACATTAAGTAGACCATTTCCAATGAATCCCAAATGCTCATGTTCATTAGCTTTTTGTGAAAGCAGAATAGCATGTAAAATGTACACTGCACAGCATGACTTGTCCTAGTGCCCTGAACGGTGAAAGAAGTCAAATCCCATCCCAAGATTAAACATTCACAGGAAAAAAAATTATCTGAGCAAAAGAAAAATTGTTCTGTAGAATTGCAATCGAACAGAACTGGGAAGACTGTGATTTCTTTACACAAGAGCATGAAGTACATGTATTTTAAAATCAGCTAATATCTGCTTTATGGACCTTTAAAACAGAAAATAATGTATCTTGTTATTACTTTAGATAAACAGCGCATGATGAGTCTGGGCACTTTGTTCAGTGTGGAATAGGATATTAAACAGCAAATGTGTCAGTTRTGTTATTAAATCAAAATCACAACATTTATATATTAGCTTTTTTTCCTAACCTGAGAGACAGTGCCTTATATAAACACTGTTCTCCGTTAGTGAGGAACTACAGGAGCTGATGCTGAAAGAAGCAGACGTAATCTCTAAGGCTTTGCTTAGACGCGGGAACCTGGTAGCAGTTCCCAGTTCCTGGGGTGGATGTGGCAGGATGAGGCCAAAATTCAGCCTCCCCTACCCCCTCCATGTGTCCTCTGGGTTGCAGCTAAAGAAACTCTCACCATGTGGCCCAGAAGGACCTCCAGCTTGGACGCCTGGCTGGGAAAGTTTGTTCTTTGGTAAATGTGAGGTATTTCTGCTTTTTACACAGACAAATCAATGTGTCAGACATCAAGGTCTTCAGAAACAACACTTTGAACCAGCAAAGAGACTGAGTTCACTAAACGGGATATGACAAATGTCATCATTGACCGAACAATTACTGGTTTTCCTCGTATCTTTATAAAAAGTGCCATCTATCTCATAGCTAGGAGAAGTATTTTTTGCCATGTAGGTGAGCCAGACCAAAGTAAAGAGTGGATTTAAATACTTATTTTTACTACTGCGATCGCTGTATAAATTTTGCTCGTGGTGAGCATCACGATGCTCTTGACTACCGAGTGCTTTTTGCTAGTTCTTTTTGTTCATTTATATAAAAGTAAAAAATGAACAAAAATATTATCTAACTCACCAGGGAGTTATGAACTGTCACTGTTATTGATAACAACAGGAAATGAGATCTGTGCCTGTTCCCCTTGCTCAGCATTGACATGGTAAAATCATAAAGCAACTGGAAAACGCAGAGCCTGTGTTTCTAAATGCAAGGCAAGGGACCAGTTTCAGCACCATGCCACCCCAGTCTGACATCTCTGTGACTCCAGTTATTTCAACTGAATCACAGTGGAGTGGTGAATCAGACCCCTGCGGCAACTCCTTCATTTTCCAGTTCACCAAAGAACTTTGTCTACGGCAGTTCAGCAACAGATTTTTACATGTCTCTGACTTTAATAAAACGCTTCAGTGTCTGCTGAGCTGTGGTCCAGATGTATCACTATATAGTAAAGAAGATGTAAGTAATCTACTTAATCAAATCTGAAGCCACAGCCAGGATGGACCATGGCCAAGGACAAATACTTCATAAGAAGGTAGACTTTGCAAAAGCACATTCAAATTTGATTTTAGATAAGAAGTCATGCTTTTATTGTGGAAATCTGTGGTAAATTTACCTACAAAGATATTTTTGAAGGAGTTATGAATCTTTCCTAGCATAACTCCAGCAGCAGGATTCTCTGTAGAGGGGAGATAGTGTTGACTACCAGCATGGCCCAGCACAGCCCATTGCCTTCTCCCACCTGGACACCTCAGGGTGACAGGATAGCCTCTGTCCTCCCAACAGCCACCAGCATGACAGATCTGGAGCACATCGTGCACATTCCTGCTATGATCCTCCAGACATCTGTTGGCAACATCTCCTTGGCCCCTGGAGAGCACTGCAGACCTGTCCTGAACGCCAGAGGGTACACACCAGGGCCAGAGCAAGAAGAGCAACACAGGAAAAGGACGGTGGGGAAGACAGGTATATTTTGAGGACAGAAGGAAGCCAGCACTGATGAAGAGAGAACTCCCTGTTGAGTCATCAGGTGACACAACTTATCAACATGAAGAGCAAAAATCAGTGGCTGCTGCCCAGGACTAAACACTCCACTCACACAGGGTATTGGCCAAAGAAAAGTCCTCAAAACAACCTTTAAAAGCAGCAGTTCCAGGGCCTTGATGCCCTGTTGTCCTCCAGAAGTTACAGATAGMAAAGAGCTGAAGTAACTCTATTAAGTTGTCCTGGACTACTGGAAATACCTGACAAACAGCCAGGACTATGTCACCAGGACCTGGAGAAAGCAGCTTAACAAGAGATGCACAAGCTTAAGACAGCATTTAATGTTCAGTCCCTTTAAATCCTCCATGCTCTTGCAGCAAACGCTCTTGCCCCTAAATGCTTCAGAGAAGAGCACCTTCCTTTGGTTCTTCAAGGCTGATCACCTAAACAAGATTTATGTCAGGCCATGAAGTCAGAGGGACAGAATTGTCCTGTTCTGGAAGAAAATGCTACAGGACAATCTGTGGCAAGCCAGGGCAAAAGTCTAAAGACAAARCAGTGCCCAAACCCTTCCCTAACCTGCCAGCCCTTTCCCTCATTATTTCCTCGACTCATTTGCCCCATGACCCTCCATCGAGCTGCAAGCCCACCATGGGAAGAGGACGCTTTGCTTCCAGGCAGAGCTGCATTTGTTCCTATCAAGCTTACATCCTGACCATGAAAAAATCACATTTATCCCAAATCCTGCCAGAGGACTCCAACCTTCAGCTTCCATTTAAGAAGGTTCCTCATGGATCGCTCAAACTGTTCTGAAACCCACCACTTGGATACCTCTACAAGGATGATACAGCAACGGCACAAGCCCAGGTGTGTGCAGATGCTGCCATCCTGCTAGAGAGGCATCAGTTCTAGATGGCAGAAAAGCAAGCACTTTGCTTCAAGTAACATTAAAAAAAAAAAAAAGCTTGGAAAGTTGTGCTGCCAGACAGCTCTATGAACACGGCTTTTACCCTTTGTGTTAAGTACAGAAACTTCTGCAGCTGAAGAAATGAATCGAGAAATATGGATAAAATGGAACAAGCACTAGAGCTTGAAGATGTTCTCAAGTGCCGTCTTGTTCTTAAGCGCAGCCACTCCAGCGGGCGCACAGATACTGAGCTGGGCTGTTTTCAAGTAGCAGGGTCCTCGCATCACAACTACCAGTGTCATCTCGAACTAATTGCTGAAAACGGTATAACGTGGGCTAAGTGCAGCGATCTCATCCTCTTGTAAACCATCCGGCGCCCGCAAATTACTTGGGATTCACAGGAAAGCCGCAGGTGCGGTGAGTGCTGGTGCTGCCCCGGCGCCCTGCCCCGACGCCGGAGCTGCAGCACGTCCTCCTGCAGCATTCCTGACAGCCTCTGCCTCACACCAGCGGGTTTTGTGGCCGGGCTGCTGGGTCCTCTGACAACTTCAGCAGCACGAGGCTCTCGGAGGACGACGTGCTGGAACTTAATAGCTTGTTGTTCTACAAACCGTTCGGCCACGTCGGTGGCATGAAAGAAAAACAATGGTGTTGCCTCTATCTGTATTTCAGCCTTTTGAAATAAAATACTGCCTTTTTTCTTTCAAATCCAAGGCCCTGCAACGAGCCCTCAGTTTTTCATTTCCCATCGAAACCACAATGTGCACAGTGACTCATGCATAAAAGATTGGTAGCAAACTCATGCAATGCTTGTGTAGGTATACTTCATGAGTGAGGCTAGAGATTTCCAATTTGTAAAGTTATTATTCCATAAGCACGGTTTGCCATGTAGCAACTGTACAATTCAGAAACATTTATTCAGATAAGAAGATCTGATACTGATCTTCATCACATTTCCATTTTGGCAGAGATTTTTAAGGACCTTACCAGTTATCTCCTCCCAATTACAGTACCAGAGCTCCACCTATAACGAAGCAAATCCCTACCATCTTTGCAAAAGCACAACATGTGAATCTGACTTCCACATTAATCCTTGAAAAAATTAATACAGTCTATGCAGTGTTAATAAGGCAATTATCACGCAAGCAGCACATTTTTTTCTGTGATTTCCTAATTAACATGACTATCAACTGCTTATTAATAAAGCACTTTCCTATGCTTTGACTTGCAGCATATTGTAAACAAATTTAAGATACCATTTCCTGCTCCATCATTTACATCACACTGTTAATTCACACTTATATTTGTTTTTCCTATTTGTTAGTGCATTTCAGAGAAAACTACATCATGATGGGGAAGAAAAGCAATATTAGAAACAAAGCCACAAAAAACAGATTGGTGGATTATTTCCTATTAAATTATGCACCCAGAGAATTTTTTCACAGTAGGTGAAACTACATGCCGGTAATCTGGACAAACTACCTCCTCCTGCATGAGTATTTTATTTGCCTTTCTCCAACAGATGCTACTGACAGTTTACTAAATGGTGCACTGCTTAATAAATTTAGTAGAGGAAAAAGAACATTTATTTCCATACAAATTAGATCATGCATGAACCTACATTAACTGCAGCGTTTGGGGAAAAAAAGGCTTCGGTCCCGTAAATGAGTGGGAAAACAGGATTCCTACTCTTTCTGATGTTAACACCAAGCAACTTTCAACATGACACATTCTTCTGATTTGCTGTTTCCTGTAAAWGCCATCCCGTGGCTAAATTTTCCAGAGCCAGCTATTTAAATATCCAGCCCTTTGAAATTACATCTCTTCGGTAGTGCAGCTGTCTGCGACCGAGCACAATATGACTTTGATATACACGGTGTTATACCAAGTGGTGTTTTCTAAAGAAAAACAACACACCTTCGCACATTCCTTTCTGACTGACTGTTTAATGTGAGAAAACATTTCCACCTGAACTTCTGTTGAAGGTTGTGCGAACATTTAAAGGCTGGGGAAATCGTTTCCTGTAGTATATAACCTGCACCACCACAGGCTGACTAATGAGTCAGAGAGTGCTGAAACCCTCAGGTCCCATAAACATCCACTAATGAGATGAAACAAGATCTAAAGTGCTCAAATGTTGATAAGTACGGAATGTAGCTCACGATGTACTCTTCACAAATTAGTGAAGGGTTGCTATGGCTCCTTAATGAAATGTTATTATGTTTTAAAACTGAAACCAGACATCTGGGGGGGGGTGGGGGAGGGAAGGAAACGGGAGCAAGTGTTTGAACACCGTTGTCTAGGCTTCCTTTCATCAGCCAGCTGAATTTGCTTACTTGTCCTGAATGAGTGGATCCATTTCTTCAGCTGGTGCAGTGCCTTGCAATAAAGCCGAGCAGTGTGTGCCGTCTTCCGCTCCCTGGGAAGTAGAAATCTCTGGTATGGGAGAGGAGGCTTCTGTAGGAGAGACTACACGAGCTGCTCTGTCCTGGCTGTAAAAGTCTCCTGTCCTCCCGCAGTGACAAAGAGTATCCAAAGGATTCGATGCACGCGTCGATGTATTCAGCACATTCTCAAAATGACCAGTCAGATCTTAAAAAATTTAAGCACTCAAGTGTGGAGAATTGCTTGTTTCATGATAAACACAATGTGAAAATATTTATTTTAAAAAGTTCTTTATATGAGACCATATCAATTTCTTTCCTAACCAACCTTCATATACATGTAGAGAGACATAGATAGATAGATAGATAGATAGATGGATAGGTATACTGGCATACATATATATACACACACATGCACACAAACACATATATACAAAATTTCCGTGAGAGACAAGGATGGGTCTGGCTCCAGCTACAGCAAGCCCTAGGATTTCCTACCTCCTGGTAAACACCGACTTTTTAAACAGTGCCCAGCACACACACGGCTATTTCCCTCCTGCGTTACAGAGCAATCACTGTATTAGAAGCTTCAGTAAGAACTAAATACTCCAGCTCTGGCGTTGGAGGTGACTCTGAAATCACGTGCCTGGAGAGGAATGGGTTAAACTAAAGCCAAGAGATACCGAGAAGTACACTTCCTYGAGCGAATCTTGAAAACATTTCTTTAAATGCATCCTTTTAACTTTCTTCTCAGAGGATGAAGTGAGGGAGGACCACGCTGACAAAGATTAAATGAGCTGACATTCACTCTCCCGCACTCTGGGATGCAGAAGCCTGCTGCTAGCACTGCATATCAACAGCGCGCGTGGGCAGCAGGCGCAGCCCCCGGGGGTGGCTTTGAGAACTGATTCCATCTTTCCTAACAAACAAGCACACAAATATATATCCATTTTAAATTTGATTCAACTTAAATCAGTTCCACCGAATCAATTTAATTCTCCTGCTCGTCTCGGCTGCCTTACCTGCGRCAGCACCTCCCGCCCGAGCCTCCTCTCCCTCATGAGGACGTGACTGGAGACCCTGCGTCGCTATCGCCTTTCGAGGGTCCCTGTTTTCCAAACTAAGGATAGTTTTAATATTTCACACTACCTTCTGCTGGCAACTCTGGTAATAGCTCTCGAGGGGAAAATTTTAAAAATGGAGAATAGAGCCGTACAGTTCAGATGCCTGACAGCTACTCCCGGGCTTGGCAGGCCTACTAATGACACRGCAGGGCCCGTGCGCGCAGCTAATGACTATCAGCCCAAATTGCGGGACCGGGTTCGAACACCTTCGTATCAATCATTCTGGCTGCTGAATCAATTGAACCGATACATCAGAGCAGAGGCCCGACCCACTTCTTATTAGAGTCTGTGAGATATTTCTTACATTAATTACTGAACTTCCCCTACAAATGCTTGAGCTGGACGCAAAATGAGCAGATGACTTTCTGTGGCCCACATTTTCCTGGTGTTRTTTTAGGGTACTCTGGTGACTTCTTCTGTCCTCAAAAATGTGAGTATGGCTTCACCATTTAAATGTAAATGTGAAATTGTAAAACGTGTCGTTCAACCTACTCAGCAGGACCTGGCTCTCAATTCATGGGCAGGAGCCCACCGCCCCCGGCATCGGTGATAACGCAACATTTGCGGACAAATAACACCTCATCATCGCATCAGTGCAGCTGATGAAACTTGAAYGTATAGCTTTCTGGGGGAAAAGTTCTGCATGAAAACAAGCACTTCAGTATGCAGAATGAGGAATAAATCTTGCCATTCAAACTAGTCATCATGGTAAAAATAATAGATTTTCCTCCTCCAGTTACAGTGTTCAAATCATATAGTGCTATGCATGCATTTGCAACATTTTAAAAGAAGGATAAAGAAAAGTAAAGAAAGTTTAGGKGKGTGTGTGTGTATATATACATACACACACGGTTGGGCTGGTTTTGGCTGGGATAGAGTTAATTTTCTTCATAGTAGCTGGTATGGGGCTATGTTTTGGATTTGTGCTGGAAACAGTGTTGATAACACAGGGATGCTGAGCAGTGCTTACACACAGCCAAGGCCTTTTCTGCTCCTCACCCCACCCCACCAGCGAGCAGGCTGGGGGGGCACAAGGAGCTGGGAGGGGACACAGCTGGGACAGCTGACGCCAATGACCAAAGGGACATCCCACACCATATGACGTCATGCTCAGCACATAAAGCTGGGGGAAGAAGGAGGAAGGGGGGACGTTCAGAGTGATGGTGTTTGTCTTCCCAAGTCACCGTTAGGCGTGATGGAGCCCTGCTGTCCTGGGGATGGCTGAGCACCTGCCTGCCGGTGRGAAGGAGTGAAGGAATTCCTTGTTTTGCTTTGCTTGTGTGTRCGGCTTTTGCTTTACCTATTAAACTGTCTTTATCTCAACCCACRARTTTTCTCACTTTTACCCTTCCGATTCTCTCCCCCATCCCACCGGGGGGGAGTGAGTGAGTGGCGGTGTGGGGCTTAGTTGCTGGCTGGGGTTAAACCACAACAAAGGTCTAATTATCATTAAGTTGTTCAAATACTGATCTCARCAACCTGGTACTGGAAAACCCAGGTTGGTACTACAGTTCTGTAATCAATATTCCCAGAGTAATTACACCTCTATGAGAAAAAAAAAMCCCACCAACATTAAAAGACTCAAAGTGCTTTCAAAGTAAATGATTCAGATGATATACTATGTGATTTCTGTTTATTACTACCTACTCCTTCTGATTTTTAATACCAACATAGAGGTCTCAGGACAAGATTTCCAACCAATCTGGTCTTCTCCCATTTGGCAAACACTGTGTCTAATGGAGCTTGAAATTAAACCAGCTTTTTTGGTTACTTTCTGCTTTGCAAAATCCCAGCAGTGATGACGGGCTCTCCTGTTCACGGGCTGCAGCAGAGGATGCCCAAAAGAAAAAAGCATGCTATTGTCGCTCTCACACATACGGCAGTGCTACTCTGCRAGGTTCAAGTGCATGAATGACGTCAGTAGGAGCTACCACTTTGAAAATGGATAAAACTTAATAAAAAGTATTTTGATTTTTGCTGTAAGTAGAAATGATTGTGATTTACCTATTTGACCACCTATGYTGGGACAAAAGCAAGTGATAAACATAAACGGTGACTATAAATGACAAACCAGTAGTTGTTGTTACCACCTCGCTTGGAATCTGACAATATTGTCTCAGAAATCCCTGTCTCACTAGATTAGGAGCGCAGGTAACTTAATTAAAGAGACTTCTTCAACTCTTATTGAGTGTTTCAGTCAGTCAAATAAATGCACTCGCAGATCTGTTTAAGTTTGTCGTCTTCTTCTTAAGGGTACTTGATCTTTTCCCGCATCTCAGAATCTGTTTGGACAATCTAATCTGCTCAGAAAGATGAGCAGTTACACAAGCCCTATTTTGAAATGTCTAAGAAACACTTGACAGCCACAACCTGGACTTTTTCTTGTCCGTTTGGGAAATTACAAATGTATTTAAGTTGGAAATTACTCATGCTGAGCGCTTAATAGATTAGTCTTCATCCAGACTTCTATTTTTTACCTCAAAAGTAACAGTAATATCTGTATATAGGTACCCGCTACAGCTACAAGGGTATTTCAATTAGGAAAAGTATTTTGCTAATCTTTCCATTTGTTTACTCTGTGCCATCTGTTAATTCTGCATGAATACTTCATTCCAGTGTTTCATACATTGCAAATATCTCCCCCTTTTCCAGCATACCCCGTGGTTTAGTGTTGCAAAGGGGCTGAGTTTTGCCCGAGTCATCCCTCATGGAAAACATTCAAAGTCACTAAATTGACCAGCTGTGCTCTTTCAAACCATACAAATCTGCTGTAGGGCAGTGACAGACTGACGTTGTCCAAGATTTATGCTCTATTTTCCAAACATGTCCTGGGAGATCATGACCTTGTTGTGGATTTTCTTGGGGRAAAAACTTAGAATTATTAACTTCACATGATATGTAAATATATAGATCAATGCTCCTCTCAGCAGACAATTGCCAGACTACTCAATGACTGCTTTTTTTGTTAAAAAGATACCGTCAACTCTCTTCTTCCCTGAAAATCTCCTCATAAATGTCTCTGATGGCAGATCGTTAAATGCTGAGCTGTGGCATTTCCCTGAAGATATAATTATAAAGCTGTGGGAGGAAAAGAGACAACTCTTTAGACCACATTCTTCTTTCTTTTATGGCTATGTAGTTCAGTGGCTAATGTGTATATTGAATTTAATTTAATCACTTCTGTTATTTCTACTAGTTAGATAGCAGTCATTTCATTCAGACATATTATTAAATTATTTATATGGGACCTTCTACTAGCTCAACTTCATTAAGACGGAGTTAAAAGTTTATAAGCTCAAAAATAGCATGACTGTCTGAGGTCATGGCAAGAAAGCTGCAGTACAAGAAGATTAAATTTCTACGCCAGTATGCATATGCCTGTATATATGCCAGATGCCTAAAACCCATCGCCACTGGAGATCCAGCACATACAGGCAGAGGAATTTGCAGAGCAACGCGATGGGGAGCCAGAGCCCAGCCACTCCCCGGGGTTCATTGGCTTTATCGATGAAGTCTCCACGGGCACAGCAGATGAGACACGTTGGCTGCATGTAGATACTGACATTTAAGTTAGTCTTGTATTGAATCCCACCAAAAGAGYCTGGAGTTGAGTCACTACTTAAGAAGTTTTGAGAAGWTTTTTTCTGGAAAAAAGTCTACTCTTTTCACTGAAYCTTTCTGAACTTCTTTGTCMTCARTATTAACTTGAATAGTGTTTGAATCCTRGAGGAGTGTTTGGGTGATACCATTSTATTCATTTTTCCTAGGAGCATCAMAGTCTGGKTTTAGAAGCTCGAAAAGAAGACAGGGATGCTAAGACAGGGGTGCTAATCCATCCCACTCACCTRTACCACACAATTAATGTAACGCAGGATTACCAATCTTACCTATTCAGCCTTCCGTGACAATTTTCCCACACTTTCCCTACATAATCCATGCTACTGCCTACTTTCACTCCACCGTTCTCCCATACTGTACAGTACCTATCTCAAACCATGACGCACCTCTCAGGGGTCCCCGGCAATGTGAACCCCGCTGGCGGGCATCACGGCAGCACTGCAGGCCGGATTCGCGTGCTGCTGAGAGGCAGAGCCCGTCCTCGGCACTTCTGGCCGAGCTAAATGAAAGCTTCTTCTCTGAGCAGAGCGCCGTGCGATCAGCTCTCTTCAGCATTGATACCACTATACGCAACTACTTGAAGTTAAGATTTCTTCCAAAATTGCCTCCTTTTAATATGTTTAACTAGAAATTGGCTAGGTTCAATTGACAATGATTTCGTATCCCTCTGTTTATTTTCACTATATGAGCGATTCAATAATTGTCTGTACCACAGCCATATTCTTCCCATCATACATGCACTGACTTGATAAAATATATGTGCAAATATCCCCAGAAATGTGAACTTTGTATATCAAGTTTCCGTCCACAGATCATGGAGTCGTGCAGCGATATTATTATGGAGCCAACCTATTTTAATTCCCAAATGTGGCATTACAGAAGTCAATCCAGTTACACCCAGTTACCAAAACAAAACAAAAAAAATTAGAGCACTGTGTTTTGGGTTTTAAAGACTGAGATGTTTCCTAGCCATTTAGCTGACAGGGCATGTGGTTAGTTTCCATGATCTTTAGGTACTATAAKAAGTACTATTTTTACAACAGCAAGCTGCAAATATCTTCTTTCAAAGACCTGGCCATCTCCCATAGCTGCTGGGGAAAGAGCTCAAAAGTTTGTGTTGTTAAATTATACCAAAACGTGCCCCGTAATATGCATAGTCATAAGAGATTGTAAGAACAAGGGACATGTGAAATAGAAAGATAGGAAAAGAAGAAGGACTTATCTACCCCAAGTTGTTATTTGACTTAGCATGATTTTAAATTAATCTCGCTAAACTAGTGAAAAGACTTTCTAAACCTCATAAACCGTTTTTACCGTGGTTTAAATAAATTAAAAAAAAAAAAAACAGATTAAAGTCTTGGACACAGGAACTCGTTACCATGAGTAACAGATTTCTGCACCACAGGCAAACTGTGGTAAAGTGGAATATGTCACATAAACTGAAATAACACTGTCTGTAGAGACGCTTGTTTTAATTTATCTGAATCACCTAAGCCTGTATGAAATGGAGACCTCCTGTAAAAAGAGACCAGGAGAGGTGAAGCAACGAATGCACAAGAAAAGAGCATGGACAGTGTTTCAAATTATACACTGTGTGCATAGAGGTCATGAGATAAACATTCATGTAAGACAAATTTTTAGCTTTGTTGAGGGCTTTTCATAACATCATAACACCAGAAGAACAAAGCTGGAGTGCTTTCTTGCCAAATCAGATTTTCTAGCCCTTTGCTGATTGCTCATTTTTATAGAACAATCAGTTTATTTGATTAGTTTCAGTCTGTCTGCACAGCGGCTTGTGACCCTAACCTGCAGGAACAACAGCATTTGAAAACTTCAGTTAAATGTTGGCAACCACATCAAAGATCACTGCAATCAGCTGAAAAATCACCATTAACCTCAGTGATATTTTGCTTGTGTGCTTACTGCATTCCAACATCCGACATGTAAAGATGCCACTTTATAAAACACTTTGGAAGATTAGAAGAAAGAGGCATGAGAATTGAGTTGCTCTCCTTCCCAAAGACAGCATCTTCACATTAAAGATAATCATATTTACAGTTAGAGGTGCACAACAGTAATTTGAGTTATTTAATTATCAAAAGTCTTCTGTAATTCTTTGTAAAGTGTCACTAAGATTGTATTAAAACCATACTACTAATAGTCTTAAGAACAACTGAGCAATTCACTTCAGAAGAAACTCAACAACATACACTGCATGCACAAATATCTTAGACCTCTGGATGTTTGCTGTTTATTTCCTCTGCTATTATACTCTTAATTTAGAAATAATAGATTTACAAAATTTATAAGTTCAGGTGGTTGGTGTTCTTTCTGCTTTCTAATTGCATGACAAGTTGGAAGAATTAGAAACAATTTCCATGATATGATGGGGCAATGCCAACATGTGCCACTGCAAGTTTTTCTAAGCAACCTCTTTCCCACTTTTGCCATAAAACTGCATAAAAAAATTAATCACTAGGAATCCCATCAGAGCAGTTATTGTCATAAAAAAGAAGTTTGCAAATATTTTTTCTAACATCCCCTTAACTACACTTCTAGCCCTGACCCCAATTCTCCAGGGAGCTCAACTGGACTCCTTTGAAAAAAGCATTAYGTATAATTTTTTTAAAAGCAAGTGAAATGTTATGGTCTGGCTCCCCGCCACAAAAGCAGGGACATTGAAAATTAAAAATGACATTCCTGGCTTTTATTCACACTACCAGTTTCTTTCTCGATCTTATGCAGCAGACTTGTTTTGTCACTGACCTTTGTGGTGCTGTAAGAAGGAGGAAAGGTTTGACACAATAAATCAAAATGTCACTTTTGGTGTAATTGTATAATAACAGACTTTTTTTTTCCTTTAATCAAGGTGAAATATAGGGCTACGCTCTCTTTAGTGGGTTCAAATAAACCCTAAATCCCAGTAAAAATTAATTTTCTTGTCCTAATCAAATCCCAGTTGATCTGGGCTTGTTCATGGCCAAATATAGTTCGGCACAATAACACACAGACAATTTGGTGCAGGCTACATTAGAAAATGARCTAAAACTTTGCATTGCTCAAACCCAGCCTATCATGTTTACCTGCAGTAAAATGTATTTTTAAATAAACCGCTTATGTACTTAGGGTTAAATTATGAGCAACTTCATACTCAGCATGCTTACTCCAACCCGTTTTGAAGCTCATTACCTTATTTCTGAGTCACAGCTCTATGTTAACTCCCAGTAGAATTTCACCTTTATGGGGTTAAATGAATTGGTGGAAGGGTTGGGACCAGGACTAAATGCTATTTGTCCTTTAACATCTTTGTAAGTGTTTTATTCTATGAATATTTCATATTGAAGAAAAGCCTTGTTTGTGCATGCCAGAAAATAAAGGTCTCAAGGATCTGCCATCTAGCCAAGAAAAGAAGAAAATCTATCAGAACTCCTCGCCAGGGAGAAAAGCGGAAAATGCAGCCCCAGGAGCAAGAGTCAGACACTTAAAACCGCTTCATCCTCCCAAACTTACATCCTCAGCTGGCAGAAGAGCATGCTGCTGCTGCTGCACCACCACCACCAAAGCCTGAGAAGATCAATAGTAAGTGGCTAATTAAAAACATAGTTGTGTTTAAGGAACTTTTGTCTCTTCTTTGTATGTAGACTTTCGAAATTGGCTCTCCGTGTTTAAATATTGTGTGTTTGTTTAATTAAGAAAAGATGAGGAGTAAGAAGTAAACTTCCCATATCAGCTGCCCAGGGAATTCCTATAGATACCGGGATCAAAGTCTTGGAAAAAAGGGCAAGAAGATGATCCTAAAAAAACCAAAGAAACCAGGAGCAGCTAGAAAAGAAGAGCAGCGCTATCAGTTGGCTTGCACCACAGTCACAGAGAGTTTTTCACAAATTCACTCAAAGGGTCCAGATTATAACCCATTTTGCACAGATTATTTCTGGCTTTACTTTCTCAAATTTATTGAAGTGAGTTGGTTTATTTCTGTAAACAGACAGAAGATTGCACTGAAATGCAAACTCTGGCTTGTATGGTTTTAATCAAAGTCCATCTTCTGATGGTTTGTTTGAGACAGACCGATGCTGAGGATTTACGCTTTACTGTCATTGAAAAGATTCAAAACTCCCAACAAATTTTAAACTGATTAACTTTCAGTTTAAAGACTATTTTTAATGGCACCAAACACAGACATTTTTTCAAGGGCAATGGAGTATTTTTTTGCAACAGAGAAGTAAATAATAGTGAAAGGGTATAGATGTCAGAATGCCTTAATCCTAGGTTAGAAATTATATTTTAATGCAAACATCTAACACACCTCCTTCAGGACTGAAATCAGCTGTATGCATGCGAAAGGGTGTTTAGTACTGAGCAGTGATTCCAGGTCTCATTAATTTGATCCTATTGCGATACTTAAATACTGCTAGGGTATTCTCACATCCCCTTCCTAATAAACATAAAATAAATATATTTATACTTATTAGAAAGGGGATGTGAACATTTATTACACATTTTTGGAAAGCTATTTGTATATTTGCAAACCAACAACTCCCATAATTTTTTTTAATTAATAATGTGTGTCGTGGCCTTGATATTTATAGGTACAGGTTTTTTGCAAGAAAATGTTAATTACATTCACCAGCCATGAGCAGAATATATAAGAAGCAATTTATAAATTAAACACAGTAGTTTGTGGTTTGACGAAATCAGAGCTAAACTGAAATTATGTTTAGATTCATGGATCAGAAATATGTACTGATTCACTGCAGCATATCAAAACATAATCAACAGATGGCAGAAGACTACTGGGGTTTGGGGGTTTTTTTGTGTTTTTTTTTTTTCTTAGCACACATTTATCTACATTTATAAGACAGCAGTGTCAGAGCTTAGTAAGGATTTGGGAATAAATGTGTGTTTTAAAAATGTGGCAATTAGAACCCATAAGAAAGAAGAAAGAGGTTAACCCATGCACCTGGTGTCTGGAAGAAGAAACTTCTAAGTTAGATATCGGGGTAACTCAGTCCTAGAAGGCAGAGAGATTCAGAAGAGGGTAAGTTGCAATACAAGGTTGACTTTTAAATTAAAAACACTGGCAAATGAGCAGAGGAAAAACCTGACACCAAGCCTAATTATTGCCCACATTTTCTTAAGTGAGGGAAATATAGCAGAAGTGTACAACAAGAAGATCTTTGGAAGAAAACTCTCTACACTGAGGCTACAGCTAGTACTTCTCCCAGGCGTACTTGGGAGTACTTCTCCAGCCCAGTCTGAAGCTACATTTCTCACGTGATACTGCTGGATTAGTATCTAGTAGATTTTCTACMTTCAACCCTATCACATTAAACAGTTAGCTAGAATCTCACAAACGAATACGTATACACGTGCACACACCCATATACATACACACGTCTGTGCTTTCAACTGCCCACGTGGAATACACCACTGCAGTCAATGGAAATGCCTTAAGCCATGAAGTAAAGCATGTTCTCGGATTTGGCGGCTGAGTTGTTCCATATTTAGGAATAAACACCTGCGAAATTCATAGCAAACGTGGTGCTATAAAACAGACATGCTTCTGTATGTCTTGTAAAACAAGATGAAAGCTGAGGTCAGGTGCTCCAGCAGCCCATACCAGGTCATTATGGCTTTCTGTGGATCTCCTGAGCCCTAAGCTCAGAGGCTTGGACATGTCGCTGGGGTGGGTGACAGTGGTACTCCAGAGAGTTTCTGGAGGCCAGCTGCAGGTCCCAGGGGCTGACGGGTTCCCCTCTCTCGAGGACATATACGCTTTGGGTCCTGGGGTTTGCAAAGAAAATTTCCTAATATTAGCAAAATAGAGACTGCCATACTTGAAGTCTAAATCCCTCATCTGATAATATTTATTGGGGGAAAAAAGAGAGAAACCCCCCTGCTTTGAACAGACTTGCTACCAGAGAGGGAACTGCAGATAAATTGACCTGCTCAGTAGGAATGAACTGGAGAAGTTAATGAAGAAAAACACTTTTTGTCTCCATCTATCGGTCAAAAGTCAATTTAGCTGCTGTTTGGGTATGTATTTTGCAATACTATTTGAGAACAGACATCTGTGTAGCAAATACCCCAATATCCCCATCTTTTCTATCTTGTGATGAGACTTTTTGATGTCCCGGAGCACATTCTCCATCTGCCTGATAAAAGCCTTTTTGTACAGAATGCAGGTGTCCAACTTCATTATTTGCTCGTAAGGCTGCAATAATGCAGCAGCCTCTGACAAACCGCTTTCCTCCCTGAGAAATAAAGTATGTGCCTTTACAAAGGGAGAATATTACAGACAGTATCATAAACCGAAGAGGTAATTCGGGTTTTTAACTAAGCACAGGAGTTAGAATAGCATATTGACAGTATCATCTTGATTTCTGGTGACCTGGAAACTGGAATCGTTTTTTTGGTATAATAAACATAAATGTAAAGGTCTGAATTGAAAAGAACTAATGTTTTAGGAATCCTTCAGTCAGGAAAGAGCATTAGCACTTCAGGAGAGAAGGTGCAAAGGGAGTAAGTAGCTATTTAAATGTAAGCAGCATCCCTTTCTTTTTTTTCCTTATTTTTTAACATTAGCATCCACAACAAAACAACCTGTATGTAAGTTAATATTGGCATACTGTCCCTGCTCAGAAAGCATTCCTGCTGCATTACAGAGGGCAGCTGGGTGGCACAGTAAATGTGTCATTTGCTATTTAACATCTCTGTGACCTGGATTTAAATTCACAGTCGCACAAAATGAGACTTCAGTTCCCTCGGAAGGCTATTAAGGCACACACAGAAAGACTTGTGAGGCATCCAAAGCCAGCGGGAACGCGCTCCCCGTGCTCGCCCCTGGGGACGCACACCCTCAGAGGCCGCAGGGGAAGGGGGAACTGGATTATTTTTATTAAAAGGATGCCTTCAGTTTGGAAGAAAGCCACCCAACTACTGTGAATAAATCTTCTGTTTATTTAAAAGTTTACCCACAATGCTTTAACCTCCCCATGAGAAAAGGCATTTGATATGTCGCTGCCCATCCCAGTGCCTCATCAGAGAGCTTTATAGGTCTAATTGTTTTCCTATCCACAAAGAACAAAAAGGAGAGCTGTGAAAAATTCAAAAACGTTATATTCTCTCCCTTAAAGCATCATTACCCACCATCTACTGCATAATACTCCCAGCCTTGCTGGTGCATCTGCATATGAGAATGAATTGCCTGCCTTACGTTTACAAGGCAAGACAAGTGCTTATGATGAGGCTTATCTTTAAATTAAGCTCAAAACTCTCCTTTTTTTATTAGTTTTACACCCACCACCTCAAAAAGATTAAAACCTCAGCTTCAACATGAGTCAATTTTTCTCTTTTCTGGACCCATTTATTACCTTTTTGAGAACTGGCCCAGCAAGACCTGGGCACCAACACACAGGTGAGTTGGCATCTCTTTACCATCACAAGTGATGTGAACCCAGCACCTCTCCCCCAACTCCTGTGCCYTCCATCCCATTCCCAGTCTGAGGACACAGTTTGACCTTCGTCCCACGCCAACTTGGATCCCGGCAGCTGCTGCAGCGATCCTGCCTGCCCCTGCCTCCCGCTCCAGACTCCCGTCCTCTGCAACCAGCCGCATCCAGCAGCTGTCCCAGCTGAAACCTTCTCTTTCGTTTTTATATTCTTTTTTCTTTCTTTTTTTTGATGGATTCAAACAGATCGATTCCTCGGTTCCCTGACTGCCACGTAGGAGCCCATAGTGGTGTTGGCACAGAGAAGGAGGTACAAAGGTATCATCTACATACAGACTTAGATTAATCCTGAACAAACCCTAGATGTGAGCCCAGAAACTCAGCTGAAAGCAGAGCTACCTGTGAAGTTCCCAGGTAAATAAAGTTTACATGGAGTTTGATTTTTGCCATCGTTTCCTTGCAAAATGGAAACAAATAATTTCATTTCAGATAGCTGAAGTTTAACCAAAGCATCTCAATTTGTCAGTCTAAATCAATTCATTCAATATTAATGTATAACTGTCTGAACCGCCAAGGGGTCTTTTCATTTTCGTTAAAAAATAAAATATCGTGAGGCATTGTTAAATATAACGAAGAGAGTGAACTGAGTTGTGAATAACGCTGAGAGTTTCTTGAGAAGGGAGCAATCAAAAACACAGCTATATTTTTCAGCATACTTTTATTGGTCCTTTTACTCTTCTATCTGTAAGGTAAATTCAAAAGAGAAATTTAAGCAGGATTAGGATAAAATCCCCTTGGACTCTGATGTCTGTACCCCACAAAGTACCAGTGGCCTTGCCAGCTTTCGCTCCCTGCCTCATTGCTGCCCTGCCCTGCTGCAGGGCCAGTACGTTGTCCGTTTCTAGCATGAACCTCTTTCCCCAAAGCACCTTATTGTTAGTTTTCTTATTTTATCACGTGTCTCCGGCAGCTCAGACAGGTCCCAGTGCAATCTGAGCTCTGGGAGCAYGAGACCCAGCTGTCCTTGCTCCCCACGCCCAGGGATGAAGAGGACTCCTCCTCTCCCTCACTCCTTTCCTATTTCGTTTTACTAACCGTATCAGCATGCTACGCAAAAGAAGAGCTCTCAGCAGGAGACCCAGTCTTCAACCTTTGGCCAAGCCAGGCATTTTCTGCTGGCAGCACAAGGAGTTCCCACACCCCATGGACCCAACTGAGGCTCCTGCATCTCTCCATCGTTTGAGTTTATACACATATGGTGTTAAACCCACATACCTGTCTATTTACATCCTCAGTTTTATCTGTATTTTGTCACTGTCACCAAGAGTTACATGTGCTAAAACACCTACGAGCCCCAGTTTTCATCAAGGATCTCTTTCTGATGGAGTTCCCTTTATTTATTTTATTTCCCTCCAGAAAACTCYCATTGGGATGTTACCCACTGCTTTATTCAATTCCAACAGGACTCTTTGGGACTAGGGAGAACTACAAATCGAATGCTTCAGAATAAATCAAAGCATAAAATTACATTGTCTCTGGCAAGAAAAAGATTTGATTATCTGCATTTCCGTACAAAGAAATTACAGGAGAACTTGCATTCGAGTTTAAAGGCCTGACTTGTTCTCAATTGAAATGTAGCAATCAAACAGGTATGTCCCTCCAATCTTATCCTGACAGGAATCAGTTTGAACTGATTTGTCCCCTCCCTGGTGACAGCGAGTGAATGCAGAGTGCTCGGTATTGCAGATGTAGGCTATTTCGGTTCGTGCAGCAAATCGGCGGGGATTTTATGTGTAGCAGGAATTGAATTGTGCATCTCTCCCAAATGATGGGAAAATCACTCCCCATGAAGGTGAGGCTGTAGAAGGAATCAAAGTACAGCACAAAGTACACTATAAATAAAGGTCAGCCTCTCTATATATTTTCTCCAGAGAAAGGCTAAACTTGAAGACATGTTGAAAACAGATAATTGCATTGTCTGATGCATATTTCTAGTCTATAAAATCTTGTATTTCAAAAATATCATCGAAGGTAAAAATGGCCTATATAAGGATTAGCTATAAAAGTCAGTAGTTAATGATTCACCATAATACATGATTTAGCTGTAAGCTAGAAAAACATAAAAATAGCTCAAGAAACTAATTTCTTATGCTGTTTCAGGCATACGGATTATTTAAACGCAGGCATTTCCATATTTTTTAAATCCCTCAGCAATGGCATCTGATGAGAAACCGATCTGTTTAGACAATCCCTTTCTAGGGTAAATAACGACGCTTCATGGCATCCTAGAAAAGATTGTGTAGTTCCATAATTGGTAATTTTGTACAGCTTGCATGAGGTCTGTGTCATTTCACAAATTTCACAAAGCAACTGCTCTGACTGGGGTGCTATAATTGATTACACAAAATTGCTGGGATAGAGAAACGAGCACACTATCAATTACATTGACAGAAAATTGGTGGGACCGAAGAGCGATTTATAGCAACCACAACTAAACTAATAGCAGGGACAGGTACAATACTCACGTCTTAGGCTCACTGTTAAGTTACAGATCACGTAAGAAGGGATTCGGGATAGACTGAGCCAGCGGAGCGGCCTGGGGTAATTTCCAGCGGGACGGCACAGCTTTCCAGTGCGAATCGCAGGGAAAAGCCTGCGCTCGGTGTTTAAACACCTGCCTTTCATTCCATGAAGCTGWATCCGGCGCTGTTTCCCTGGCTATCTGCAAGTGATGCCGGCCCGATACCAGCTTTGCTACTGGCATCTTTACTCTCCTCTTCACTTTGTTCGGGAGGTACAGCCCTCAGTCATCGGACAAACTTCTGCAAACACAAGGTCTGCTTTTAAATTCCCTAACATTTCTCTCTGTGAGCAAATGAGATTTTTAGCCATTGAGTTCAGCTGTCAGATTTATCTGTAACTGAGCAGAGTGCTTGTGATTCCATAGGCTCAGGTGATGAGGCTCAAATGAGCTCAAATGATTTTCCATATGCTACAGCGAGAGAGGGTGACCCTGCCCTTATTTCAGCTCAAGTCCTGTAAGGAGCCTTTCTGCTCCTCAGCTACAGGAAAGAGAAGACTGGACTGATGATATAGCAACAAACTTTCAGTTCTCCTCATGTATTTTGGATGAAGTCTGCATCTGGATCCAGCATTTTCCTGGCATCGGCGTGGAAAAGAACAAGCTTTTTACATGGTCTTCTGAAATTTCACCATCTACTACCATTAGTGGCACAAGAATGAAAGATTTTGAACACAAATAAAAATGTACAGCCTAATTCTTGACTAACCTTTCAGACAGAAACACTACTACGTGTGTCAGACCATGACCCTAGGCTCCTTCCCTTGCCATTGCTGCGAGCCCTATATGTTAATTGAAGCCCTGCTATTGCAGAAGCCATAAGATAATTAACGAGCAGAACTCTGCTGATAAACTAGTGAAGAAAACCCCTAATGAAGAAAATTCTTATACTTTATATATATATATATATAAAGTGTATATATAATTATACATACTTTTTATATATATATATAGATAGATACACTTTATACCGGTGCATCTCAGACTGATGTCAGCAGGAGCCGTGCCAGTTCTTGAACTCAGACCCCAGTGTTTTTGTAAACACCGCAAAATAACTGGAAGTGCTTGTAATATCAAATTCCTACACCAAAATCTTTTATGTAGCTTCAGATCTTCCCATAAAGACATTAAGCACAGTTATAAAAAACAACAGTCTTCCAGGAACTACACTACAATGACTTTTTTCCGACAACAGTCATCAGAAAATCTCTTTAAGATGTTCGATGTGGTAAAATATGTAAATGACATACAGTTGCTAGGAGATAAAAAACTACATGAACTTGTGAAAACATTGCAATCTGCTGCCTTTGAATCTGCAAGGTCAGCTGTATTTTTCATGATAACTTATTTATGTTGTCTCCATGCTAAAAATGGGTTTCTATGCAGGTTACCTCTTTACTTAATACTAGCTGACCTACTGTACATATAAATTGGTATTTATTACAAGGCTGGTTAACTTCCTCACAGAGTTTACAGCCCTTTAATTACATTTTGCCAGACTAATTAATAAATACACTGTACGCTACTCCTTTCTTCTGAAACAAGCAAAGRGTCTATATTCAACACTTCCGTATCCATTTATTTATTTAAGCATTTCATTAAATGTTAGATATGCCTCTTTTTTAATGGAAAACACTGTAACATGAGAATAAAAGTGTGGTTTACTGTCCAATTAACAAATCTAGTAACTTTTACTCTGTCACTCAATGAATGATAACACATTGCTTATAAATCAGGAAGAGAACTACTTAGRCATAGACCTTGTAATCAAGGCTACAAGTATTGGCTACTCTCCACATAATCCAGCGCTAAATGTGCGGCATGATTTTATTCCAGTAACACATTAAGAGAATGTACAACCATTTTGACTTTTGTAAATGGTCTAACGGTGTCGCAGCAAAAAGCATTTGTCCATTTTTTAAAATAAATGTATCCCGATGACGAATGTATTTAGTAATTTTAGTGATGAACCAGCAACRTGAACTAACTATGGCCCTTTAGTGCTTTTTCATCCCTCCGTTTCAGATGGGCTCTCCACCAACCGAGGCGCGCTGGCTAGGATTCAGTTTTCATATGGGCCTTAATTGTTCTGTGTTTCCATGGATATTCTTGGGATTCCTTTACTTCTGCATCTGCAGAGGAGGATACTGCTTCTATGGGCAGCATCAGTTGCACTGTTTGAACGTAAAACGAGTGCCAAAACGCTGTAGGTTGTTGGGGTAATGGTCAGAGGCTTTATAATATCATTATGCCAGAAAGCTCAGAATAAAAGCAGCACTTTTCCCACCTCCATCCCCACTAATAACTTCCAGGCATTGTCCTGGTCCGAGGATTTGCCACTCCGCTGTGGAAAGATGGCAACATTTCACATCTTGGACTTAGTTATAAACCTTTTTCTGATGTAAAGTTGTTGTGTTCTGAATGCTGAGAGGGTATTAAACAGGGTAAGTGCTAAAAGCATCTCGCGGGAAATAAAACAGAAACGCGCTAAAAGACTTTACAAATGTATCGATAGAAAGCAAAGTGCAAGATGCACAGCTTATGTCACTTTTTGATTGACAACCCATTTTTGCTGATGCAGATGCTACGAGAAAGCGAAGAAATTGGAGACCCCAGTAAAACGACATGTGGTACTGATATGTCAAACATAAAAGCCGGGTGAATCCAGAATTTTTTTTTCTAAAGTGAGCTCACTTATTTGCTAAGCAGCTTTGCCTCAGCTTTCACAGCTAGAGCTGCGGAGTAACAGTAACCGAATTATGAAAGATCCCCCTGGGATATTTGAAAGGGTGAGAAGTTCCAGAGTAGTGGAAGAATAAATCCTAATTCTCATCCAAAAGAGAGAGAATGGGATAATCATGAAAATATTAGCAGGATAAATGTGTTGAATAACAGCCAGAGGATCTTTACCAAAGTCATCCTAAGTAGGATTGAGGAAACATTGAAATTAATAATATGTGGATTAGTACAGTTTCAGGATGAAATGGTGTTTATGTATCAAACCTTTCCGATCGCATGAAATGGARAAATAGAGGGATTTTGTGTGACCTTTTTTGCAGAAGTTTCTTCACTTAAAGAAATGATCAGGACGTGCAATAATGGAAAATTTCTGAAACAAGAGAAAACAGGTTTGACTCTGACTGTTCTGCTGTACTGTCTACACATGTACTGAAGCAGATAATTTAGATTATTTTAGAAATATAATGGAAATATAATATCTTTTCCTACTTTCCTCTCTTCCAGGAAGAAGTAATGCATTTCCTAAGGGAAATAGCTGATGTACTGCCAGGGTGATCTTGGCACTACCAGTGAAGAACAACCAACGCACGTTATTGTGAGAACTAATGGGAAATGGGAAGGCAGAGGAAAAGAGATGTATCTGAAATATACCTGAAAGAAAGGAAATACTAACAAAGAAAATAGATATTCTTTAAAAAAAATCAGATTATTTTTGAGGTGATGTGAAATGGAATCAGAGAAATTTCTCGAYAAAGTCTCTACCACTGATGAAGGACTGAACCTTCCTTTTGCAGCAGTGGAGCTGTCGCTCAGATGTACGATCTTACTGGACTAAAGACAAACCAGAGCTTTTACATTTGTTCAAGCTGTATCAAAAGAAGACTTTAATTAGTCAGGAAGGCACAATTTCATTGGGATTTAGTAAAATGTTGCTATCACTCCAGATCGTGTCCTGTGAAAATTACCATCTCTCCCTAGTAGCTGTCAGTATAGTAAATAAATAAATGTAAAAGGAGAATTATGCAAAGACAGATAGTTCAGTGAAGTAGAAGAATGATTACTTACCATCAGCAGCCAAACATGTATGAGGTGAAATACAGTCTTTCCAAAGTGTTTTAACAGCTCCAACATTGTTTGAGTGTGGGGAATGATCATATTAACAGCAATATGCATGTATCTGGCCTCTTCTAATCTCAGGCTTCATTACAAGCTCTGGTTGAGAGGCCATCGTCATGAATTGCAATAGAACAGCCCAACCAGTATATTATTTCAGAAAGCTAAAGAGTTCTTGGGAATGAGATGAACCTCCATCTGTCTTCTCCAGACTGTCTCTGCCACTCTCCCTTCTCTTATCCCTGCGAAGGTGTCACCTCGCTGCCTTTTAAAGTGTCTTTGCTCTCAGTCGTCATATTTGATGCACATTGGTATAAGATGAAGGTATGGTGTTACCTTTCTGCCTCGGACTGTTTTTTAGCAATCGGGGCGTGTAAACAATATAACCCCAGGGTGGGCAGTTGATTCGGGCATTGGTGTTAATCGCCTGCAGTATTCACTCTAGTGACTGTATCCCTGTGAGAGCAATATGCTGGAACTGAAYGTGTTTGGAACTAGCCTTCTTGTTTTAACGGGATAGCCAAGAAAAAACAAAACTAGGAAGAATGGTAAAACTGGAACAAACAAAATCTGCCAAATCCATTTTAATGCTTCCCATTGTGCATATTATGAACAACAAAACCAGTGGTACCGCACAAATAACATCTGTGTCAATGGCTTTCAGCAAGTTCTYGTTGGAAGCGTCTTCTCCAGCACACCATCTAAGGAATCCAATTCACAAGTGCCATAGTTTGCAACACTCATAACTGATGGCACGAAGGCATCTGGGGCATGGATGTGAATTAAAATAATAAATGAGAAAAGACTCCTTAGACTTTCAGAACTTGTCCATCTTAATGACCACTAAACTGACTGTAAGATTCATGATCTCGCCTGATTTCACAAAACCATCTTTGCCTTAGTCTGCAAAAGTCTGCAAAATATAAAGATTTAATTTCTGTTTCCCCCCATTTTTTYTACTTAATAATTTCACTTCTGAGATTGAAATAGTCACTATGTTTAGAACTACAAAGCCTTGAAAAGTTTTATATAATTATTGTACTTTTCTAATTAGGTCATTCACACCAGTGAAGTTTTTTCCTTACTGTATCTACCTTCCACAGCAGGTCTGAATTGTTTTTCCTATTTTTAAATACCTATTTTTAAACAAAAGGCAGATTTAATACGTTACCTAAACAGACTAATTAGTTGGTTAGATGCTTGTACGCTGACTGCTGAAGGAATAAGTAGATTGCATTTCATTAATCAAAATCAGCTTTAAAACCCTATTACTCATAAAACATTTACATTTTACAAATCAGCTGATATATTCAGACTATCCATTAGAGGTTTGCTTGTGCTTATCTAGGATTCAACTTCTTACCAAGGTTGCTGTGTATCTAATGAGTACAATGTGTTCCAGTGACCTCCACAATGTAAAAATGCTGCCCTTGTTTAGACACAAATTGCTTTTCTCTATTTTACTTGGTGAACATGAAAGTGGTTAACACGCTATTGTGCCATGCATAATTTAACRTTATATTTATTATTCTCCTGTTCTACTTATATGGACTTGGGGTGGAAAACTTCTACATTTATGTACTGAACTCAAAGATAAGACTATAACAAAAGCCATAATACAGGCATATTAAGTAAGAGAAAGTTGTCTTTGAACAGTGGTTATGGGCTAATATATATGGAACTTTGCGAACTATGAGAAAAAAATTGCCAAAGGACTTAAACAGAAGTTTTTCATTAGTTGAACTGTAACACCAAATATTTCCAAAAAGCAAAGGCAGAAAAGGCATGGCTTATAAAAGCACAACAGTTAAATTGCAGCCAACAAAGTATCGACTGGATTTCTTCTTTGCTTACTAACAGCAGTGCAATGCTCTGCCTTAGACTTCTYGAGAGCCGTTTCCTAAATTGCTCGATCTCTCTAAATCTCTAAAATGAGAATAATAACAATTCTTATCTCCTACTCTAAAACGCTGTAAAGGTCTCTTGTCAGGTGTTTGTGCAAAGACTTTCACGGTGGCTCTGAGCTCAGTTGAAGTCTCTGGACATTGTTGAAATTTAAATAAAATTATTACTAGCGACTATTACCAGTTATCACCATCTCGCAAAACTTAACCATCATCTGCCATTTGAATGGTCAGTTTGAACATGGCAATTGCAATTCACCATATTCCAGAAGTTATTTCTATCTATAATTTATATGGCTATAAAATTTAAATGGCTCAGCCTTTCCTCCTCCGAGTTTGTGATTCACCTGAACGAAAAGACTTGGTATGCCCGACATTGAAAGGATGTTGTTTCACCTACGTAATGGACTTCTTTCCTTCTTTCCTTCCTTCCAGGGCACAGTTTTACAAGGATTTGATCCTACTCCCGAGGAGCTGTGCTGCTGCTTTCAAAGGGTGAAGGAGGAAGCAGCATGGGCTTTATCCACAATAGCAGAGGCCAGACTAACCGGTTGAACGTTATATCCTACTGCCACCTGATATATGCACAATTTCTCCCTCAAAGCCAAGCAAACCTGAATTCATTACAATATCATGAGCTTTAAATAAATTAACACCCAGCTTGTGTCAGGACTCGCTGCATGCTGAGCAATTTGCATTCTGTACTTCCATGGATGTTTCTTCTCCTTTGCAACTCTCCTGAYGGCAGAAATCAAATCAGGACACGAAGGATTTCACCTAATTCAAATTCTTTACATCTTTTACTTGAACTTTGCTTAAACTGGTATGAAAATTGTAAATCGAAGTTTTAATAAAAGTTGATATTAATCAAGGCAGAAATTAAATAAATCAAGTGTGACAGAACACCCGTCAGACTGGACTGAATTTGGCTGTCCTAATGGCCTGGGTTAATTATCGGTCCCCTTTTCCCCAGGCAGGCTGGCTCATGCACCGAGAATCGCAAAGAGYCTGTGACTCGCCAACAGCATAGAAATCACAAAAATTCAATGCAGTGCTGAATGCTGGAGTATCAACGTAATTGTGGACTCTTGRACCATTTCTGTAGCATACTTTGGTGCAGTCGCAATGTGTGAAGTATATTATCCTCTTTCAACCAGTTATATTTTCTCACAAAGCAGCCCCAGCATACTCCAGATGTAATTTAGAACTGAACGTGTCTGACATCACTTGCTGCAGAGTTTTTGTATTTATTACACTCAGGTTTTCCCCACTTCAAATGCATTTTACTTGCCTCGCTGCTGGCTGCATTAACTTGGTGCAGTCTTGCAGAGAGGAAGGAAAAACGCATGAAGTGTTTTTTTCCTGCAGGTACCCYGTATGTACCCTCACACGTCGCACACATGCACAAGCATGGCGACCCTGTCTGCCCTCTGTGTTTCTTAAACAGAGAATTTTACAGTTCCTATGAACTTCTTGAATTATGTTACTGAAGAAAATTATTTCCTAATTATGAAGAAAGAAAAATGACAGGGAAATAATAAAAATAAAATAAATCAACAGTTATTCTTTCTGTTAATTTAGGGCCTAGCCTGCATTTTAGTAACAAAATGTCAAAATAAATAAAATAATTCTTTCTTAACTTTAAAAGTAAATACAATTCTCCTAGCATACGACCAAATGACCAAAGTACAAAATCATGCAGGTAAGTCTCAGTGTTCTTCTGATGACTCATCTGGGACACCGTGCCCAGCACTTTACTGATGAAAGAACCATAACTTTCCAAAAAGAAAGAGATGTCCTCAATTATTACTAATTTTAGGGATAAAAACTGTGCAAACCTTCCTTGCACATTAAAATAACAAAGGTATTTAGTGTGATGACTCGTTTCACACCCAGCCCTAAGTTTCTTATTTCATCACCATCCCTGTGGGCTGTGCGCTCCTCCTGTCCCTCYGGTTTCCACCTGTCAGAGGTAAATTAGGAAAGGAGGGTGTATTTTTATAGCCCCCCCCTCCAAAAACCCAATAGTCACTGAATAGAAGAACTGCCAGGTTTTGGTAATGTGCTGCTACTATCAACAAGGTTTTCCCAAGGCACTAAGACGTCTCCATGACTGTTAAGTCTTGAGATTTTGAGGAAATATTATTTTCTGATTTATCTTGGTTTGAATTTAATTGAATTCAGTTATTTATAAACTCCGCTAGCCTCCACCCTACTCACACTACTGTACCACGGGTCTGTTGATTAAAGATCCATCTATTCCATAGCAAGGTCATCTCACCCATGAAAGCTATTTATGTATGGGATGCAAGCTCAGGACATATTGATCCATAGGATGAAGAGAGATCATAGGGCAAAATGCCCTGACTATTTTTAGTTGGGTTATTTTTTTTTCCCCCTATCAGATAAAAGGAAATGACTGCTTTAATGCATTGTGCTGGCTCCCTTACTTTTCAAAGGAAAAGCCATATATGTCTGTATGTGCTGCAGTTTCGCCGTCAGTTTTATTATACTACAGGCTTTACATTAGCGACATCAAGACAGGATCTGAATGCTGGCCATTAGGTCAGATTGATGATCCATGCTCGGTGTGCCCAGAGAGGCTCTGAAATCACCGGGGTGCCAATGTGACTTCAGGACAGCGAATACCAAAATGCAAAACACCTGATCCGTCCAGCACTGCTCTTCAYGTGAGCCACTGGCTTGGGTTTTCGTGGCTACAAAGTCCAGCGCTGTGGTAAAACGGAGGCGAGCATTTCTAGCCCTTAACACTTTCAGTCCTGGATGTTCAGAGATGTCTTGGCTCGTGATGTTTAAATGGTATCTAAAGACTATTTGCAAAAGCTACCCAACCATAGGGTGAAGTCATCTAATAGAAAAAAATATATTTAGCAGAAAGCTTCAGTTCTCCCATTTACCTTCTGTTTGCAAATAAAAACCACTTCAGTTTATTTGCTGAAGCTTTTCCATAAAATATTAAAACAACCACCGGCGTCAATTTCTCTCCTATTGCATAAAAAAATTTGCAACTCTATACAACTCCAGTTAGAAAGCTTTTATTGCATTTATTTCCATAAGATAAAATCAGAATCTGCTCTCTTTTACAAATCTGATTGCTTTTGCCTTCTGGTCTGCTTTATCTCTTTAATGTTTATTCTTCCAGTCAGCACTCTGCAGCACTGATTGCTTCAGCTTTTTTCCCTATTAGACAAAAACTTTTTCACAAGTCACAAGCTCCAAGTTGGGCTCGGCGCTAGTATCAGTTCTTAACTGTGTCATGCAGGGCTGGCCACCTTCCACTCGCAAGTAATTTATTTCTTAAATATCTCGTCATATTTGGTATTCATATTTCTAACAGCATTCCCACTTTTTCTCTTTGATGTGCTTAAATATCACTTAGTTTTGATGGCCAACAGAGGGGTTGGTACCACAGCCACCCCACGAGAGCGGAGAGCTCCGCGGGTCCTGCGTGCCRGGACACGAGGCACTGGCTTTGGGACAGGGCGGATTAGGAAAAGGACTGTCAGACGTAGCGTGATTGAACACTTTCAGTGAGGAATATCATCTCATGCCGTCTTCTCCTGTTTTTCTCTGCCTGGTCACCTGCCTGTTTGGGATTAAGTCTTCGTTCCCTCAATGCCTGYGCTGTTTCTTATGAAGTCGCCAGCTGACATGAGACGAAAATTAACCTGAAAAAGCAATCCTTGAGAGCAGCTCCGCCACGGACCAGTCAGAAGGAAGAGATACAGAGAAGTTTTCAGGCAGGAGGAACGCTGAGAGATTGTTAGCCCCGGGGCCAACTTGTTTCCAGGCTTTCAGGCAGGTAACGTTGAAGAATTTTGTTGCRGATATTGTTTTATGCTCTGCAGAAAACATAGCAGAGGTTTAGAATTCCTACAAGCACCTTGTTTTAGAGAAGCAGTAAATACTGTTTGAACCCGCACAAAGAAAGAAGTAAAAGAGAAACGACTACCAGCAAYGCTGCACTTCAGTATTTCGGTCCAGGGATGGGTGATACATAACTGAAGATGGCATCTCCTGCTTACTAGAGGCTGCATGCAGATGCTCTGTGCCTTGCAATAGTAAAAACTCCACCACTTTCCCACAACTTACATCCATCCAGAGGCCTGGGCACATGAAAAAAATACTGCAATTGCATTCAGCAAAAATACGCATGCTTTTTGGCCCGAAAGAGGTGAAGCAGGTTTCCTCTTCCTACTTGTCCTGAACTTTACCTGTACTGCAGTTATTTAGGAAAASCCTTTTGATGATGAAAGGTTAATTGTCTTTTCTGTCATTAGCTCAAATGAAATTAAAAAAAATGTTCTTGAAATATTAAGAACTAAACCATCCGTGCTCTTTATGCTTATGGCAAGCCATTGTTCTCTCTGCTCAGAGGGAAGATATGGGAGCTGCTGTCTGATCTCTGTAGAGCTTGTAGAAAAAAGGATGGAGATGGATGGAGTGGCTGGTGCCCACTCAGGAGACGCAGAGGGGACTGATGGCACTCGATGCAAATCAGAGCGGTCCCCAAGTTGTGATAACCACGGTTCATCTAGGAACGGGCTAAGACAAAAGTAAGAAATATGAAACCTTCTGTCGTGCTGCGTGTCTCTTAAACGCCAAGGCAATCGGCACTGCAGAAGAGCTCGCTTTGTTTTGTGACTATAAAAATGCCTGACATTAAGCAGCTGAGCATCATCCACAAAGGGAAAGCCAAAGAGCATTTTAAATGCTCTGCTAAGTTATGTATAACAGAGCCTTCTACATTCATTACAGGACACCTTTTCCCATGCATCTGTTTTGCTTATTAGTATAATGAATCCTTAATTTAAAAAAAYCACAGAGCAATCCAAGTACATGGCTTCCTTCGTGCTTGCAGTGTTAAAATCACCGTAGCCCGTGTACATTCGGTATCAAAGCTCTCGCTGTTCTCTGTGAATATATCCCAGAAATCATCCCTTGCATCACACAGCCACTGATTTTGATGCAGAAGAAACACCGTCTTTGAAGGATGTTTTCATTTGTTTTCATTTTCTCCTCTGTGTGTGAAAGAGCTACTGCTTACAGATGACTTGGCGTACACCAAGTCAAGTTTGACTTTCTGTACTGTTGACTTTGAAGCTCCCATTCATATAACAGCCTTAAAGGGGGGAAAAAATCAGTTTGATAAGATTACGCATAGGCAAACTGAAACAAATAAATGAACGTGGCAAATTGTACCTCACAGCCCACGACTCTTTGCCAGAATCAAACTTGCGGATTCCTGTTGTTCAGAAAGCTCCGTTAATGGAGCTTTATTTATTTATGCCTTCCGGCCCAATTCTGAACCAGACGGGATGAAATGACTGCAGGAATCTCACTGCACAGTGTGTCAGTCTGCGGCTGGATTAGGCTGCAGCACGTGTAGGAGGCAGGTGAGTTACATGGCGGAGGCGGAGAGGAGCCCAGGACTTGTGAAGGAACTTAGGGTGAGCCATGGAAAGCCCTGGTGAGCTACACTTTGCTGGTCCTTCTTGGTGGGGAAGGTCCTCCTGTCACTGTGAATCTGGATGAGGCTGCTCACTGAGCAAAGGGCTACCACGATTAGGTACACATATGGCCACACGATTTATAAAAACGCTTAGGGATTAGCTGCTGAGCAACTTAGCCAAATTCCCCCAGCAAAATCTACAAAAATAGGAACCGCTGATCTTTCTGATAATTGCAAAATGAAAAATAGATATGTTTTCTGCTACAGATTGTGCCAGAACTTGCAATCTGCTCACAGGAAGCATGAAGTCATAGGATGGAAAGTTCTTCTGTTATTGTATCTGCATTGCCCTCTTTCTGTCATAACATTTCCCAGCCACTATGAATTTACTAAACTCTAAATTCTTGTTCCTCTATTACCAGCCATAAAGAGCTTAGCTTCATTATGCAACTGTAATTTGGCTTAATTTTTTGAGACTTCAACATAATTTTCTTCATGCAGAATAAGAAAAGTTATTGAAAATGACAACATTTTAGTTGGGTTGAATGAGCTTATCTCCATCGCTCTGCTAGAGTTATAATTTTTGCTGCCTAATGTGGAAACCTACCTGGTTTCTGCCTAAATATGAAAGGAAGGAACATTTACTCTTGGTTTTGTGTACGTATTTTAGGTAAAATAACATGAAGCATTCTAGGAACGCTCAGATCTTCTCAAAGTTAATTTGCGTATGAGCTTATTTACTRTTAGTGTAAGCAAAAATAACTTTACATATATTTTCTAGCAACTTTTAAGAACACCTTTAAGTTTTTTTGGAGAAAAAACAAATCTCCAAGGTTTAAAAAAATAATTATTGTAATAGGCTTCTGTTATTTATGGGGACCCTTCCATTTCAGGTAAGCCTGGGGCCCAGCCAGCTTGTTTAAGGGCGATGGTCTGGGTACACAGGGCATGGTGAAAAGCCCAAGACTCTCTCGATCCATCTTTTGGCTAGTTCTGCAGGAGCCACAACTCAGTCTGCCTTGGTCTGCAGGATGCTTTTAAGGTCTTTTATGGATGCTCTGTGCCACAGGTAGAGACAGCTACTCTGTCACAGCACAGGGTGCAGATCTGGCCACAAAAATGACTGTGGTCTGTATTTTGACTGAAACCTTGCCTTGAAACTTGAGCCTGCAGCTATGTCAAGCTTGTTCATAAAGATGAGCAYGAGCTGATTAACACGGACACCTCTTCCGATGTCAACGGAGTGATTTTTATGGGTGAAAGCCTGCCACGAGCAATGCTGCACAAGCGCCCTCCAAGGCTGTACATCTTCCCAAAGTCTTGGTGCAGTGTTATTAAACGCTCACATTGCACAAGAGCAATCTGGCAGCAGAGGACATTTGTCAAAGAGGGATTGGCTTCAGCCAAATGAGTCGCCTGTCAAACTGGAAAACTTTCACTGARCTGTGCTGGGGACACCGCAGCCGATCCCCCAACAACTCATAATGGGTCTGTGGTGACCACCTCAGCCTCCCAAAAACATGGCAAGTCATTTTAATAACTAACCCACTCAGTTATGGGGAGCTGACACCTAAGGGAGAAGCAAGATTTTAATGTAATGATGTACTGTAATTATGAATTTCTCCTTTATTTTCCATTGCTAATGACACGTGCAGGAAAATGGAGTTTTGTTTCTTAAAACCTCATTGTTCCTGATACTTTTCCCCATGTCCTTTAATTAGAAGCTATGATTGCTCATTCATTATCGTTTCCACAGCACAGGGCTACAAGTAAATGTCAACTTTTTGGAACACACACAYGCACAATGTCCTAATGCTTCCCAGTGAATAAAGGGAAATGCTGGAAACATGTTTCATCATAAACAGAATACTCCCCAAAGTCTTAATGGTTGCTGGTTTATTTTTAACTTGTCCATTAGCAGCTCTTAGAAACTCCTGAGGCTTCATATGCAAAAAAACTGCAAACATGCCTCTACAGACACAACCTTAAAACATTTTGAGCTGGGAAMAAGTCAGGAAGGCAAAAGAGAGGCGTTATAAAGTGCCATCCTATCCTTTCCATTTCTGCACGTTCACTTTTTTTATATAGGTAGGAGAACAKACATTTCAGGGTAAAACGAAAGAGCAAGAAAGACTAAAAGTAGGCCGTGATGTACAAGGCAAGATAAAAAACCTCAGTTTAATGAAGCCTGTCGAAAACGTGGAAACTATCTAACAAAAAGGAGGCAAATGAAGCCAAACTGTTGCTCTCACAGACTCCCTGTGCTAGGCATGCCTTTCCCCCCCGTCTCCCAATGGTTTTTAATCTATCAGACTAGATAAGCAATGCTTCCCTGTCTTTAATGTATCTTTTACTTTTTCTTCTGAAAAAGACAGACAATATATTTTGAGTAGGTAAAGTCTAGAATTTTAACTCCATTCATCTGCTCTGGTTTTTGAACTAATATATTTTGTGTGAGCATCATCTATGACTATGCTGGTAAATTGAGACAAATCACTTTAACAGCCAACAGAAGGGCTGGGATATTGGATCTTCTTTTTCTGTATCCTGCATCTCTGCAGAGTGCATCTGAAAATGTGGTAAGTGCTAATTTAAGTGTATATAACATGCTAGGTAAGCTATATTTACATTTTATACAATTATTTTATTATTAACTATTAAATCAAAAGCATTTGTTGTTTATTGTTTTTTAGATTTGATAATGTATCATTTGCATGAGCTTGTGTTTGTATAAATGCAACACAGCTTTAATTTTAATGGAATAAAAGTGTTCTTAATATGAACCCTCTCACTCCCCCAAAAAATGTAAACATGGACTGTATTTGTTTTACCCATTGGAACTATTTTAAGTCGTATGAAAATAAGCACGAACGCTCAGTTTTAAGTCYCAGAATAGCAAACCAATACTGTTACAGCTGGACCTGGTCTTCCTTAGTCGATTCAGCTGACAAAAAGCATCAGTCTATCTTCTTCTCCTTCACCTGAACTCTGGCAGCTCGGGATTTCAAATACTAAAACCTTCCCAAGAATGTAACGCTTCTTCACCCTACCAYGTGCCGACACAGGAATTCACACTCTCAAAACCTGAAGGCGTAGGTGTTAATGACTGCCAGGTACCAAACGAGAGAGATGCCTGCTGTGGTGGCGTGCCCTGCACCACGACACGGTGTTATGCCCTTGCACGGGTCTGAAAAATACCAGCTGCGAGGTGAGGACCAGGAGAAAACGAAGCCTTTGACCTCGGTGCAGACCCAGTCACTTCTCCAGCTGCAAGTAGCCCGTTGCCGGTTTTCAAGACCACCAAAGGACACCTGCAGAGTAACGGCTATGCCCCCCCTGCTCCTCCTCTCTTGCCCTCGGATGCCCTCGCCCCCCTTGCTGCTCTTCCTGCAGACCTCCCAAACCACGCTGGGCAGAGAGAGACGCTTAAATGCCCTCTGCAATTATTTTGACTGCATTATAAAAAAATGCTACATTGCAGGAATGCAAGTTTGGCCTCTCAAGTCCATTATGCTTTGACTGTGGAACAGTTGCCAGCAGTCAGCATTTGCGAGCAATTAATATAAAGCACTGTGAGATTCGAGATACCATTACTCTTCCTTCATTAGCCTTATATACTTGCCTTTGACAAGTCTGYGGTTGGCAAAATCTGACTTTTAAGAGCTTCTACGGTACGCAATTTTACCTTCTAGTATGTTGAAATTTCCAAAGTGCATATTGAAAAAACAATGCATCAATACCAAGGAGCGTCCTAGCTATCCTGAAAGGAGTACTTAGTGAGCATGGAGGGGCTCACAGCTGCATGGCAAAACCTGAYGCAGGCAATTAGGACAGTCCTGGAATACTATGCTGGTAGGAAATACAAAAATGYCATCTCTCACAGAGATGGATGGTTCTGAAGAGAGTAGATGAAACCTTTAAAGGTAAAAACTCAAAAAAGATGCTCCTACTAGTGTTTCCCATATATATTTCCTATATATATATATTCCTATATATAAAGTAGAGAYTCACAAGTGAACACATACATAAGTTCATCATTAGTGACATGGAAAAATGTCTTTTGGAAGAAGGAGACACACAGCAGGAAAGGACAGAGAACAAACACTTGTCCATTATTCACCCCCACCCCAAGTAGTGGCCACAGCAGATAAGAGTGGCAAAAGATGCCAACATATCATGCCATGTTCACACAAAGCTTGCAATTCTGGGAGTATTATACTTGTTATGTTCTTGTTAACCTTCTAGAACCAGTATGTCATGATTAATTATTAATGAAAATTGGTTGAAATACGTCCTTTGGGGAGTACAAATACTCTAAAAACTCCATTCCAATCAGCACACTCATTCTTTGAAGTACACGATTATTTAAGATAGGAATTTATGGTACAATTTATAGGTCACCTTGCAAATGGATATAACAGATTTTATTAGTTTATTTTTMTTAAGTAATGAAGGCATTGGTTCCAACAGATAAGGCAAGTGGCACTGTAGCAACGGGCAGTCATTATTGCCGTGTCAATATTCATCAAGTGTCATGTCTCACAGAAAGGTGCTGCAGATTCACAAGGAAAACAAATGAATTATAGCTAGTTTAGGAATCTGCATTTATTCCCCAGTCTTATTACTTAAAGGAAACTCTTTCTAAAAAGTAAAGCATAATACTCAAAGATTTGCAAACCAGAAGAATTCAAAGTCTTATTTATTTTTTGAACCACTTTAAGTAAAAGGCATCCCTTAAGTAAAAGGCATTAAGGCTGCAGAGGCTGATCCTGTGCACAGGGATGCAGAATGGAGTATCAGGCAGAAAAGAGTGAGGAGGAGTGAGCGAGATGCCACTTATTTGATTGGCAACAGGGGCGACASTGATGTGTGACCTTGAAATAACGTCCAGAAAGCTCAAATTGCTGAAAGAGCAAAGCACAGCCTCTGAATGTTAGAGTGTGTCTTTGGGCTGCTTCATAACACGGTTATTGACAGATAAGAGCATTTTTACATACAAAATTACTCCCTCCTGTTCTTCCTTAAAGACTTGATGAGAATCCACGCTACTGCTTAAAACTTACCTACATCCATCCTGCTGCCATCTACCCCCATCGCCGCTTCTGTCTTGTCTTTTTCTCTGCAATAAGCTTTTGCCTGAAAACATGACTCTTTATTTCTTTTTTTAAATTAACCCAGAGACAGTCTAGCGGGTGTTTATCATTACCGAGTGACAGTTTATCATAATTCTTCATTTCCTTTTTGAAAGATGCTTAAGTGCTTTACAAATTTTGCAAAGGGGGATCACATCACCAGAATACGGCCCCGGTAGTGAGCTGTTTGGCAGCCTCGTAACTGGCACGGCAACACCGCGCAACGCTGACAACAACAACAACAACTGCCTGCGCACATTCCTGATGGCTTTATGCAGGCAGAACAACAGTACGAGTTATTTTTGGCTTTCTCCTGCAAATATGTTGTATTATTATGTTCTCCTTTGAGGCACAGACAGATTATGATCAAAGACAGTATCAGGCGATTTCTCCCTTTATACAGCTTTCCATTTCATCACTTATAATAGAGATGTCCATTTGTCCACAGTTGAACAGGGTTTTGTTGAATCACACTAAGGCTGATCAAACTTAGTCTGAAGAGAAGTGTTATGGATAATAGATCACTGCCTCCTTCCCCATCCCTGAAGAACTTGATGTTTGAGATAAGAGAATCTCCTCATCTCATCTTAATAATACTTAGCACTTTACAAGCTCTGCTTCAAAGCGTTATAGAGACATGAATTGTCACAAAGCCCCAGTGAGATAGCAAGGTATTATCTTCATGTAAAAGATTTTTTAAAAAAATAACCCAAACCCAGAGAGCTTTAGTGACATCTCATGATGGACAGAAACTCCGGGTCGGAGCTGGAATTAGATCGCGGAGGTTCTTTGCTGACAGTTTAATCCCTAAATATATTTTTACCCCATCTACCTCCTCTGGATACTAACTATTTATAGAAGCATTGTCTCCTCCTCCCTCTACCCAGATTCTTCGTTTTCAACGTTACTAGCACGGTAATTACACAAAATTGAACTATTAGCACCAATTTCTATACAAATCTATAAACTGTGAAGCATAGCCTCAGTGTCGCATTGTCTAGAAGAGAAAAAGGGCATGATTTAATTGAATATGACTTCTCTTCTTTATCTAATTCATTTCATAACAACCTTGTGGCACTGGTAATATTTCTCCTCTTTAACGGGGGGATAAAGTGCCGATTCCTCTGATCCCATCCCCGTTGCCCTCTCCTTTGCAGCAGTAACTTCATATGTGATTGAGACTATCCAGCCAAACCACAGCGGCAGCCCCCAGGGACCGGAGGAGGAGCTCCAGGCGCTCGCTCCCACAGCTGGCCCCGTTGGCAGCATCTCGCATCTGGTGCCCTGCCTTGGCCACCAAATTTATTGGCAGTAGGGAAGAGCGCAACAGGATGATACAATTCCCCAGCCATCTGGCTGTGGTGCTGATTTTCTTAACCTTGCACATGCTAAATAGTATAATAAATTTTGAAATAAGACTTTGAGAAGCCTCAAGGGATGCTTTATTATGACAGGATGAGTCTGTTATGAACAAACATTACCAGCTACATCTCACATATCTCCAAGTGTACCTGCACCCTGTTACTTTAGCTTTAGGTTTTCTAGGTAAGCATCTCTCTTTGTAAACTGTTTTGTTGTGTAACCCTGCTCTGTGCACTCAGAGCTACGGCTGTAAAATAAATACATCAGTTTGGGAGCTGTAACCACATCATATACAGAGAGCAGCCTTCTTAGGGAGTTGGGAAACTTGAAAGTAATTTTTGCTTTCCCCACTGATCTGACCCCATTAGTTCAGCAGATGAGAAAGCAAGAGAAATTAATTCCCCTGCACGGTGAGGGTCTTGTTTCGGGCCAAGGTAAGTGGGGAGGCTGTGCCGTGAATCCCGCCGACCCATCAGCGCCAGCGCCCGCTCACGGCGGGCTCTGCAGCATCCCCGGAGGTGTGACAGCTCCTGGCCACGCACGTTCAACCTACCGGGTAAGGGCGTTCAGCCGAACCACCGGCTCAAACATCGCGATCGCGGTTGGCAAGAGGCAGAGAGAGAGATGAGAGAGGGAACGGCACACCAGTACGAAGGTAGTGGGTTCTGGGTTTGGTTTTAATTCTGTCACTGACTTTGGCCTTGAACAAATCACTTCATCTTCTACCATCTCCACCCCCTACCCTGTGTGCTGGTGAGCTGTCTGGGTTAGAAACCGTCTCCTAACATTTGCCCTCAACAGTTTTGGTTGGAGCTTCTTGGAGCCACCTTAATGCTAATAAACAACAGTCTCTTCAGAGCACTGAACTGGAAAGAGAAAGAGAAGATGGAAACAGTGACCCCAGTCCCTCCCAGTGACTATCCCAGTCGTGTTTCTGTACTCCACGACGCAAACCCTTCTGGGAACGACCCAAACCAGACAGCTCATTTTCCGAGAAGATTCTTCCCCTACAGCAACTGAAGGCAAAAMAAAGAGCCTTCCATTCTTTTTCCCACTGATTCAATATCTATTTTAGTCTAAACAGAAATGACCCAAAATCAGGGGAAAAACTTATCTAAAATCATCTTTTTTTTTGTGAAGCACATGTGTACAGTCTTGCTCACCAAATCCTTCACAGAATTGCCCGTCTCAACTTTTCTAATGAAAACATTTTATTCTTTTCACCATGCCGCACAGCCCCTAAATTAATTCTCCRCTGTAATTATATTTGTAAATTGTCTGAGTTAGGTTTGCAAACCGAACCTACCGAGAGGGRAAGAAAAAACCACATCTGCAAGCTCAGGATTGTTCCATATGGGCTTTTCCTTGTTTCTTTCTTTTYTTTCTTTTTTTAGTTTTCATTATCAAATTCAAAGCTACTGTTCATTGCTACAGTACTTCACAATTAATTGCAATTAATTAACCTTCGAGAAAACCTGTAAGTTGCTGTTATAAGCTCCTTTTTTCCCGGTCTGCTTTTCTCGTAAGACTGTTTTGGGGAGATGTGAGGCTAAGGAAGGATTAAAAAATCCCTGATACCAAAATTGAATACTAATTCATTTGAGGTTTCATCTGAATTTTCCACCTTAAGCTGCTGTCCCTCCTCTCTCTGAAAGCATCTCACCCCCACAAAGCAGAATCACGAAGAAAAATAAAGGAAATATAATTTCTTTTTGTTGATTTCTTTACTTAATCTTTCTGTAACTAACATACRTTATGGGTCTGCAGTATTTCCATAACTGCTGTGTTCTAGAGAATGAGCCTAATCAACAAATACGCACTTGATGGAAACCCGGCTAGGAGCAGARCTTTGAGGGAATCAGTGCCATTTACACATTACAGAGTCCACGGGGAGAAATCCTGCCCGACGCAGAGCCCAACAAGGACCCCTCTGAAAGTGGGACACGACGACCTTTCATCGCATCTGCAATGCTGTGTGCTAGGCTGCTCTTCAGCAGAATTGCCTGTAGATCCTCAAAACCAACCTTTTTCTAAAAATTGACTATTCTGCCCTTAGGAAGCCTGATGAGCTCCCCCAGAGCTTACCTGTGTGCCCAAACCTGGGCACACGCTGAGTGAAGACACATCAGCTTTAAGGCAGGCAGGGTCCTTTGCAGCAGAGAGACAAGGGTGATTAATCCCGTAACGGGTGTTCTTCTACAAACCCTAACCACGATTGGCATTAGCTAGCATTATTACTTACTTCTGCTGTCTATGATATTCCTCCAGGGAAAAAAGTCTTCTGTTCTTTTCTCCAAGGCGTCAAACCTGCGTGTGTGGTCCCCACCAGTGACCACACACGTCACGGGGTTTTCTACGGTACTGGGGGGATGTACACGGTATATCTGGACTCCAATATTCCCAAGCATYCTCCTGCATTGGTCTGTCAACAGACTAAGCTTAGGAAAACAATTTCATCAGAACAGGGGACATAGGAAAATGATCCATTTTCTATTCTAAGATTGCAAGTGGGGACACTTCTCGTTTGTCTTTCTGAAAGAGATCCTGGGTTGCTGCAGAACAATGAGAGCTTAAGGGCTCCCAGACATGTTTTTATGTAAATCAGACTTCATGCATTATTTGAAGACACATTTTGCAATGTAATTTATTAGTGAGTCATTTTTTCCTTAAAGTTGAGATTCTATTTCATGGAAGACTGGCTTTTGTCAAAGCCTTTCTATGTATCTCAACTTTCAGTGCTGTTTTACCCCCCTAATATGAACAGAAGGAGATGAAGGCTCATTAACAAGCATAAAGAAATTACATGAGACAATGCTATCAGTTTTAAATTCACCAGCTATTTCACCTAACCTTTTAAATTATGGTAGCCTGCAAAGTATGCTTCAAAACCCAGGGAGAACAGTTGCTAGGCACTCACAGATGCACAAAGGGAAAGGAATCCTTTACCCATGATGGTTGGCGTGAGGACTATCCATCATCACAGCTGTGCCTGTCCACAACATCTCCATGGGGCTTCCCAAAGGTGTGGAAGAGTTAGGACWAGGACCCCAAAGCAGTACCTGAGGAGCCTCCTGAGCCATGTCGGAACCGCCCTGCATCTCAGCCATGCTCCCTGGCTTGGAGACATCGTTGCACAATGTATGGTAYCAGAAATAAATGGGAGAGAGAAGTGAGAAAAAGCCCACAGTGCTGAAGATCCATGGAGGGCAACAGAGGGCACATAAATAGTGTTTCTCTCTGTAAGTGAAGGGCACTGGCATAGTGGAAGGCAGTCAAAAGGTAGCTTTAATTTTTATAACAGCTGGCCTGATCTTGTCAATGTATTTGTATTGCAGCAACAATTAAAAGCTCTGATTTGGGATTAAGACTGGAGTCTGCTAAGTGCTGTACAAACAGTGATCCCAGACAGACAATCCCCACAACAACAATTTCCTAACCAAAGCATAAGGTGAGGCAGAGACAACAGATGGGTACAACAAAAGGTTAGAGCCGCACACCATGACAGCGAAATGATGACGACTGGTGCCACGGTCAGCATCTACAGCACACAAATGCATGGCTGTTATTGAGGATGTAAATACCACACCAGAGGCAAGGTGAGGAAAGGACCTGAGTCTGAAGGTCTAACTGTGGCAGGAACTCTATGGAGCAGCCCAGAAAAAAGTGGAGAATTGCTGTAATAAAAATTGAGTAAGCCTTGCAGGCAATGATGTATAACTAAAGACATAGGTGGTGGCAAAAGAGAGACAATGACAGCATACGAGTAGCACAAGAACCAAYGAGTAGTAAGATGAATAGTTGGTATTTGGTGATCCCATTTTCCTCTGCTGTTGGGATGTCTTCTTCCAGACACACCAGCCCCTGCTATCTGATGTCTTCTATCCATGAGGTTTTCAGTGGAAAATGCATACTTCTTTCAATATTCAGGAGAAAGTTGCCATTAATAATAGAAAAGAAAACTCTCCAGTATATTGGTTGTCCTTCTTTGAGACTTGCATAATACCTGACTGAAAATCCATCTAATAGCAGCACATTTTAGGCCAAAGGAGACTATACTTCTGTATAATCAGTGTAACTGTGCTTAGAACTCAGAGTGTCAATGCAGTCTTTCAAAAAAGTATTTCTAAAGGCTACTTTCAGACTGAAGGCTTTGGCACTTAACGCATATATGCTTTTGTAGATTTTTTCCAATCGTAGTTCCACAATGCGGCCTTCAGAYGTATAAATCACACAATCATCTACACGCATTTGTGGGGAGTTGATTCCAGTTTGCCTTTTTCAAGGGACTGCAATTGTTATCTAGGGGGGGGTGGTGGAAATCTACATTTTACTGTTTTTAAATAAGTAACATAATCTTTCTTTATAATAGCCATTCTCTTATCCTGCATGCATAAAGATGTCACATATACTGCAGAAAACAGAACCACGCGTCAAGTGAATCAAGTTGGGTAACTTCTCGGGCTAGTTTGGAAGAAGGCGATTTCCATCTCTTCTTACATATCTCACCTTCACGTATGTTTTCTTATAGGGAACTTTCTAATTGCCTTTGCTCAACCAACACCTAATCCCCTGCATGTTTCTCTAACACCCTTCTAATCTGCATTTATAGCAAATGGGATGACWTCTAATGTCTTCAAATGTCAAGTCTTCTGTGTATTATGGCAAAGCAGGTGCCCCTGCACAGGTAACTTCTCACAAACCCTGGGGAAGAAGTCCAACATGCAGTTCGATGAAGAGGTAGGAAAACCATATTGACATCCACGGATGTCCGCAGCCTCTCCAGCAGCACATCGTGAAGAGCACAAGGAATATGTCAAGAGCAGAACTGCTGGGCACAGCAGAGACGGTGGGGGAAGACACAGAAGTGGCCACTGGTGTCCAAGCCAGGCAGAAGAGGAACACTGATTTGATGTTGAAAATGTCTCTGCTCTCAACAGTGGACAGTTCGGGAGCACAATCCTCTGTGGCCGCTTACTGGTACAATACTGTATTGACATGAATTGAGATGTATTGGTCCAATATGAAATGCTATGGGCTTAGACTTTATTTCTGACAAAGCAACATCTAGCCTTTGAAAAAATAAATACAATTTCACAAGTCTCTTCTACCTGTAAGAGCGTGAATACAAAGGAGTGCTTCACCTACCAAAAACTCTGTCCATCTCTAACAAAGAAAAAGAAGAAGCATCTCACCCATTCRGCAGGATGATGCTGTGTCTCTGTGCCACCTCGTTACTCAGCCACCTGCTATCACTATCCCAGGGGTGACCTTGTGGCTGTCCACAGCCAAGTTCGCTCCCACRCCGTGCTCCGACGTGCCCCCCAGCCCCGCGCACAGGGGCCGGCAGTCGATCACGCCTCCCCGCCGCCGAGCCCGACCTGGCACAGAGGAGGTACCAACTCACTCTCTCCATCCCAGAGGTCACTCGTTCGAACCTTCGTCTTAGCCAGAACGGGGCCCTGAGAAGATGCATGGCCAGAGGTTAAAGCACAGGGCTGGAAGTCTGAAGACAGTTATATATAGACCTGCCACGTGTCTTGGGGGAGTGTCATGAATTTTGTAGCTCTGCAATGTACCCCCGTAGAAACTGATAAAACGCCACACGTTTGCTCCAAAAGCCACTCGCCACAATACCCTCGACTTTGGCACAAAGAGCACCGAGGTCCGGGTGAAGAGACCATGAATTATCATCTCAGCTCTCCTACTGACTGCCTGTAATACTTCTCTGCTCTTTAAAATTCTTAATAACCAAGGTCCCCAGTTCCTGCCAGGGGACAGATAACTGTAATTTACCACATGTATAGCCACGGTGACGGAGAGGTTGGGCAGGTCATGGCAGGCAGACCTGGGAACGGAGTCCACACTGCTGCTAGACAGACTCGTCTCTTATCCATTTGGTCTTTCAGGAGCAGACAGAAAATTATAAGATCACTGAATGGCCATCTGGCTGGCTGGCAGGTCACCTAATGATCACAAAATGAGATGACGGAAGGAGATTTATGAGTCTGTTTTTTTGCATTTCTGATATTATGCACTGTACTTGACATCCGAGATTTTAATACACATTCACAAATATTTATACAATCTGGAACAACATAAACGATGAGTTTCCTTGCACTGGTCAAAAATCCCAGAGGACAAAAGGACTACAGTGAATGTCGGCTAATCACCCAATTWGCGAAAACCTGTATTTAAATTAATTTGATGAACCAGGCAAAGTGTCAAAAGGAGCCTAAACTGCAAAATGAGCAATACGTAGGTGAAACGGGAAGTTTATGTATCTTAGCACATGCTGAAGAACTTGTCCTGTGGCACGGTTGATGAAATCAGGGAGGACAGCACATGGGCTTTTATTCTGTTTATACCAAGTGGAARCCTGCTTAGGATGGCTTTAGAGCAGTTACAATTCAACCTAAAAATTTCATCTCTACAGTAAACATGCCTCTTTCTTGAACACAWAACAATAAAACTAGTTAGAGAAATCAGGGTTCCGAGAAGCTTTTGCATGTTTGAATGCAAAGGCTTGAGTCCAACCCAAGYGATTAGGCAGTAGCAGGCATTGCCATCAAATGGATCATTCCTGACTCTGATAAGAAATCAGTTTTTTGAAATTAAATTGCAAGTACATTCTCTTATTTGCAGAATTTAGTAACAGATAACTCACGAAGGTAAGCTTTAAGCAGAGACAAGACCGCCACACGAAGCATTGCATTAGCAGGATGCAATGCAGAATACTGTGAACCATTCTGCATACCTTGATTTGAAAAAGTACAGGTAAGTCCTGGTAGGATGATTAAGGAGGAGGAAATTAAAAAGAGCTTGGTCTGTTTAGCCTAGCAAAATGAAGTCTGAGAGGGGATACAATTATTCTTTATAGCTACATTTGGAAGTAAACAGCAGGGAGGAAGAAGAATTATTTAACTTTAAAGGCAGATACTCACATAAGACTGAGGGGCTATAAATTGTTCATGAATAAATTTAGATTGGAATTTAGGAGATTTCTGACAATTTGCAGACCTCCCAAAGAAGCCGGTATAGGCAAATTGATTTGAAAGGAAGCTTGATACGTTCTTGGAAAAAATAAGATAGAGCAGATATGATCTTGGAGGCAGAAATTAAAGTTTTCGATACAGGATTCAGGAGTTTGATTTGCTGTGATTGTTCAGATTTGGCTAAAGCAAAGACCTGATAGCCTTGTGTGACCTTTTATATGGAAGTCCCTGATAGTTTGATCTTGTTGACCGTACAAGACAGCTGGACTGAGTGTCAAATGTTCAAGATCAAGAAATAGTTTTCAAGGTGAAATGCTGTTTCTCGGATGAAAGTGGCAGGTTAGTTTTGGGAGTGATGTTTGCTGGGATTTAGTATCTGTGCCTTCTGTCTTTGTAAAGACAGGATTTTCTCTACTGTATAAGAAATYCTCCTGCTTTTAGCGATAAATAAAGGCAAACCGGACAGTTGTGTAGCAGTCATCTGTGGATCTTTTTTATGGTTACATGCATGTTTTCCACAAACATGTTAATTAACATATGGAGCCAAATAATATTGGCGAATGTTACATTTGCCACCAACTTACTGTATGATCTAAAAGTTCATTTACTTTGATCCTGTGCTTTGTTCCCTTCTCATTTTTAGATACAAATTATATATGAAAACTAATTTTCTCTACAAAAAAATCTGCATGTATGATGTTCACTGTATGTACTTCTAAGCAACCTCATTTTTTAAATTTATTGACAAGCCCTTTAACTACCTCCTGTAAAGGCTTTTGCGTGTTAGAGAACCACTAAAGTTTTCTCAATGACTGCACCACACTACATTTTTTATTACAAATTCAAAAAATTAAACTATAAAAGGGATGCATTTGCAAAAATGCAATCTTTTTAAAGCTCAGTAACAAGTTTTGATGTCATGATTTACACACTCATTTAATCTTAYGCTTCTTCCTAATATTCCCATATCCCTTCTAAATCCAGCACATTTCACCAAAACACCTTTAAATATTCTTGCATACCTCTGCACTAAAGCCGTTTTCTTTTCCAACGCATTTCAAAATGCACCATTGCCACAGCGAGGTTTTTAGTGCAATCCATCAATCTCACTACATTATGAACATCAGTAATGACAGAAAAACCTTGCTGGAATTTTTCTTGCTTATTTGGAGAGGGGAATTGATGAATATCATGATATGTTTGAGCAAAGCGTTCAGGAATTGATTAAGGCAACTAGACAGAGAAGGCTGACTCAGGTATGCAATACCCCCTGTTAACCTCTGCAAGGCCTTGAGGACTAATCCTCAGCTGGTGGAAATCCCGGTAGTGCTACTGAAGTTGATGGGTTATTCTAATTTATATGGTATGACATCCCTCGGTGATTAACCTTGAATGGGGGGAAAAAAAAAAAAAAAAAGAAATTCAGGAAGAGGGGGAGCAACACTGACTTTGTGCCATTCTCTTCCCAGCAAGAATGTGGGTCACATTGGTCTGCAGGAGCCTCCTACACGAGCGTGTGTGCCGGGTGTAACGCCCATCCGTCTTCCCAGGTTTACACAGTCATCCTCTAGAAATCTTGTTCTTGCATTTCTTCCCTCTTTTATTCCTTCAGGTTATTTAAAAAACGCGGAGGCACATAATGATAGAGATAACTCTCCTGTAACCTCCGCAGCACATTCAGTAGCTATCAATGTCAGCCTGTGTGTGTTCAAGGTCTGCGGTGCAGTGATTGAATAATGTGTCTTGTAACATGATCTAAATATGAAATTATCTATCTACYTACCTAAAAGGTTAAGTCTTAACATGTCGATAGCAGAATCTGACTTTTGCACCTATTAATATATGATAACATTATATACTGCGACTTAAAAATGTAGGCGTGCCTGCACGTTTTCTTTACAGACGTCTGGAAAATGCACAGACTTCTATTATTTTTAGTACTGTAAACTAGATACTACAGCCTATGAATTTAGAATAGAGTAGAAGAAAAGGGAAAAAAAAGTTATGGTTCTAACTTTCACTTCAAACGAGGTATAGATGAATGTCGGTCTCTCATCTGGGATACAGAAGAAAATACATTCAACATCATCTACTACCCACTGTAGAAGGAGAAGCAAATTAAATGCAGCAGTTACAACATTAAAACTGCAACAGTTTCCAAGTACTTATCATTACAGAAAGTGCATCCCTTTCAAGTGTCAGCCCTCCAGCCCTCCAGGTCCTTATATCACATTGTTAGTACTCACCTCTGATCCTCCTGGTTTCAACAGCACAATAAAGCAAGCCAATTAAGTAACAACGGACCCATAGATTTTTTTCTGCCATCGTGTTAAAGACGTGACATCATACCATCATTGTCTAAATATGTAAGATGAAGAGCCTGATCTCCTTGGCTCTGTATACTTAATGGAGAGTAGAGAGGTTCCTCCAAAGGCCAGTCGCCCCAGCTTCTTTAGTAGGGAGGATGACAAGGAGGTGGAAAATACAAGCCTTGTTCTGCCTGCCTGAGTAGGAGCAGACACACCGGGTTTTATTTTTCTACCCAATTCTATTTCACCTTTTTAGCATCATTAATATTAAATACCTGTTAAGCCAAAAGGTAGGAGGTGAGACTCATTTACTTTAAAATGACCACTTAAATAGTTTTGCCCATTCTATGTAATTATTAATTACTCTTACGGAGCTGTATTTGAAACTGTTGTGATTATCAAGCTTACACAAAGCCCTAGGCATGGAGTAAGATGCATGGCCTTCCCATAGTCCACAAGTTAAAGGCCTGTGGTCACTGTCCCTGATATTGGGAGACAGAAAAACGCATACAGCTCTGGCCAGGACAATCATTGCCAGGGCACAGCCGCTCATCAAGGAAAGGACAGTCATATGGAGGGTGGAAGGAGTATTGGAAGACACCCAGCTATCCTCTTCAGCGGCAGGAAAAAGTAAAGTACAAGTGTGATAGACATTGATTTTCTAAATTGTCACCCTTTATTTTGCAACTAACACCCTGGAAGGAAACGCACCCACAGTTTCCAAAGCTGGGCAATGAACCTCCGGCATCCGAATGCAAAGCCCTCCTTGTGCTGACTTTATCCTTAAAGCACGTCCCTACGCATCATGTAGGGATCATGTCTATGTCATCAGTAGTAAACACTAGTTGTGAAAAAACCTACTCAGAGCAAGCACATTTCACCGTATTTTGAGAGATGAGTAGGTAGAAAATAGCAGCTAAATACTTAAAGCGGGAACAGGATTCGTCAGTACGATACAGCTCACGTTAGCGAGAGCTACACAGATAACTGACGCTCSAGTTTGCTCGCTGCTCTACCAACATAACCCTAAGCAAAATCAGGGGAACGCTGAAACACCGTTTGCTGGTTCCTGCTGGACTGCTGTTTAAGCGAGCACTTTTGGGGTATAAAATCTGAGGGTTTTTTGTCCCCTGTCATCATCCAAGCGTAACTACTCAGTAGCAGGTAATCTGTGCTCAGAAGTCGGCTCTGTTCACAGGATACTAGCTCCTGGGAGACAGTCTCTTGAAAAAGCACCAGCTACACGAATCAGAGCAATTAATCAGTTATGGCAATACTACAAACTCCCTTCCATCACTAAAATGTTGCTGTGACACACCGCTAGAAACTGCAYGCTTTACAGTAGACTATTAATATTGTATCACAGACAAAAAAGCATTAATCTAGAAATGGTTTAAAATGGGTAGGACTACAGGATCTGAACTAATGATTCATAAAATCATTTGCAGCTATTAGTCTACAAGGATAAGTGCTGCTAGTGCTTTTATTTCAGTGCTTGGTGTGGTACCATCAATTTAAAATCTATCTCATACGTTGTGATGGATTTAGGTATGCTGTGGAACCCATAGCAGCCTTGTCAGGATTTTAAAATCTAGATTGCTATATACAATTACAGGTGTCATAATACGAAATAACAATCAAAGACACTTAGAGGAAAACTCCGAAAATTCCTGTGCATACCATGCAGGAAGGCAGTTGTTTAATATTCCCGTATCATACTATGATTATTTCACTTGATGGAAGTGATATATTTTTACATAACTTGATCTAAGGTTACATCTCTCATGAAAATGATTTGCAGTCTTGAAATCCCCGAGGACAAGGAAAAGTAAGAGGGATATTTTTAATGCGCAGATGTCATTTCTATGAACATTTCACCAGCTGTCACTACAAAATCTTTCGGCTGGACTCTATCTTGAAAAATCAGTTGAAAAGACCTTAGTTGGCAGATATTTTCATTCTTAACCTTTCTCTTGAGTAGCAAAAAGGCAGAAATATGCAGTGCTAGGCATATCTAGAAGCGTTCGTATTCTGTAGGTGAAAACAGTCACCGAGCCGAAAGGAGTGAGTTGGTTTAGGGACGAGTCTCTCGGAGGACGTGTCGTGGTCCCTCTGGATGGAGGTTGGGTCTCCAAGACCTCACAGCACACAGGAGCTCATTTGGTCCCTCTCCCCAGTGCAACCTGACAGCAGTACTTCATTTCTATCTGTGTAATAAATTAGATAAAATGGCTGAGGTGTTGGGAGACTCATGAGCCCAAGGGATTGCTAACTTGATGAAGACTTTATTTTTAAGTCACTAATTGACATCCAATCATGGGAAGAGTAATGAAGAAATCATAGCTGTCTGGAGACCACATGGGGCTGACAGACACGTTCAATCCATTTTCTGTAGGACAGACGTGCGAAACGCAACGCAATATTACAATATACATTGTTATAAGGGGTAAGGGCAATCCCTTTCCAGGAGAGGGATTGAAGGGGCAGGGAAAGACACGAATCGTTTCAGCCTTTTCAATGCGATGGCCATCCAACACTTGTCTTACAGTAAGAGCACTCCACCCCCTTCTTAAAAGTGCAARGGGCCCCCACTGGGACTTGGGGTTTTTTTGGACTGTTCCTATTCCCTGGCACTTCCTTGCACCGAGTACGCTGAAAAAAATAATCTCCAGTGAAGACAGAGAGTGTATGTCTGGCAATATAAAAATGGTAAATGTGGTTTCTGAGGACATTAATTTAGCAATGTTTAAATTTAATTAAATTATTTGTATTGTACAATTAATTATGCTAAACTGCCTAAGCCTCAAATGAATGTACTTTGCCTTTTAATCTAAATAAAATACCGCGTAGCAAACCAGCAACAATGGAGAATTCCGCAGCTAATGCCAAGAYGAGCAGAATTTGAGACTCATGTGACCTTTCAGGAGCAATTCTGAAAAAACAAACAAACAAACATGCAAGAAAACCCCAAACTGCTAAGAAATGAAAAATTGCAGTATGACATTTTCTCAGAATATAGGGCACCTTGTTAGTCAGTCACCAGCAGAAGTAAATGGACTCTACCGGATACTTCAAGCAGCCTGGGAAGTTCTTTCCACTGCCAGTTAAAGAAGTAGTAAGGAAACCAAAGATTCTTTTGAGGTTCATCATCTTTSTCCCTTATGACTTGCCTGGTGAAGGAAACCCAAAAGGATTGAGCTATTGAGCCGCCTGTTTTAACTTGTGGGTTTGCTGGGAATGAGCCACCAGTGATTCAGAGCTTGGCTGGATTATAACAAAGGACTTAATGTTTACCTTGGGGCATATGAAAGATTTGGGAAGTCTCCTCTTTTTTTGAGTAGGAGGAATGAATCAGTATGTGCAGGTCTGTATCTGATTTTAAATTACAGAAGAGCTATATACACATACAACCTCATTAGCCTTTTACAAGAGTAACTGTCATTTTTATTCTAATATTATGACTGTAATGCTGTGGCTGGTTAATGCTTCTGATATTTAATCACAGAGTACAAACCATAATTGTTCTACTTCCAATATGTCTCTGACCTCTATCCTCCAGATGATAAACTATGTAACTGGTTTTCAAAATACATAAATGTCTGTAGATTTTCACATACATTTACTTACAATAAATATTAGAAAATATTTTAAGAACTTACATTAGGCATTTCTATTAAGACAAAAATTTAGCAAGATTTTGAGCTATACATGAAGGCATTACTTCAAAATTTTTAAGACTATTGGTAAAGAAATAGAAATGCCATTTCCATAATGAACTGTCCATTTCTATATAGGCAGTCAGGGGATGATATTAAAATGCCCTCTAGTCGCTCTAAACCAGACATCAGCAGGTTTAATCTAAAATGTTAAGATCAAGTAAAGTTTCATTTTCTAAGGCATACTTGGATCTTGCAACTAGTATGGATTCAGTGTTTGTGTAAAAAACCTCTCTAACATCTCATTCACTTGATAGGTCCTTTGGGGCATAATATTGTTCCTTCTGCTATTACGGACCATTGCCTTCAAATACGGTAACATCTGTGGTACATGATTACCAGCTTCTCGGGCCAAATTAGTCCCCGGTGTAACTTCACCGAAACGGATCAAATTATACCAGGGTGAGTCTGACTCTTTGCCTTGCCACATTTCTTCTCAAAAGTTATAATGCAAATGGTGCAATCCTTCACCAATTTTTTTTTCTTCCCTAAATAAATAAGCCAAGAAAACTGAAGTGACCTGGAGGGAATCATTCAAGTAAAATCCAGGATTATTATTATTATCCTTTTGTATATAATTCCCAATTTTCTATATGGAAGCAGTCATTATTACTTTCCCCTGTCTCAGGACATAAAGCAGAAAAAAWATCAAGAAATCTAAGAACAACTGGAACTTGATATTTCTTTAACTCTTTTGGAAAGAAGCCTAATACTCCGGCTGTGCTTTCAAGTGTGGATTCTTTGGGAGACAAAATGAAGTGCAGAAATCCAGATGGGGAAGAAGAGGAGATGCTTCATGCATCCTTAGGGAGTCTTACACCTCTCTTCTTTAAAGARTTCTTTGGAAAAAAAGGCTGTATTTGGAAGCATACAAAAATTTAGATTGTAAGGACCTCAGGAGGCCCAAGCCCCTGCCCATACAAGGGATGACTCCAACGTTAGATCAGGCTGTAGATCTTTGTCCCTGCCATTCCATCCCATCTTGGGGTTAGCACTATAGGTAGCCAAGGTATAGAAGGAATCCTTAATGGGGTTGTAATTGTCATTACTTGCTTTATAGCACCGGCTGGCTCATCAAGAGGGGTATTTTCCACAGTTGGAAAAGTGGCAGAAAATGTGAGTTATTGCAAAGCTGAAACGCAAAACCTGTGCCCTGGCTGCGACGAGAATGGGCTGTAGTGGAGTGCAGGATAGAAGAAACACTGCCCGGGGCTGAGCACAGCCTTGAGTGGTACACCGCCGGAGAAAATATGAGAGGCTGAAGAAGGCAGCATTTATCCAGAGGAGGAAGAAATAAAACACAGCGGAGTGGAGAAATTTGTCAGAAATGGCAAAGAAGGATCACAGAGGAAGAAGAAAAACTGGGTGTAATGGTGAGAAACAGATTCTCTGCTACACAAGATGCACTGACTACAGGTTTCTCATCAGTCCTGTTTCCCAGAGATTTACAGCATCGAAGAAGAAAAGAGAAAGAGGKAAACCCAGGACATAATTAATATGATTAATCTAAATATATATATGTATATGGCAAAATATGCCAGACTAAAGTGCTATCACAGGAAATCATAAATCTACTCAGCACAAAGAGACACAACTGGATCTTTTTAAGAAGTCGTTTGTGCAGACGTGTACGACCAAACAGATATCAAAAGAAATATGAAAACCTTTGCGTAGGAAGAGTATGTAGGTGCGTAAATGGCAAGGAGGCAACCGGATTCGGATCGGCCAGGACTTTCCCCAGAAGCTACCGAGCTGCCACCGGAGCACTGCGACTCAGAGAGGAGGTTTCTGTCTGGAGATAAATTGTCTCGATAGCCATGGGCATCGAGAAACTGTCCCTTCTCCTTCTATCAAATGATTTTGAATGGAGTTACAAATGAGCTGCACTGATGAAAAAATCAGACTGATAATCGATAAGACTCTTCCTTAGTAGGCACACGAGAAAAGCTTATAAAATTTACTCATAGCGCAGTTTCTTGTACCATAAATTATCATAATGATTTTTTTCAAATAAATACATATTAAACATTGCAAACCATGCAATATTTGAGAAATACATTTTCCCAGCAAATATTCCTCACCTTATTTCCAGTAGATACAATTTGTAATCCCTATTATTGCTGTAAGATTCAGGGGTCTCTATTCTGGCTACTGTGGTATTTTAAGTGTTATTAACATAAATGATGGTTGCTCACAATCACTGACAAAACACCAGCTCCCTGTTGTTTTGTAAGAGTGCTCCTATTCTACCTATATTATTTAATGATGTCAGATACCTTCATAGAGGACTAATAATTACTGCACCCTTGTAACGATGGATAAAAGTAAGTTATGATTGACTAGGAATTACAGAGTTATTGATTAAATCAGGCTACTGAAATTCCAGGATGCATTTTTTTCAYGGTATGCATAAAATAATGTATCAGTCACACAATCTTGTCTTTTTAATATCTGTAGAGTAATTTAACCTTCATTGTTAGCAGGAATCTTCAAAAGCAGTTTATGATCTTGGCTAGCTATATCCAGAAATAAAACTGCTTAATAATTTGTTAGCATTTACATACTTCTTCTAAAAATAGAATATATGCTATATAATATGCAGATAATATATGCTGAAAAAGATTAAGTAACTTAGGGAGAAGAAAGAGGAATAAAAGAGAAGAGACTTTCAATTAAAAAAAAAAAAGATGGGAAAAATTAGCTTCTTAAAGATATGGGATGTAGAACAGAGATTCACAACTTCGTCATGACTTTTTTTAACTGATGCTTCCATTCGTAAGGGATATGAAAAGCAGTAGGGACACAGAGGAAATGCGACAGAATCGACTTGCTGAAAATTCAAAACTCTTCCAAACAGCAACAGCACTTCCACTTGCTTTAGCAGATGCTCTTGATTTTTTTTGACTACTCTGAAATGATCGTGCCTTTTAATATGTTTTTTAAACCTAATTTCATTGGCAGCAAGTAAGAGTTAACAGCATAATTTTTATAAAAACATTATGCATTTGCTTAAAATACAAAACTTTTTCATGACAAGCAGTTTGTCATACTTTTGGCAAGGTTAGACATGATTGCCTTTTTATTTTTSGCTGTTACAGAGGCTAATGGCGTACTAAAAATCTTCTTTCATGTACAAATTAATTGTGTCCTTTTGCAATTCATATTAGCCTGCCTTACTTTCCATCCCGAGGCTTTTAAAAGGTTTATACGGAACCAATGGAYGTTCTCATTTATTGTGCACACCACTTCAATTACCCAGTTTCCACAGGTTGAACGCAGAAAGACTATAAATGCTGGATACAGCCCATTGTCAACATGCGGTAAATTGGCAGAAAAATTTAAAAAAAAAGTTCTCTTCAAAATAAAAAAAAATACTTGAACTCTTGGAAAGCTTTGGAGACTGTTGGCAAATTATTTTTATATTTAGCAACTACAAAGAAGCGTGTGCTCCTTAATGATGGAACTGCGTGTTAGCAATTTGCAAAGCTCTGGGTTTCACTCCTGTTTCTGAGAAAAATATATTATCTGCTCTTCCCTTCCCATTACCTGAAGTTCAGCGTTCTCCTTTCTGCACGCCATTTTTTTGCAAAAGAGAAAAGATTTTCTTTTACATGTTAAAGAGCACACCTCAAGCCGGAGCCCCGTTAGGCACGCCCGAGCTCTGCTCGTTGAACACACCGTGCTGGGTGCAAACATCGCGTCGGCCACGGAGCCGAGCACGGCCGCTCACGAAGGTGAACTGGGAGATCGGATGGACACGCTGAGCTCGTATCGCCACATTTGGGCTTGGTATACGGAGACGTTTGTTACGAGCCTGAGAATTTGGAAGAGCTTATGGTATTTCAGCGAGCAGGCAGCAGACGCAGGGGATGGCATGAAACGGGACAACGAACAAGTCTGCCACCGCAAGCAATTTTGAAATCCTGAAATTTTGATAATATACCTCAACTTGGCCCATCTAAAACACCTGCAGCAACACGCAATTGTTAAACCTATCCGCAGACTTGGCTTCCGTGCAGCCTCACCTCTAGCGCTGCCAAGTACTAACTTGTTATCAAGCAGGGTGAAACCACCCTTTAATTTATGCTGGTCATTGAAATACTGCACCTTTGTAAACACAGCTAGAAAAGCTAACGTGAAAAAAAAATCTATACTTAAAAGGCATTTATTCTCCTTGCATTCAAAACACGAATCCTTCAGGCATATACTGACTATAGGAAAAAGAAAATTCAATCATTTTTTTCCTTTCCTTTTTTCCTAAATAATACCTTCTACGTGCTAAAGAATATAATTAATTTTTCAGCATTTGGTTACAACTTTTTCATGTGTTCCATAATACCAGCTAGATTAAGTTGCAGGGATGAAGAAAGTCGCCTTCCATCCAGCCACTATTGCTGCAGATGCATCAGCAGGAAATTTGGGTAACAGGATTCATATGGGTAGAAGGAGCCGTTGCCTATCAACCCCGGTAATTATGTGTCAGGGTATGAGATCCTGAGTAACAGATAAGTGTGATTTCAAGTACTGCTATATTATTATCAGCTAGCACTGGGTTGTCTTATTTTATATTCTCTGGAAATTTAAGAAAAAATAGTTATGTAATCAAAATGTATATATGTATTACTTCCTCTTCTTGTTTTTACCTTCACCAAAAAGAAATAATTTTTGTAGCAGAATGTTGACATTTTTAAGGAAGGAAAAAAATATTTTTCTGTTTCTTTCCCTCCTAGCGTTCCATGCTTTGTGTCATTTGATAATATACATGACTAGGTTTAATACTCAATCGTTTCCAAAATCCAATTTGACTACCTAACAGGGTTTAATTTACATGATGATACAATTTCTCACACCAGAAAGCATAGTAACCCTTCTTCTTTGGAGGTTAATGGTGATCTAGCTTAAAGCCCAAAAGATAATTACAAGGAATGTGCTTCAGGTGACAAAGTACTTTTGACAATCCTAGACTGTTGATGGCTTTTTAATTATACTTCTTCCCGCCATAGGAAACAGTATGCTTTCTCCTAAATAGTTTGAAGGCATTTTGGGTTTATTTATTTATTTTTCAGTAAATTGCTATGCACTGTAATCAATATTTTAACTGACTGTTACCCCAGGCTCTGCTCTCTTTCTTTCATTTGGAGGAGAGATTAAACTTTGGGTTAATTTTTTCCATAGAAAATGAAATACAAAAGAGCATCAAGAGAAGAATACAAACATTTATTGACTTGCTTCTTGTCTTCTGCACCCATTTGATATTTTGTGACATTTAGAAATTGAAACTTTGCAGGATTTTTAGGTGCAAGCTTTGCTAACAGAGAAGGTCAGGCTCTTAAGCAGCAAGGCAGTTTATGATTATTAAATATGACCAACTAAGAAGGAAAAAAGGAAAATCCCATGGCTGTTTTTGCATATTACTGTGCTTTCTGAATATTTTTCTGCCCTTGCTTTACTCTGTGAATAAAAAAAGGCTGTTTTTCTCAAAAGAAGAGAGTAATTGCTGTAAATGAATGTGGTACGCGGCAGGAGCAATAACGTGCAGGGGTACGCTTTTTCCATTTACTTTATATGCAAGAGTTGATTGTTTTTTATGCCACTGAAATTAGTTTCCCACTAGTATTTATGTGTCTTACAACAAATTGTTTGTCACTTTCCCTGATTAAATGCGCTCTTAATAACACCCAACTTTAAAAATCTTTTCAATTTGGAGCCTACAGTTCAATCATAATGCCTGCCTGTCCCAGCACCTCTTACTTGTCCTTAAATAAACACCTCTATTATTTAAAGAGAACAGCAGAAAAGTAAAAAATGAGACCTGGATGCTTCTGAAAAAAAGGTCTTAGAATAGAACCAAAAATGCAGAAAAACAGTAACTGCTGTAGAAATGAATTAAAAGAGTAACACTACCTGCCCCCCCAAACATTCACTGCATCTTATTAGTCTCCCTGCATGATGTTATTAATATGCATAGAGAAAAAAAAGTCCTCTATCAGGGCACATAGGAAGTGAATGAAATCAAGAACAAAGTAAATGTTTGAATGGTCAGATTGAGGCCAAGGATTTTCTTATTTTTGGTTTATGCTTTTCTTAGTCCCATCTCTTGCTTAGCTCAGACTCAGGTGAATTTCCAAGCCTTTGAGGAAATGCATCATTTTAAGGTAATGGCAGGAATTCTTAAATCTGGAATAGTGCAACTGAGTCTGGTTTTGTCCTATTGATTGTCAATCTGTGTAATTAATCCCTGGGGTACGACTGAGTGCCTCAGACGAGTGGGTGGGAGGGACCTACAGGCACGTTTCCAGCGCTCTACGATGAAGCCGCGCAGCTCCTGTGTCCTTGCTCCTGCGCTGGGCCAGCTTTACACTGCGGAGGCTTGTCAGCAGCAATTACAGTGGTGCAGCTCCGCTAGCAAAGCCTCTACACAGCAGTGGAAGTTATCCTAGTTTTTCTTTCTTTTTTTTTTTCCCCCCCCCAAATATAGCTCATATTGGCTCACTAAGTGAAATAGTGCTCCTGCAAAAAATAATAATTTAAAACAAACAAACAAACCCAAAAAACCCCCAAAAAACCAAAACTTAGCTGAGGCAGCTGCCCTTATGCTAGGGATTGCATAGGATCGGCTTAAAGAAGCCACAGACAGTGTGTGTTTTTGCAGACAAAGCAAACAGGGAAGAAAGACTTAAGCTTAGTATGAAATTTATGAAGAATAATATTTGTTGATAAACAAATAGCTTAAGATACTCTACCCTTATGAAAGCTAGACTGGAATGAACTCTCCCAACAAACTTCAAGGCGTATCTTTGCTAAGGATTTACCATATATTTACATTCTTGTCGTAAATGACCTTTTATTTTATTGTGTGATGTTTGCCCGTACTGAAGGCTAGTGACAGAGGAGAGTAGTATTTTAAAAGCATGTCATAGTTAAAAACATTCAGCACTTCCATTTCTAAAAAAAAAGGAGCTTTGCATACAGCAATGATCATACTTCAAAAGATGYGTTATTGCCTAGAGTGTGGTTACAAGGAAGTGCATTATCACTGACGCCACATTTTAATCTGAAAATAATTAAAAAAAAACCCTGTAAATATGTTGCAGCTACACTGAGTTACTGCAGTGAGAACCCCGCTATTTAYTCCCTGTGAAACACTACTATGTGTGGTGCTGGTGGAAATCAGAGTGGTCTTATTCTGTCTGATTTATTTGAAATTTCAAGGACAGACTGAAATAGCAAATGGCATCTTAGATGTACGCTCCTTTTCCCAGTATAGACATATATAGGTTAATACATAGATAGAGCAATTGGGACTGGAAGACATTAYGTAAATTAAAAAAGTACCGAGTATGGGTTTTTTTCAGGGTCTCAACAAAAAGCACTGTACAAATGACCGGTACTGGCGTTCCACATTTCCCTCCTGACTCTGTAGATCAGGGCAGCACCTCTGCAGTAAGTAAGGCTTAAATTACTTTACACTAATTTGCAGTAACTGGAGTAAATGAGATCAAGTTTAGGCCAGGACACTGAATCACTTTTTTTTCTTCTCAGGTAGCCCTTGGATCCTCTAGCAAGCTTTCTTATCACTAGTGAATCTCAAAACAGACTAAATGCATTACATGAATTTTAGGAGTCATGAGTTCAGATTTGGTTTTGTTTTTCCTTAATTGGTCCAATCTAACAGCATAAAGTCAGAATTGTAAGTATTTTCTAAAATCCTTCCTGTTCTTCCTTTCCTCTGCCCTTCCTCTAGATATTGTTTCCTCTTCATATATCACAATGTCAAATGCTTTGATGTGGTCATGACAGGCATTACATCTGATTTACTTCTCTTCAACAGTTTATTTTCTACACAGGTCAACATTTTCATATTTATTTTTTCTGTCACATTATCATCATGTTTTCAAATAACTTAATGACAGTATATTCAATGTATGATTTTGCTGCATCAAAAATCCATCCTAAAGCAGACTTCAAATATAATGGCTTTCAACGTCACTTCTTCTGACACCAGGCAGTTGTGAAATCTGCATGGGATGTTTTTCTTCTTGCTAGAAAGCTGTATAGTTTATAAGCTAAGAAGCTATGTAAATAGTCTGGGTCAAAGTAGTACGTAGTGAACTGTAAGAATAATATAGATTTCTAACTACAATAGTGATTATAATTTAAGGTATTTGTATAGCTGCTTTGTATCATTTACACAAAAAATAAAATTTGCATTATCTGATCTGTGCTTATTAAAAGATTCTTAAGATTCAGCCGTTTACTCAAGGTCCTGCTGCAGGCTATACATTCAGCTCCAGCACAGCGATGTAGTACTGCAGCATCCCCCTTAGAGACCAATTCTTCCTCCAACCATTAATGACTTAAAGCTTTGCTTTCTAAAGGTTCAGACAGGCAACAAGCTACTCAGTAAAKCCTTTACTAGGTATTCCTACTTTAATTTGTGAAGGGTAGGACTAGGAGCTGCATCTGTTATTACAAACACTGCAAGACATAGCTGTAGTCCTACTAAAAGCTGAAGGAGCTTGTTTTGTGGGTGACCAAATAGCGAATGTCATCAGAAGGAACGTTTTGTGCAGAAAAGCTGAAGAAACAGGACCCCTCTCACCGAACACGTCAGTAATAAGAGGCAGCTGTGCAAACTTTAATACAGGCTGATTCGTATCTTCATTCCTATTTCAAACGTAAGGATCACATCTGTTGAGCCACGATCCTTATGTCTGCACAAATCCGTGTTTCGATCAAATCGCACCCTTTTTATTTTTTCTCTGCCATATGCATAATGATACGGTGACAGCTGAGGAGAGGATGGGCTGACATGTTCATCGCTGTGAAGGATGGCCTCCTGTCATCTCAGCTGTGACAGAACAGTCACAGCCTGAAAGGGTCTAATGAATAAGGAAGGATGTATTTTGTCCTTCCTTAGTGAAAAGTTGCAATAATGCCTTTTTTCCGCTTAATGCAGCAATGCAATATTACAATCTGTTTCCTCAAGATATTCAGTATCTATTTTTATGAAACTGAAGAGTTTAGTAAAACAAAAGCAGCATGAGACATTTCAGGCTGCTCCTTAGCACAGGAGAAACGTATAGGATAAATATGTCAAAAGGCAATTTTCACCCACGTTACCCAAAGAGGCCAAGAAAAACATGCCATGTTTGCCATTCAAATGGCAAATGCAAGCACCCGCTGGTTTTCAAGGATACCCTTCCTAGAGCTATTAAAGCCAGGAAAAGGTCATTTGTCAAGGTACAATCCAGTAGTACGTCTTGTCCTTCTAATAAGAAGGATTTCTTTTCTCCTGTGACAGCAAAAGAGAAACAGGAGCACTGAGCTAAAATTTCTCAAATTGACAGTAACTATGACTTTTATGGGTGCTCGAAGAATATGATCTATACACTTGTAGTAGCTAGAAAAGATTTTGTAATCCATTTGGTAATGCAGAAGGTCATCCTTTTCCAGATGGAGCAGATTTGGTATGTCCTTACAGTATACACTATATATATATATATGTGCATTTGTATACATACATATGCATTTTGTTTTGTGTATGTACAGTGTATACATATCATACATAATAGGATTTAYTGCCACTTTTAATGACTCATCGTGTATAGCTTCACATATAAATGACTAATTTGTGATGGTACAGGTTGAAAGGATAGTAGGAATTAAAACCCTATGCCTGATAAAGCAGACAATTGATTCTTACTTCAAATATAGGAAGGTTCTGAAATGTTGTTAGATGTGCAATCTCTTAGACTTTTGGTTTTTCAGTTAAGTAGTAATTCAGTCCTAGCTCTAAATGCTACGGTGAATATAGATGTAAGTCAGACAAGACCAATGATTTTTCTTCTTCTTGATCAAAAAAACCTCAATTTACATAGCATATTCAGGACAATGTTACAAATATATAATAATTAAAGTGTTTTATTAATTTCCTTGGTAGGGGTGGGCATGGTATCATTTGGATTCAGCATAGTATAATTTTAGTCAAATCAGATATGAAGCACGTAACTAATACCATACATAACCTAGACACTTGAAGTCTTATTTTTGTTCCAGTTCTGGACAAGCCCCAGATTTTCAAAAAGTGCATGGGGAAGAGTGGCTGGAAAGCTGCCCGGCGGAAAAGGACCTGGGGGTGCTGGTCRACGGCCGGCTGAACATGAGCCGGCAGTGTGCCCAGGTGGCCAAGAAGGCCAACGGCATCCTGGCCTGTATCAGGAATAGTGTGGCCAGCAGGAGCAGGGAGGTGATCGTGCCCCTGTACTCRGCACTGGTGAGGCCGCACCTCGAATACTGTGTTCAGTTTTGGGCCCCTCACTACAAGAAGGACATTGAGGTGCTGGAGCGTGTCCAGAGAAGGGCGACGAGGCTGGTGAAGGGTCTGGAGAACAGGTCTTATGAGGAGCGGCTGAGGGAACTGGGGGGTGTTTAGCCTGGAGAAGAGGAGGCTGAGGGGAGACCTTATCGCTCTCTACAACTACCTGTAGCGAAGTGGGGGTTGGTCTCTTCTCCCAAGTAACWAGCGATAGGACGAGAGGAAATGGCCTCAAGTTGTGCCAGGGGTGGTTTAGATTGGACATTAGGAAAAATTTCCTCACCGAAAGGGTTGTCAAGCACTGGAACAGGATGTCCAGGGAAGTGGTGGAGTCACCATCCCTGGAGGCATTCAAAAAACGTGTAGATGTGGTGCTTCAGGGCATGGTTTAGTGGGCATGGTGGTGTTGGATTGACGGTTGGACCTGATGATCTTAGAGGTCTTTTCCAACCTTAATGATTCTATGATTCTATGCAATGAACATTCTAAAAAACATAATTAAGTGGGTCCAAATAATTTATTTTAAATCAGGCCTTCATTGTGTTACATCATCTTGTAAATGCAAAATAAACCACTTAACAAGAATAATTTCAAATTGAAATCCCGAAACATTTTTAAAAAATGATCAAAAGGGATGTGTCAGCATTGCCTCATAGAAAAACCTTCCAGCATTTCCCTCTGAATTAGCGTCCCAACATGCGATAACTTCACGCAGCCTAACTAAACCAAGAGAGAGGGTGGCAACTGGACGCAGTGAAAGTTATTTGGCGGCTTCTCTGCAAAGTCCCCGGTGGACTGGGACATGGGTGTCCCCTTGGCATTTCTGCTTCTCCCCGTGCAGTTTGACATCCCATGAACTCGAGCCCTGTATTCCTCTTTCCTGGAGCTGTAGCCCCAGGTCTCAGCGTAGATGCTCTGTTTATTTTTCCTCGGGCATTGCAAAACCAGTTCAAGTATAGCCCGTCCTACCTGCTGCAGTGTGATTTCCAGCTGTTATTTCTAAAAGAAGGCTACATTAGCTTTTTATGTGGAACACATGACAACTCCTCCAGGCTGTGAAATAGCCTCCTAAACTTCTCTCTGTAGCTACCAGCGTGTTAACGATGTGCAAGCATCTTTCCGAAAGTCTTGCTGAGGCAACCCAAGAGGACTTGAATCGAGCATTGCGAGTCTCCACAACTCTAACTAATAACACCTCGCACGGCCGTCTGCCAATCGCGCCTACAAGTAACAGATTTTTATTCAAAATCGACCAAGGAAAATAACAGCAGTCATGGAACTGAACTSCCAGTATTTGCTTGGGAAATTCTGAAAGTTTGCCGGTGTTCAGGTTTAGATAGAGAGATATTGAACCCGAGCTGCTGCGCCCGCAGAGGACCAAGGATCGAGCCCAAATCACAGGTCTCCAAAATGTGAGCCTGAACTGCTTCAGTGCACGGTGCAAGGGTCACTATAGAAATAAATTCAATTATTCCACTCCCAGTATATATAAAACCTGCTTTTGGAGCAGCTTTCAGCAGTGGAGTGAAATTAAATAGAATTAATTATACCATTTATTTGGGATACAACGAGTTTAATTTTTTCACAGTTCTTACGCTTACTACTTTAAACATATTCCAGGGCATTCAGTGTAGATGGTAAGTTCTTTACCATGCAAACAGTACTATAAATGCACACTGTGCTTTAAAATACAAGCCATTAACTGGTGATTTAAAGATCTGAAAATCCAGGCCCCCTGTCTTGCAGCCGTTTCCAGGGGCAGAGACCCCCTCAGCAGCACGAAACACAAAGAATTTCAGTGGGAAGAGAGGATGAGGGCAATATACTGCTCAATGTKTAAATTATTTATGTATACTCTAGCAACTTGCTATTATATAAAATGTGTAATTAAAGAGTTAAATTGCTTCCAAGCTTATACATAGAGTCTAAAAAGGCCAAGTATCCACTGTGTTGAAAATGCCAGGGATTACAAAAAAGAGAAATATGTTAATCTTAATTTACATCTGCACACTAATTCTACCTAGAAGTGCTGTACGGAGGAGCCGGGCTGGATGCTGCCACAGCGAACCACCCGCCGGCTGCCTGCCTCCGTCCCTAAACTTGCAAGGGGCTGTTCTGCAAACCTTCAGTGTGACAATTACAAAGAAGTTTTAGGAAAACTCACAGACAGGTTGGCAAGTCATTAATTTTTGCTGGAAGACAAACTATGATATTTAATCACCCTGTTGGCTAAATCTGAAGAATTATTCCCTCCCCTAAGCACCTCCGCGGAGGAGAACGCAGCCAGAGAAAGCTGGGTGATGCTGGGGGAGCGCCCGGGCTCCCGGTAGCCAGCAGCTCTTCTGCTAATCTGCAAGGAAATCTCTGAGCAAACCGGCAGAAAACTATCAATTCTGTCTCAATTCCATCTCAATTCCATCACCATTTTGTTGAAATCAAATAATTGCTGCTAAACGCTTCCATTCTGACAATTCAGTCAGCTTCTGCTATTACTAAACACCCAAAGTGAGTAAATTCCCAGCTGCATTTTGCCGGCACTTGGAAATCTGTATGATTTGGAAGTTACCTTCTGGGATTGCATTACTGTTGTTTTACTACGGTGATTAGTTTAAAGTAACAAATGTGCTTGGCAACAAGTGTTTGGCATTACGAGTAACTACTGCTGGCCATCAGGCTTGTGATAGTGGAGGTTTGTGGGGKTTTTGAGAGTTCGTCCTTCATTAGGTGGAATATTGTGAATCACACCCGGCAGCTTTCTCRGGCTGAGACATTCTGCACAAACATTGCAGCATGGCAATTTCACCATGGATATTAACATACTACATCAGTCAATGATTTGGTATTTTTTGGAGTACTAATCAACAAGCTGATTGAAGCCCAGGACTCAATTTAGTTCATAAATTCTTTTTTAAAGGAAATCGTAATTTTGTCTCTGTCATTGTTAATYTCTAGCTTCCCTAATCCTTCTTGATATATGGAATGATTTTTTTACCATTACTTGCAAAATATCGGTAAGCAACCTATCTGTATAAAAAAAGAGAGAGAACACCTTCTAACAGGACATGTGAACTGTCAAAAAAAAGTTGCTTTGCATGAAAAATCATGCTGCAAACATGGTATGATTTGGTATAGAAAGTCCACACAAAGGAAAGTTTGTAAACCTGCAAATTGGGACATTCATATTGCATGTATTTTTGTGTACAAGAGAAATTAATGTCATAATATTTCACCCTTCTTGGTTTTTATGTGGTTCTAAAAATCAACAAAGGCAAGAGATGACCATAATCCTAAGTGAACTTAAAATTCTAGAAAATTTTGAAAAACTTTGTTTTCATGAGATTATATCCCAAATTTTGATAATATATGTATCTGACTAAAGTTACGGGATTTTGAAAGTCAGAGGCTTAAAAACACCTAGAATTGGTGGTGTTACACACACATCTGCGGGTGCATGAGGTGGTGAGGCAGGTGAGATAGGGTCTTTTTAAAAATTAAGAGCAAAAACAGKGTGGAACTCAACAGCAGATGTAATGGAGACAGTGGTACGAAAGCAGCAATAACCATTATCGTTCGGGCTTAGTAGGAACAATATGAAACTCTTCTCTTCCCACACTCCCTACAAAGACTTGCAAAGAACCTTTGGCATAGCACTGCAAATTAAGCCTGTTAACAAGTATGTATCTTAGCTTTTCTTTCTAATTAAATGGAGAAAGATTTCCTCAGGAAGCAAAGAGCACAGAAATGCAAATGGAAAGAACTGACAAATAAAGCTAATACCCTGTTTCCACAAACATCAAAGAGCTTCCTAAGTGACACTTTGTACACTACTGAGATTTTGTGCTGGTTATATCAGAGTTTTATTACTGTTTCTTGCTCTGTTTTAGGTACAAATCTGACACTACCTATAACAAAGAGCAGAAAGTCAGCAGACCGAACTTGTAGCCAGCCTGGCTCAGYCATTTATCAGTTCTCTGATAAAGCAAGTAAAAGTTTTCCACTAGTAGACTAGTGTTATAATTGGGATTTTCTACAGAACATTTTATTCCCTGTTTACAGTAATGCTCATTCTTACAGGTATTTAGTTGTTATTTTTGCACCACTGGAGCAACAATTTTGTCCATTTAAGATTTAAATTCTTAATTTGGCAACTTCTGGTTTGTATCTGAAAGCAAAACTCTTAAAAGCCGACTACATCATGTCGCTGCTACCTAGTCTTTAGAAAGTATTTTTTTTATGGTTAAACATTAAATAGTGGAATTTTAAAACTCCAACTTCAAAGTACTATTTAAAATACATTGTGCGCTTTGTGAGATTCTTCACCATCTTGTTAACAGCCACTGTCATATTTGATCTCCATCCTGTACACAAGCAAAATGGAGTAAAGCATTTCAGCCTTCAACGAATTCTGCTATACACGCAGCATACCMCAACCCCTGCATACTAATAATCAGCTTTGATTGACAGTTCTTTCAATTAATGGCATTTGGACAACAGTAGTGAAGATGATCAAGTTTAAAAACAACATAAAAATTAACTGGCAGAAAGTTCAGCCTGCTGTAAAAACCCCAAAGTGCCCCAWAATGGCCAATATAAGCTTCTTTGCTTCTGCTGGTGTTTGAGTTAACTAGCATGTTAATTTATAGACCATTTTGCAGCATGGTATTTTGGCCAAGATCTCTCTCTTTATGGCTTTCCTTCCATAACATCTTTTATTTACCATTTCATGTTTGACAATCAGAGGCCACTGGKAACTTTTAAACTGCCACCAAAAGTTTCCTCAGGAGCATCACCTTTGACATAAAGGTAGAGAAGAAAGAGTAGAGCGAGACCTTTCCCACCGCAGCAGACCACCACCCCCCCAKATAAGACAACCACCCTATTACCACTAACAGCGTGGGGTCTGCAACACGCAGACGAGTAGGTGTAACATTACCTTAGCTCAGCTGAGTTTGCAAGACCTGGCATTCAGCATCCCCCCCTTTTATTTAGACTTGAATTCTATACGGGAAACAACTAAACACCAACGAGCCCCAACACAAGCACCTCTCCAGTGCTCAACAGGATGGATCCACTTCTGTAACCCGGCTTCGACCTACGGTTTGCAAGAAATGCTTCTCTTGTGCAAGTGCCGTGTTACATTCGTCCTTCCCCACCGGCACGTGCTGGTCCATCCTGCTGACAGCATCGATCGCAGCCGCAGGAGATACTTAGTTCATCACTCCAAGCCGAGCCACTGCGCGAGTCGTTTGCTARAGCTGCTGGGGTCTGATCATAAACACGATAAGAAGCAAACTGGAAGAAACAGTGTACACAGTTCAGCGACAAGTCAGGCTTTTCTTCAAGCCCTTTGGACAGACGGAGAGGAAGAGCTTGTATTTTTTTTTTTTTTAACTTAGTTTTTATCTAGTTCATCGCTATTCCTAACTAATTCAGCCTTCAGAACTTTATAAGCAATTTAAGCTCTGCAAGGTCACTATTTCCTAAAGGGATTTTAATTTTTAAAATTTTACAGATGGTTATTCAGTTCAGATCTGTGAGTTCATAAACAATTTTTGAAATACATGGTTTACAGTTGTATTCTAATTGTAGCAAGATGAAAGAGGAACAGGCCTGACTTTTTTTTTCCCTAGCTTCSGGGAGAATATTCTTCCTTTGAGCTATACATTTCAGCCTTTCTGAAAGCATCTGAAAGGTAAGAGAGCTAATATAAATAAGATTTTCTTCCTACAATTCAAGTAGCAAGTCCTTCTACCTGCTGCCAGATGTGCCATATTAAAGTTTACAGRTATTTTGAAAATATAACGTATCTCTCTCTTTTCCTCGACACCAACAGACACCTGGATTCATCTTTTAATTGCAAGTGCTTCCAGTTAAAGTGTCAGMGTGTAGGTGTGAGTGGTGATCACGAGCATTAGCACTGCACCACTCCTAGAGAAGTTCACAGCCACACTTATTCCCATTACAGTCCACATCTCTTCCATTTTTATTGTATTCAAAAGTAATGCTGACCAGGAGATAAATGATCAAAGAACGAATCCATTAAAACATGCTAATTKTATCTACAGTCATTCCATTTTTTTAATGTTTTTATTATTTTTGCTGAACTGGTAATATCTTAATTARCTGGGAACATTTACAAAATTCTCCTTGGGTTCAATTTGCCCTAACAGGAATGCCATTACTCAGTTATTGCTCACCAGGGATGACATCCAACCAGCTGAGGCACTATTCCCTGCTAAAGAGATCTGACCACGGTGATTTATGGCCTTTAATCATAAAGAATCTTTTACTTCTACTTTTCTTGGCCAACTGCATCCAAGTTCTTACATGTGACATCATTTAATTTCCATTAAATGGAAATGTGTTWTCCCTTTGCCAGCAGGCCTCGCAAGTCTATCTCCTGTTTGGCATAGAGGCTGATAACACAGAACTGGGTATTTTCATTGTGAAACATACTCATTTATGAGCATAACCTCTCTTTTCTGTAATAAACACCACGAAGAAAGTATCTTCTTACAGAGCATTTAGAAAAGGGATTCCCCCAAAATGACTTTCCTCTACCCCAGSCCACCAGCTTCCCTCAGTCTTGCATTTAAAATGACTGTTCCATTCTGAGTCTCAGCACTTATTCCAAACCCCTCCCTCTCAASTACGTTCAAAATTTCTCATTTTTTCACCTTTTTGCAGCCATCTCCAACCCCAGGATCTCCACAGCTTAAAACAAGAATTAGTGATGTAGCCTATTTAATTTGTCTTCTGGGACTCCTGAGAACCTGAATTTTTCCTAGAGAAATTCTGTCCTCCATAATTATGGCACTTTCTTTTAATGGTGATCCAATACTCTACTACTTCTAACTGTATTTTATACATGTATTACTGTGTATGTTGAAAATACATGCATAGTAAGATACGGCCAGCACTTTTTGCAGTGAGTCACCTGCTTCACATTGCTGTTCTGAAATAATATTTTTAAGCTCCAGTTTTCCCAGCTGTGTCCACGCAGACCACTGCTCCTGGGCTGAAATCCCTTCACTTTAATGGGTACTGTGCACATATTCCCAACAGGGGCAGACGGCAGAATAAAGTCTCAGTCTGGCTGCCTTCTGTACGTGTCAGGCTCTCATGGAGCCGTAGAGGTGAAAATTGAGAGAAGTAGGAAAAATGACATTGTTCACACCCCGGGCACAGATATAACACCTGAAAGTAYGTGTGGAGTATAGTAAAAATATAATTAAATAATTGGATTTCAGGTTGATGACGTCTCCTAGAATAGTCAGAGCATCTCCTCCTCTACCAAGAGCAAGTGGCTGTCCTGATTTCCTTTCCAACAAACTCCCTTCCTTGCAATTAAGAACAAGTTGAATGAAAAGACTATGTTTGCCCCTCCGTCTTCTTCCTGCAGAGGTTGAAATACATTACACAATAAAAGTCAATGAGCCTGCGTAACACAAGGCCAATTCCAGCGCTGTCTCGGGGGGGTTATGATTGACTGAGGCAATCAGAGATGCTGATGGCATAAGCTTATACAGTCCACTAGGAATATTTACTCTCCATTTCATATCTGCCACAAAAGCCTTAAAACCTGTTTGCTGAATGTCACTGTTTCAGTCCATCAACACCTAACACAATGATCAAACTCTGTTCAGCAGGGACCTGATATTTCCTCCGCCTTTCCTCCGCTGAGCAGCATGGGTTAATAAACTGTGAAATGACTCATTACATCCTTTATATGAATAATCATCTCTTTGCCTTTTAAAATTTTTAATTTCAAAATTGAGCACAATTCTTTAAATAAATCAGTATTCACTTGGAGGTGTAGTATTTCCAACCAGGTTAAAATATTCCTTATATTTCACTTTCCTTCTAAGTCAYCAAACTTATTAGAAACTATCTAAAGCAGACTATTTCAACAGTTGCCTTCTTAAGAATAAATGTTCTCTCTCCATTTCTACAATAAAAAAATTAAAGATTTAGACTCCAAATAAGCTAAACAGAATAATCAAAATATCTCCAGATCTTTAGGAAGCTCTGTGACACCAATGAATAAAATAAAAAAAGAATTCAGAAGATCAGGTATTGTTGTTTTACTTCTAGAGTTTCCTTTATTAATTGCAGTGACTGTTTAGGGAAATCTGGAATTAAAAGTCAAGTATTCTTGAATTCTCTACTGACAATAGAGTGACGTGGCCAAGAGGGCTCGTTGCCCCAGATGAAGGCTGCCCTTGCGGGTGCTTTGTCTGTGTTTTATTCACCCAACCCCACTGCCACTCCTTCGCATGCTGTATGAAAATAATGTTAATAATAGCACATGTCTCGCTCGTGCTGTCATTGCCATTTGCTTTTAATTTGGGATTYGGTAGCTACAAGCACGTGTTGCTGTCAACAGCCCCATTCTCCGATGCTATCTTGGTGTATGCTGGTGCCGATTCAGTATCTTAACGCCAGAAGAAAGGTGTGGGGTTTACTGCCCATCACCTGCTTTTTGCTTTGGGCTTTCCTGGACTGGAAGGGTTCCTAYCAATAACCATATGCAGGCAGATAAATGGGAATACAACTGACTTTCCATGAAAAAAAGAGTGATTTCTCTCAGTGTAGCAAGCATATACGGACCTCTTTGTAAATCTGGGCCAATTTAGGCATAGTCACCAGCGCAAAAAATGCTGGAGGCTTCAAGAGAGACTCCTGCCTGCTTCAAAGCAGTGACAGAAAGGCCCAGCAAACAGCTTGGAAGCAYTGGCTCTTGGCTGCTCCTGCTCCGAGGAGACCCAGACCTGGAACCACCACAGCCCAGAACCAGCTGAACTGGCAGCAAAGGAGAAAGATGCGCCCAGCGCCTCTCGCCTCCATCCCCACGCGTATACAGTGCTATTCCAGCACACTCCTCCCCAGTACACACACGACTTCGTGTCCTAAAGGACATCCATCTCTTAACAAGAGGCAAAAAAAAAATCATAAAAAACAGTTGCAAGTGCTCATACAGCACAGGCTGGAACMGAGCCTTTTTGAGCCACCAGTTATTAGAACAAAACAGTGATGTTTCCCTTTCCATTAACATTATCTTCCCCATCGATACCTGAGGCTGGTATTTATTAATGCTAGCCTTCAGAGAAGTTTAAAGTCCCCGAAGTCTCACTCCCCAGCTCCTACCTTGCTCTGATGCACTGACCTGGCACGTCCCCGCGCCACGGGACCCCCCGCGAACCGCGGGACTTCGTGGGTGCCAACAGCACGCTGTGTCAGTACCGCTCCTGGTGAGAATCCTTGAAGAGAAAAGGTAAGGAAACCACAGGGGCCATGCTAATTGATTTTCCATATAAACAAATAAGTCATTAAATAAGCAACTCAATGGKTTTACTTGCATGAAGTTAATAGCTAAATGCTCAGAAGGAATTACACTTAATTSCTGGTTAACTCTTAAATCTACATATGCTGCTTGTGCTGCAAACTAACATATGCTAGTCAGGAATAACTACAGTAAATAAAAATATTTATTTCCTGTATTTATGTGAAACAAAAGCAAATGGAGCTATTTGTCATAACAAAACTACATGTTTCAGAATAAACAGAGCCAACTGCTTATATTTTAGATTTATTGGGGGAGGTATTTCCATAAAAGACACACTGCTTTTATATACTTACCATATATACACTACATTTTTACATGTGTAAAAACTTACAAATTAAGTGAAATATAGTCTAYTGGAAAGGAGCTAAGTGCCAGCCTGAGCCAGGGGTCTCTAATGCCCAAGGGATCTCTGGAGCGCAGAGRTATTCCATATTTACTCCCCCAAGCAAACCTCAAGCCCTGGGGAGTCYTCATCAATGGCTTGATCTATTCACTGCAAACACAGTCACACCAAACCGCTTTTCCTCCAGTCCCTCCTTTCAGTCTTTCTCATCCCCATAATTTTCTAGACTCTCAATATCCACAATTCTAATTTTCTATGCTTTGTAGTTTTTATTGCTCTTAGCATCCAAGATTCTCTTGGACAAACTACAAACTCACAAGCTACTAAAACCATTGCTCAGTGCAGCGCTTTCCTACTGAATGCTTTCCTTCTCCAGGTCTCTGGCTTGCTTTCAGCTGCCTCTCTTAGTTTGCAATGCCACCTATTTCAGTTTGCAATGCCCCTTTCCATCCACCAACCAGTCCCTTCCTGCAGCTGCAGCTCCTGCTCTCTTCACAACCAGCACCTAGGACCAACCTTCCCACACTGTTTCACCAGCAGTACTTTCTTTAACTCCGCCATCATCTCCACATTTTGTCTCTGCCAGGATCTCAGCAATGACTCTTTGGAACGACAACAGTTTTCCTCTTAAGCTGTAGATTACGGTAGCCAATGTTCTACCATGTCTTGTAACTCTTACCAACAAGACAGGAAAAGAAACCACAGAAGCACARAAGCTCACAAACATATCTATTTTTTTTAATACACTTGCAATTTTAAGGAATAGCTACAACCTCCTGATATCTGCTATAGTTTAAAGCTCACTCTGTGCCTGCACTGGGAAGTAGCGTGATGCCACTGCTGACCTGAACTAAAACCTACCACAGACATTCCCCAAGTGAAGGCCAGTCCTGTTCTCAAACACTGGAAAAATACTATCCTTCTCACTTATGCTAAAGAATGAATAAAGGAACAAACAGAAGTAAARTATGCAAGTATTAATAATTCACATAGCTAATGCTTTGCTGAGATCCCATATTTCACCACCGTCCCAATACTACTAAACTTCCACAACTATTTTTCCTGTGTCGTCACAATTTGGAAGACAAACACATTTCGGAACTGCAAAAGCCATGTGCAAAAATTGAATACAAAAAGCAAAATGTTTCCTCATTTCAATCTTAATAATGTTTCTAATAACTGTTTTCATTCTAAGTATCTCTAGATATCAACTTTTATACAAAACTCATTAATTTTATGAATTATAAATTCATGCAATAACTTCCAAACATCTACCTTTGCTAATTTCTACTGTAGTAGCAGTTCTGCATTACTTGAATATAATTTTTCATTGACTGCAACAGCAACAGGATAGGATTATGAATTTTTTAAGTACTGGGGTATTGGATTTTGAAGAATTAAAACTAAATGAAGTATCTTGGGAATACTGATGAAACTGTTGCTTGGTCACTTCCTACAGATATTCTGTTTGTATAGTAGGCTGATGGAGGATGCTTTTCAATTCATTCAAGTCAGTAAAGTGTAGGCTGGAATAGGACTAAAACATGTSTGTCTTCAAAATTCAATGCAAATCCTTGCAACTCCAAAGACAGAGTGGAACACGCAAAACTTAAACTCCTTGTAGCCTGGGCTGCATTATCTTGTTCCTCAAACATAACTCAACCGAGTCTAACCGATGACTTAAAATAATGCCAGTAGTCAAAAGCCATAAGGTAATAGATACAGAAGGTATTAAAAAATAAATTGCATCTAAGCCCTAGAGGATTTCCCTCTGCTGTGAAATTCTGCCAGGACTGGCTTGGCGGCAGAGCACCAACCATCCCTAACACAGAACAGCCCCGAATCCCAACACCCCGTATTTAGTGCTGCTCACAGAGGGGATCCTCAAGGGCACCCGGCTGAGACAACCTCAGAAGACAGCGAGTTATTGCAAGATCTCTTAGAGGTTTGCTAGCCTGGAGCTATTTTCATTGGACTCAATGAATTCATATAAGAACACTTATTTAAGCAAAATGTGACTTTCTGGTACCCACGGAGGTTTACCCACCATTGGTCTCAACACTTTTCAAGGATGGTGCTCTTAAGCAATCATTCTTTAATTTGGCAGGTAACGGTCTTCCTTGTATCTTCTAGTAAACGCTGTAATTTACAGGTCTTCATACTCCTGGCAAAGAAATGTTGCACAAACCTTGAACAGTCCTTTTCCTTTTTCAGTCACTTAGTGCAAAAATGGGGGGAAATATATAATTTCTATTTGAAAACTTGTATTACAGGACCGGCACTAAAGCAAAAATGGTGATAATACATCAACTTTAGTATGTCAACAATAAAATCCAAATTCTGTTCTCCTTCGAAATCCTGCAGTACCTAATTGACTTGAATTGCAGACTAAGATCCATGAAGAAAAGCATAAAAAATACAGGTTTAAATTACAGTTTAATTTATGACAAATTCTGTTTTATTTAACAGTCTATAAACTCTGGCAAAAATTCTACAACTTTGGCTTTGTACATTTTTTTAATTAGTTTTTAGAAAGATCACGTTACATAGAAATTCTAATGAATTATTTTTTGGTTGATCTCCTCCTCTGTTACCTATCCCAGATTTTCTGGTCATTAGGTAGTTCTCATGCATGTCAGACCTTTCATTTTTAATGCTCAGAATGATCAAGGAGCCTGATGTTTTGTCATTTATTCTAAAATTAAGATGACCGTGAAAACTAGCTCAGTTAGTCATTGCTGTATAGTAGTCCCTTATCATTAAAGCAGCAACATTTTCCCAACCTCCATAACTAACCTTTTTGTACAACCGAAAGCAATAGCAATCTATCCTTTGAAAGCCCTTCTGGGGCTACTTAGCACACTTCTCTCACAACTAAACAGAAATAAGCCAGCAAAGATAAAAAAAAAAAAAAAACTCTCAAACCACCCTGCTTAGAATAAAATTAGATACTTTGTTCTATATCAGTCATAAAAATATCACAAATCAGAATTAAAACCTCATTTAACTTTTTTTTCTTCCCAGGTCATAAATGCCCTATTTTTTATCTCTACGCACCCATCAGTTGCTGGTAAAATGTATATTATCCAATTGCTTTCAGTATAAGATTATTTCCCCTTTTATGCAATTGTTTGCTTCTACTCACTACTCAAAAATCAATTTTTATTGATCCAGTCAGTGGCTGGCACATTGTTTCCAACAAAAAGGATAACTATGCCATGCAAATTCAGGGCACTACAGAGAAGCAAGTTCCATGACCGCTTCTGGCCTTCTTTTTCAGAAAAGGTATTTGTATTTTTCTGCTTCAAACAGGGAGAGAAGATGATAATAAACACAGGCTTACTTCATAAAACTGAATGCAATACTAAAGGAAAAATTGCAGCAAAAGAACTTTKGCTCATGTTGACAGGCATTCAAGCGACAGTGCTGATTTACCCCAAGAGTTTGCCTCTCACGTATAAAGACAGGACTATCAGGCCGGCAAAGTTTTATTTATCATTTTAGAGCTACTTGGTGTTTGGGATTGCAGAAGTCCTCATAAATGACAAAGCTGAGACTCACGCCGGGCAGCCCATGTGCACATCGATAAGGCGCTCCGGTACCGCCACGGAGGCTACAGAAAGCCTCTTTTGAGAGACTGAAATGTTGTTAAAATTATCAGAATAATTTTAAATCTTCCTCTGGAAAACAAGCCACTGCGCATGAAATACAGGAAATTATACTTACCTGTTACATAAAAAGACCACTATTTTAAAGTTAGTATTTGAAGACCTATTCATTTCTTATAGTTTGGCTGCGAACCTCTATTTCTGTCGTTCCAGAGAATGGAAATATCCGATGTATAAATTTGCCACAGTGGCAGAGATGAAACCTGTGTTTGTAGGAGGAAAAGGAATCAAGGTCTTGGCAGAAGGGATTTTGTTTGTTTGTTTGCTGTTTTCATTTTTCTGGCAGCTATCTGCAGCAGTTGAAGAGTTTTGAACGATGGAATAAATCTCAGTAGAGAGATAGTGAGCAAAAGCAGGTGAAGTGAACAAAGCTGAAATTTAATCACATTTCTATTATAATCAAATACGTATTCACAGTTGTGTACAACATATTATAAAAACACACAATGAGCTAAACTGTGATTTCAGCAGGGTAAATAGCAGAGAAAATGCATTGATCTCAGGAGAGTACTTCTGGCTTCTTACTAGTATAACCAAGAAGAATTCTGAACAACATATGCTAATTATATACAATATAATCTGGCAATCTGTACAGCCACCGCTGAAATTCAACTGTGATCATCCTGCCAGAAGGCTCATTGGTATGAAACTTTCCTGCAGAAGGAAATACAACTCTCATTTTTGTCAGGCAGCAAGTCAAACTTTGAGTCTTATTAAAATACAGAACATCAATACACATGTAACAAAATATTTACATTCTAGTTTACCTTCCCAACTCAGTTCATGAATGAGGTATGATTTCATAACATAATGACTCACCAGAACCACAAAGCAAAATATCCTGCAAATTTATTTTTCCATTCTCAATGTTACATAATTTGTTGTTCGATTAGTAGAAGCATATAATTAAAAACAAAGCCCAGGTAATTTAATTAAGAMCTGAATTATTTCTAAATTGTATTCCTCATGGTTAGAAAGTCAGCACAAAACTCAGCCAACATTTAGAGAGAATGCCCGTAAGAAAAAACACATTAATAAAGYAGGTCAGTGAAGGCAGGCAACAGACCCAGCTTTTTTTTATTTTTTTTTAACTTTTTCAATCAGAGGTGATCCTATACAAGTTGTAGGGTTCATCTTGGCTGTAATATGCATATAGTCATCATTTATCAAGTGCTTTTCTTTAATAGGCACAAACAGCCCAAAAAGATTAATATTGTAACAGTCATCTTTATCTCCTCAGTCCTACACTTAGTAAAATTAAGTATCTTGTCTCATTTTCATTTACTCTAACTGGAATCACTGGGGTTTCGTTGATACATGAARTACTGTAAAATCTAATTACTCTTACCTCTAGTAAGGAGAAGGGATGCTTTCGCCTCGTGACGGGGACTCCTACCCAAGGCCACGGAAAGCCTCTCCCTGCTCGGCGGGCGCGTGGCTGCAGCCTGGCTAAGAGCCCAGCGAACAACACGGGAAACTCTCCCGCTGCTTTTGAAGCTCACTGCATTGGGGTTTTCAGGCTTAATTGAAATCTGAACAYTGACTCTAATTTTCACCTTCCCGGATGCTATCCAAGACGAGTGTGGAATACCATCTTGCAAACATTTTGATTCAACACCTGTTGAATTTGATGAGCGTTAGTATTTCCCCTACAGGCAGTTATGCAAAGAAGTACCCCTTTCCTTGTATGTATTTTCTTGTATGTATTTCCTTGTATGTATATTTCTACCCAATGAACTCTTCCTCAAAATCACCTGATTTGAACCTSAGGTTACAAGTAAACCATAGCACATATGATCATTTGTTGCTCCTGACACCTTCCCTTTTTTCCTCACTTGAAAAATTGATCATCTTAATACCAAAGAAAGTTTGTATTAACATAAATCTATTCCACTTAGGCACCGGCTTGGACAACGAATTATTAAATCTTGACAAAAAGAATATTTATGAGATACAGAAGAGCCTTCTGACATAGAGAAATCAATATTTTTTTTCCTCAGATTTCTCGGAATCATCAAAAAGATAATATTTCTATAGAAAAAAAAAATCCTAAGGCAGTGACAAGGATGGTATCATATTTTTCTTAAGTCAATGCAATAAAATAAACAAGAGAAGAAATTAAATCTAATGGAAGAGCCTATAATATGTCACAAGGACGTATTATTTTATATACTAGGAAAAAAAGCAAAGAGTTCACACATTTCCAGAGCAGACGCTGCCACAGGTGCATGGACTTGCACCCACACCCACAATTTAAAAAAATACATTGTAATGGGGCACGCAGAACTTCTATTTCAGGATTTATGTCAGCGTGTTTTCACACTGGACACCAGCATAAATCCACGCTGTTAACGTGTATACAAATTAACCTAAAACGCGCCCTCATTACCAGCAAAACCTCCTTTAAAAACATTGCTTTAAGTACAGCCCGCCAGCTAAGATCTGGTCTTGCATCAAACACGGGAAAGCCAAAGCGCTGGTTCTGCTTCTATCTACGGCTTGTGCTACTCCACTGTAACTGTCGTGTTAGGCAAGGGTGGGAAAGCTAGACGCCTTTAGTGGTAATTTGATATTTTCTAGTGATGTCTTACAGGAAAAACTGCACCCCAGGATTTGAAGACTTGCCCTTCCTTCATTTTCAGTAAGACCCTTGCAATTTTTGAAAAACCCAGCCATGCTTACCTTYGTACATTCCAGTTATCACAAGCTCTGAAACGGGAACAATATTACTTTTTTCATACTTATTTTTAAAGGTTAATTAGTGTTTGTACAATACCTTGTAACATGCTTTGATGACTAAATTCCATTATTATTGATTTCCTCACACATCAGTCACAAGACAGCATGATTGGCATTTTTTGCTTCAAGCTGATGCACTACTGGAATCAAAGGGTATTGATGGTCATGGTTGAGATGCTTTGGAAGACCATGTTGAGAACGGCACATATTACCTTCCTAGAGTAAAGCTGACCTTAGCCAGCACTATTGATCTCCCATTCAATTCACCTGTTAAAAATCAGAGGTGAAAAAATACCTAGTTTCCTCACTTCTAATTCATTTTGCTCTAATTTCCTTTTGCCTATTATATGGTTTAATGATTTAAAAAGGTACCAGGTACCCAGATTAYGTCCATTTTTCAAACTCATTGATTTATATATTCAGGTGAATTTAAGCACAAATTTTGGGGAGGAGATTTAGGCTTCTGCAAAATGAAGACCACCCCCCAGGCAGGAAAGGGCAGAAGAGCAGCCCGCTGCAAGCACTCACCTACCAGGAAGGGAACAGCCCTTCTGGGAAATGACAAGATAAATCTATGGTCAGACAGCCTGTAATATTTGTGGTGTTTGAACTYAGAGGGAAAGAAAATTAATTTCTCCTGTTTTGACATACCATGAACAAACATTCAATCGCTCTGCTTACAACACCTTGATTTTATTCCTAGATTTACCATTTGCCATATGGCTAACCCAGGATAAATGAGGACAGAACCTTGTTTCTAGTACTTATAAAGAGACTTAATCGAGCCTCCCTTAATGGGATATTAAAGTTAGTTGCATTGTATAATTATTACTTAAAGAAAAAAACYTGGAGGTCTTCCAGTGAAAGGCATTAAATAGCAGAAAGCATTAYTATTTTTACAGTATTTGAGTGCATTCATCTGCCATTGCCTTTCCTTTTAGACAAGAAAAGCTCAGAGGAGTTCAGCTGACCTAAGCGTTACAYATTTCCCTCTTATGCTCTGTGGTTCTGTTCAGGTCCGTTATGTAATTTAAATGCTAGTTTTCACTGTTCAAAGGAAACTACACTTCTGAGATGCTTCTGATAGGAGATTATTTTCATTTCATTTTGTGGTAGTTTGAATTCTGGTGAATGATTTGTGTCTTCTCTGTTCAGTGCCAGCTGCTTTGTACATTAGCTGCTAGCGAGTTTTACATTCCAGTGTTATGGGAAGGGACTGCAGGAAAAGATCACCATCCTTTTGTACTGCAAAAGGAAAGGTATTTCATTTGAGACAAAAAGAACACACTTTAAAGCCAAATATTGGTTGATACTGTAGCATAACATCCCTTTTTTTTTTTTTAAGACACGTACAAACCAAGCCTCTGGGAATACGCAGTACTTTGCATAAGAGGACAGTAAGTAATTTGGCATTGGTTTATACTAGGCCAACATAATGCCACACTATTAATTTAAAAAATATTGCTACTGCATTCACCAAGAGATTGAAGAAGTAACAGAAGTATAAATGGTCTAAAAGCCATTCTAAAAAAATTAAGAATAAAATATAATGAAACCRTTAAAATAGATTGCTTTTAACTGAATGTGGAGTTGGGCACCATGACAATGCACCTGTAAGAGATATCAGAGAAAAGAAGGTTTTTTTTTTTTTAATCTGTGCCCTGGTCTCTTTGAAGAAGGCAGATTTTTCTTTCTACGACATGGGTAAATGTTTACAATGATCATATGTTTGTAATTTCAAATATGCTCAAAGCAGAGYCTCACTAACTTCAAAAGTATTATTCTGGCCATGACATTACAAAACACATTAGCCGACAGCCAGGCACCTACCCAGGGCAGCAGGTTATCTGAGCAGAGTTSTTCCCATTCACTTAATGAACTTTTCTAAAGTTGCTAAAGGGTACAGTTGCTCTGTGCCCATTTGGGGCTTTAAAAATCTTCCCTTTGAGATCATTCGCAGTTGCTATGTTCTAAACAGTTCTCAAAATCCAGCCACCTATCTTTGAATCAAAAGACGTGTATGCACAGAAGAGGTCCGTGGAGAGAAATGTCYGTGAAATCTTGACCTTCTGATTTCATCTTAAAACCTAGACTTGGATGATAGCAAAAACTCAAAACCAAGCATTTGATTGATAATATTCTGAAAGTCAAATTTGTGTTCTTTAAATACTTTGATGGAGCCACAAAACAATCCCCTTTACCTCCTTTTCCAGAATTCCATACAATACCTTGKGAAGAAATTCTGTGCTATCATAACTGTACGTGAAGAGGAAAAAAAAAACCAAACACTTTTGGATCTGTGATTTTGAGGCTATGATTAAATAGTAAGATGTATCTTCTTGAGTTTGTAAAATGCTGCCTTTTATACATCACAACCCTTTCTCTTAAGATGTCAATACTTTCAACCATTATTCACATAAAGCTGGACAACTGTGAAGCAAACACAGATCTGAGGAAGGAGCCAGAGGGCCTCTGTGGCCCTGGCAAATCCAAAGATGCTTCATGTCATCTGAACCAGCCACGACGCCTTCCTCTGCCTRCTGTCCCATGCGGGAGAGGAGGTTCAGCTTCCTTGGAAAAAACATTTTGGTCAATATACCAAACTCCAAATCTGTGAGGGTGTGGAAAAATATTGATTTAGAAATTGCCTTTTCCCATCTAATTTGCTTTGCCTTAAGCCACTGCTGTTTTGGTAATGGGGTTTAACCAMACTAGCCTCTAAACTCAATACATGGGAGACAGCATTAATACATTTGGATGTTTTTATTGTCAAGGACTTTTTGCTTGGGCCATAGATGCTGTAGATGAAGCAAATACCCAAAGAATAAAATCCCACCATTCATCTGCATATGCCTAATCATAGCTGTCTTACTTAGGCKAAAAACATGATGCAAAGACAAAAGTAGAAAGCTGTGTAACTTTCTTTTTTCCGAGTTTGCTTTATTTTGCATTAGAAATTGTGCTTCTACAGCACAGACTTGGCTGGCAGYGTGGGGATCTGCACATTTCGGATACAGAAGCCTCCCAGATGTTCAGAGGGTGCAGCTACTCTTGGTATCCCTTTTTGGATCCATCTGATATTCAACAATATCCAAGATTACACAGTACAAGCACCTGAAAGGAAGAAGTCTTTCTTGAAAGGCTTTCTAAAAATGGTAAGAAAAAAATGTTTTCTGTTCTCTCATGAAATGCATCCCTCCCATGGTGATTAACATAACCACACYGAGCACGGTCAGCAGAGCTGGTCTAAGGGCACCAGACTGTGATCATTTCTATTTTGGGAATGTGAAGAGGAGTGAATATTGCTACGTGAAAAATTTTACTAAAGTTGTGAACTCTGAAGATTTYGGGGAAAGAAGCACTCATTTTCCATCAGTGGAACCCTGCAGCTTCCCTGAGCTACCCCTAATTTACACATGGGGAACTGAAGGAAGAAGCAGGATTCACAGGGACTCTGTAGAAATTGTCTTGGCTCTCACATCTGAAGTGTAAGGACACACGAGATTCACGCTACCCCCGGCACTAACACCCCACCCCACAAAACGGCACAGGTCAAACCCTGCACCCTCTACCTACCTGCTTTCGCTTTCCAGGCTGAAAGTTAGAGCTTGCATCTTTATTCAGTGCCTGGAAATAACAGGTAAATGAGAGCTTTCATTTATATCAGCCCCACTCAACACAACCGCCCTAAAGCAAAAACGTCTTACGCTGGTGACAAAGTACTGACAGATTTTTGTAACCAAATGTGACCCTCGCTATTAAAAACAATCATCACGTTTTTACGTGCCATTTTGTAAGTTTTGTATACGTGGTGTGTCTGATTTGAAGGTAAAACAACAAACATTTCAACAATGTGAAATAAACATCTTACCTTCATACTAAACTGACTGCAGAAAAGTTGTAAATCTTCCTAACAGTGAGCCACTCTTCTTCAGGAATGTTTTTAAAGGATTGGCATAATGATAATAAAATAAGAAATAAAACTATGCCTCATTCATTCCACAACAAGCCTGCAGACGTGGCAGCTCCTGATCTCTTCTCTAGTTAAGACAAATCCTCTTTCTTTAGTTGTTTTATTACAACAACAGGTACGGTTGCCACGACACAGGATCCCATTTTCTCCCATCCCCTCCCGAATGCTGATGGCAAAGCTGTACTTTATAAACACTTTCCAATTATTTCCCTTGGGCTGGATGAGACACACACTGGTGAGCACTTAAAAGCTCAGTGTTTTCTCCGAGATCTGCAGCAAGTGCCTACTACGTGAAAGCTCTCTCTGCAGGGCACAGTGTATTTGAAACATAGATTTCCTCGGCTCCCCGCAGGATCTCACAAATACATCTCGCCAAGGAACTCAGCTCTCCACAAATCGACAGCATTTACATTTGCCTACGAGGTCCTCCAAGTGCCCCRGCGCTGGCAGTAAGTCACATAAAGAAGAAACCCTCAATTATCTAATTACAACACTGAAGCGTATGTGTGCCTGAAAGCTCTAYGCGAATACTCTACTCCTTGAATATTTTAATAATATAATCGTCTGTTGCAATGAATAATAACATCATGTTATGTGGACAATGACCCTTACAAGAAAATAGTCATTTGAATCTATATGACACCCTGTGTTCGCTCCATCCGTACTAGAGAACGATAAGCACACCCCTCTAGGTATTTCGGCAATGCCACTCTACWTAAGCCTGGTATGCCTAAAGGAAAATTTGGATCTGGAAAAACACTGCATAGTGGAGAGAAAAAAAAAATGCTGACACYAGTCTCATTTTGCACTGGTAATTTACATTCTGTTCTAGCACTACAAGGTGATTTGATGAGCCAAAATAAAGTATTTTCATAAGTCTTCTCATGAAAGTTGAAGCYGGTGAAATCCATTTCTTTCTTTCACAACTGAAGTACTCCAAGAGCAGTCACAGACCCACCTGAGAGCTAAGTGTCCTTGATGCTCCATTCAGACATCTCTGATTAACTGCAATAAGTGCTAAAACCCATATATTGTCAAGACTTAACAAGAAAATGTCTGGGAACGTAAGGAAATCCTTACAAGCACCCAGTCAGGTCACGTACTCCCACTGTCTTGAAAGGTAATGTACATCTTGCTAAAAGAAGTGATCTGCAACCAAACAAACCTTTTTTTTCAGTTAAAAAAAAAAAAATCACATAAAAATCCTTGAAAAATACCACCAGACTGTAGTGTGTATCCTTATCTCCAGAAAAATCATGTGCTGGACCAAAGAAAGGATCTAAATGTAGAGATCTCTGTTAGAGCACCTGAGTTTCCTACAACAAAGAGATCAGCAGTATTAYTATATCCCATTTTGGGATTAATTTTTTGGGCTTGATAATTATCCTGGAGCATTCGGTAGCCACAGTTCAGACCTCGCATTTGATTCTTGCAGAGATGAGTAGCAATTGTACATTCAGAACAAGTACAGCATATGCACAAATTTATCTTCATTATCAGTCTGCTTTCAATGACTAGAACAGTTGAAACATGCCAGATTTTGGTCTTATTTATGATACCCATGAGAGTCCAGATATGCAACTAAATACTCACAACAGAATCACTAAGACATCGCTAACTTCATTTCTTCAATTGTAAAATGGGAATAATAATGCTTAGCAGTCCACATTGCTCATTTAATGGAATAATTAACTAGAGACAATTTATGTTCCAATTTAGATACCCCTTATAACTACGGCAGAAATAAGAGAATGTCACAGCGAGTAAGTCATGGCACAGTGCCTTCGAGGCGACGACGTGTCCCCGACACCTGCTGGGGCACAGTGCCACAACAGGGGGGCCACTGCCCGGGTTGTGACTTCGAATCTGTGCATCCAAAAAAATGCTAAGCCACATGAGTTAGCGTGGAAAGCTTCTCAGATTTCTACGTGTTCAAATCAGTAGAGGCTAAAATTTATGCAGATCAGAAAGTTTCACGCAGACGTCTTGCAAGCTCTACAAAGCTCAGCCTAAACAGCCAAGTTATTGGACACTTTGAAACGTTTCACACTAATCAACAACTTATCTGTAATCAATCCTATTTCCAAAGGTCTCTACGGAGTTACACATCTCTGCAAATGTAGCTTTTGCCTTGGGAGACTTTTTTTTTAATGTATAGTGCAGTAAGGAGTATCAGAGGCAGGAGAGGCTGCAGACCCCCAGAAGGGCTTTGTGCGACTGCTGGTGGGCTACCACAAAACGAGCGTCAGGGTAAATTTACCCCAATGGCAACCTACGACAACACGGTACTTACTGGGTAAAGGTTACTGCTCAATGTTACTTCTGCTKCGGCTTTCAAGATCACTATGTCATACATTAAAGAACATTTCCATGCACATTTTCTTTGTACTAACAGTCAGTAGAGTACTTTGCTGAGGGTAGAGTGGAACTCAAGTCATTTAATGATTTATGCTTCACATTCTTTGTGAGCCATTTACAGCTATGAACTTTAACACGGGAGTTTAGGGGTATTTCAGGAGCCATTAGCGTAGTGATCCCTTGTTAGGATCCTCAAATGCTATTATTCTTGAATGGCCTTTTTCAGTTGTAAGGTCAGAACAAACATGTAATCAGATTGTGAAATATGTCATGCACAGGAGCCACACATCTGTGTTCCTATGGAAACCRCTTCAGTTATGTTTGGGATTGACATTTATTAATTTTTCTGTTATTTTACCATCTCTCAAAACTCGCCGGTTCATCCAAAATTTTCAACTTTCAAAGGCTGATCTCGGTACTGGGAACACTTTCTTTGAAGTAGACTTAAGAACAAAATGGCTCYTCATTCATGAATATTGAACAACAGTGGTTTGGTTAGGATTAGTATATATGTCAAAATCTGAAAAGAAACTGAATGCCTGAAGTTTGTGATTTATAAAATCTCAGCTGAGTCACTCTTGTCCTTCACACTTCTCCTCTACACCTTCAAAAAGGATACTGTGCTACTTCAGCAATTAATTTACACAGCCTTTACTCTTATTTTTATTGCAAGTTGACTGCTTAGCCAGGATTTTTCCCCTTGACGTACCCATCTTGTCTGATTTTCCTTGCTACGTTTATAAAAAAGTCTGTAGACATTTTATGCTTCACAAAGCTTTTTTATACGTGCAGGAATTCGTATCAGTGTAGCTTGGGAAGACTGAACCAATTTAGCTAAAAACAGGAATTGGCCCAAAGTGCTGTCAAAAACTTAAAACCTGAACTTCTTTAATCTTTTAGATGAACATACCAATTTAATGAAAAGTGGCATTCTTCTGAACTTCYGAATTGCATTCACAGCCAAGAGGAAAATAAAACCTGGTCATAGGTTACAGGTCCAAAATGAGGAAACCAGAGAAACAGTAGTTTGCATACAGGTAAGGTAAGGCCATCACTCATTAAACAGCGCAATTTTATACAATTATTTTGGGTTATCGGAAACATTACCAAGATGTATTTTTACTGGTTATATATTAATATTTAATATTAGAATAAAAAACTATGATAGGGATGTCTAAACAAGAGAACAAACACTTTCAAACAGATAGATTATGTAATTAGACATATTAATTATGAGATAAATTAATGTCCAACTTCTTTTTAACATAAAATAAGAAACAAGAAGTCAAAACAAGGTCACTGCTAAAGCCAGACTATTCCAGAAGAACATAAAGCTGATATTTCTTAATCTCTACAGACTTTCAGAGAAACATTTATTAAAATTTGCCCCTCTCACTAGCTCTCTTGCCCTCGAAGGAGTGTTATCATTTACAGACATTTTTCTACATTGCTGTCTGTTCCCAGAGAAGCATTTCCTCCTCTCAAACCTTGTGGTCCCCTAAACAGCCCCTGCAACTAAGCAGAATTGTCATCTATCAGCTTTCGAGTATCTTAGAGATTTGTTGACCCTGCCAATCACTATTTCAGAATAGTTTGGTTTTATTTGCAAATTTCTCTTTTTATTTCCCCCCCATTAAACCTCAATTAAAACCACGGGTCCAACTAGAAAGTTGGAGAGACCCTTTAATTTTCCCTTCTACTCCTGCCTTCTCAACATACAATTCACTTTTTCTGTATTTTTCCATGTTACTCCTGTAATTTGTTCTGCCGGCAATAGAGACTGGGTGTACTTGTACAGCTCCAAGACACATTTTTGACCAATTTCTGATTGCTGCTATAGGAACCAAAACAGCCTTGTCCTTCACCCATAAAACAGATTTCTTCCTGAAGAGGCAGGATTTGTCAGTAACCTTTGTAAGGAGTCATTTGGACCTGGTCARGGCACCTATTAGACCCCCCCATGGCTGTTGGCCTCATCGCTGTGTTAAACCACCATAATTCACACCTCTCTTAATCTTCATCACTCATAGCTGCTGCAAAAGCTCAGCATCTGTAAGACCTGACTTTAATTCTGGCTTCACTAGRACTCTCAGCTCCTCACAGGTTACCTCTGTCCCACCGTGTTTGTGTCTTTGATAATTAAAGTAGGAAGTAACCTATGAGTAACTTGGCTTATTGTAGTCTCTTCCGTGCATCTGCACAGTGATTTCCACTTCTCACCACAAATTCCTGTGCGGATTTCAGTCCTCAAAGCCAATCTAGAATCATGATGCCTCTCAGCTCTGCTTATGGCTAACTTCTAGATGTGGTATTTTACCAATTTGTTGAGACATATGGTCTGCAGTATAACCGGGRAGGTTGTTTTTTGTCCCAGCTAGTTCCATGAACACATACTACCACTTCAAAAGGTTTCTCCCCAAAATGTTTGCACCTCACAAAGCAAGACAAGCCCATAAAAGAATGACCACTGGTGTGGGGGAGGCCTCTGGGACTGGCTCTGCTCCACCAAATCCAACACTGACTTTCAAACCATTGCAGAGTTTCTGAATATGTTCAGTGGCTGTTTGCACTTTGCACTGGAGGATGGTTTTCCAACACAGTTGGCGTTAGCCAAAATACCTCTATCTTCCACTCAGAGGGTTCCTTATGGATGAAAAGCTCTAGGTGCCTTGTCCAAATAACACTTCCATTGCATGGGCTCAACTATTACACAACTGTCCAAGTGACTTGATCATCTTATAGATGTCTTTTCCAACCCTAATGATTCTATATGCAATGAGATAAACACTACTCTACATCCTTTAATACATAGCCAGCGCATCACATTCATAGTCTTGACAAGTCAAAGTCAAGGCTACCTTTACCTGAGGATCAACACCACTTTYGACTAGTCCAGGCTGAAGCTAACTTTCTGAAGCCGAACCTTTCCTGCCAGTCTTTTTCTCCAGCTCTTTTGTGTCAGCAAGGCTCAGAGTTCTTTGTAAAACTTCCAAGTGTGATCAATGTCACTGTGCAAAGCAAAACCTGTCCTTCTCCACTTTATCAAGCTACTCATCGTATTTATCTTAACCAGTTTTGCAAACAAAAGTTGGCGTTCAGTGAAAACTCACCTCCGAGGTTGACAYTACGTTAAAATGCCATCACTGCATTATCAGCTACCCTTCATACGTCCTGTAGCAGTTACTGCACTGGTTAGAAACACTTTCACAGACAAAACAGCTTTTCAAAAGAAAAGTCTTTGATATTACAGAAATTTCCTTTGCAAATTTACATAGTGGCTCCTTCTTGAGCTTTTGATATTTTAKGGTATCTAACAATGGTTTGCTCAAATACCAGAGGTTTCACAAATCTTTTTGAAATAAACCATGAYTTAAGCTAACTGGAAATAGTGTATATCTGGCCTCAACTATGGGACTGCCTCTTCAAGGAACCTACTATTCTGGTGCAATTTTCAGGTAAGTTTTAAAGGCTTCTTTCAGAGCCCATGCGTTTCTCAGTGGCTGACAAGTGTACTGAGGAAGGTGGTTCAAAATCTTTTAAGACTATAATACTGTTTGGACCCTCCATTTTGGAAATCATACACTACTGTAAGTTGGCATAGACCTCTGAAGGTCCATGTCCAACTCCCTTGCTCAAAGTGGAATTAAATTCAGAGTTCGATCAGCTTGAGCTGGAGCTTGTCAAGTACACTGTTGAATATTTCTGAGGATGGAGATATCACGGCCCCTATAGGCACTAGTACCACCACTAAACACCCTCTCATGGTGAAACTTTGTTCTCTCTAGTTGGGAGTTTCCATTGCTGCAACTCATGACCATTTCCTAATGTCGTTCATGCTGTGCACCACCAAAAAAGTTTTCTCCCACGCACTGGGTAGARACACTACTCCTCTCTACCCAGCCCCTAACTGCTCAGGGGCAGTATTCAAACCACTGAACTTCATTTTTCAGATAAACATGCACATTACATATAGGGGAATTAACACATGCTTATTGCCTTCTCTTGGGGTTTGTTTTTTGTTTGGTTGGTTTGGGTTTTTTTTAATTACACCAGGCACAGGTCACCAACCACACTGTGGTGATACCAGCTTTGGGATGAACCATCTCCACTCTGCTGCTATCTTTGAGGGAGATTGGGAAAGCCCTTAGCTCGATCAACACTTTTTTTTTTTTTTAATGAGCTTTTCACTGATTATGACACTGATTATTCAGAACTTAAGATAATTTGAAGAGTTTTGACATGCAGTGGTAGAATGACTGCTAATACTGCCACCATAAAATAAGAACAGACTCTGCAGCATTTCTAGTCCATAGTGCCAGCAGTTGGTTCCACGACATGTTGAAAATTCATGATCCAACACTGCAACATCATTCGATACTGCAGGTACCTTCCGAGACAGGCAGACAGACAGACTGCCTAACGCTATTGGCCTGGCAAAAGGGAGAACCTGGACCAAGATTTTAAAACCAGAAACCCGCCCCAGTCTGCTAAATTCAACCCCCCTGAATAATGAGCAGCTCTTGTCTGACTTTGTGGGAAGTGCAGGGAACTTTGCAATTTTGATAATCAAATTACTTATTCTGGTACCTAAGCATGAATTCATAKGCTAAACTTTAGAGTAGATTTCTGAAAATCCAGGCTTCAGATCAAGTGAATCAGGTAATAAACCAAGTAATCTAGGTTAATGCAGAAATACAGCCCAAGCCAGCCTGACTAAAGACAGAGCACTATACAGTCTAGGGGAAAAAAAAGAAGAAAAAAKAAAAAGGTTGACATGTAAAACTCCATGAGATGTACTATAGAACAGCAAAGGGGATAACTTTGTAATTAGCATAAAAGATAACAATGGCTTTGAAAGCCATTTGACATGAAAACAGAAGCACAAACAACACTAAAAATATGCATTATTATGCATAAAGCAACATAACAACTTTCCAGAGTAACATACATATGGGTATGTGTTTCCTTAGGATTTAAAATTAACTACTTGATAGATTGAGGGGAATAACAATCTGTCGTAAAGAGATCTTTTAAACAAGGCACATATGCACTGTAATACTTTAATTGTACATCTCTGTATTTTAGAAACACATCTGACCTTCTGCGTACTAAGAATTCATTGATTTTCAATAATTCTTAGTGCTCAGCAGGATCTTTGGTTCTCAGAGAAAACCGACAGCAAGTATTTGTAAATCTGTCTCTTAAATTGTAAGTGCCTTAACAAAAGGTGTCGGAGCTCTTTTTTAGCAAATTTATCTTTTGAAAATTTAACAAAGTTACATGTACATCTGTCACGTTAGTGCTCAATCCTTGCGGTTACAGTTTTATGAAGAAAACAGCTAGGTAGTCACCCAATTTCTTCAATAAATATTAAAAGAATTTTTATAATTTTATGACCAAGAAGTGGCTTAAACACAAGAGTTATTTGTAATGAAGCAATAATGGAGCCAATAAATTAAATAAATTCAGCCATATGCATGAGTTTCTTGAATTATACTGAAATATTCCCCAGTGTCTTTGGGCTGGGCATCATACTACCATACACATGGCAAAGGAAAAATAACATCTCAAAAWGTTCTTTTTTTCCTTGTCGGCCATGATCTGGCTAGCGGAGATGTGTATCAGCAGGATCAGATTTTGCCTTCAAGTTCTTATTATTCCAACCCTGGGTCTCCCATGAGTTAAAAGGCACCACACCACAATTGCAGGACYACTCCTACAGACACTAGGATGACTAGGAAGAGACTTCCTTAAGATCAAGATGTCAAAATACTCCCCTTATTTTTCTCATTTTGCTTACTGTTCCCTTGATTGCTTTTGTCAATCTATTGTTTGTCTTCCCCTTGGTTTGCTTCACCTCCCATCATGTATTCCCTTAGTTTTTAGTCTTCTAAAGAAAGTATTTTGCATTGGAGGGGATATTTTTTTCCAGAAAGTTTGCTGAATTCAAAGACTGGCTATTTTGATTTTTGAATGATGCTCAGCTCTTGCTTTACATATTCTCTTTGAACTGTTACATTGTTTTTTTGGGGTTTTTTGGTTTTGTTTTTGCTTTGTTGTTGGGGTTTTTTTGTTTGTTTGTTTTTGGGTTTTTTTTGTTGTTGGTGTTTGTTTTTTGTTTTTGTTTGTTTGTTTGTTTTTTGGGGTTTTTTTTTTTTTTTTTTTGTAGTTTTAGTTTTAATAACCTGTAGTTTTTTTAAAGGTACCTAGCAGTCTTTTTCTGTAATCATACATTCACAGTACTGGAGCAAATACTCTGCAGTGAACATCACAGAGAGTATACCTTCCCAACCAAAATGAAAAGAAATTAAATAAGAAATGCCAGGACTGGCTTGGAAGSAAAAGGACAGGTACATGCTTGAACACATAATTTTCCAGTGGGCCACAGYGCACACTGCTGTCTCATCAGTAAACACATCCTGGCAGTCACTTTTACTTCGTTAGCAAAATGCCACATTTTTCCACCAATTAAGAACATTGTTACGCATTTCTTTTTTAAACACTATTTACCTACTAGGACAAAGAAAAAGCATGAACATTCTGATACTGAAAAACATTATTCTAAAAAAATTGTAACAACACTACTGAAAATCTTCCCCGCCCCTTAACAGCAGCATGAATTATTCTTCAGCAGCCAGCAAATAACATCAATTAGAAACAGAAGCAAGATGTGCTACTAAAAAGGACATTATCTCCCCTTGGCTAAAATGACCTTTTTAAAACCAAGGTAAAACCTTTAATTAAAATCTGAGTTGCTTCTAAGACTGTGTTAAAACCAGAATCTTTTCATTAAATTGAGGTAATTATGAAGTACCAAACATTTCAAGAGTTAAAAATAGGTTACATATATCATGTATTGATTCATATAGGTTATATAAATTTGTATAACAAGCAGATTGATGTAAGCATATTTTATTTAAAAAGGGAGAGATTAAATCTATGTCCATTTGTTTGTTACATATTGGTTTATGAATAAAATATGTTGTGGCATGTCTATTTTATTTGCTTGTATACAACACAGGGGTTCATTTATGACAAATTGATTAATGTATATAATACGTTGGCTTGCAGTTGCAGAATATTAAATGTAGCAGAATTGCTTTTGGTTTTGTAAGTCATTAATTTCTTGATAGCCATACTAGTTGGATTCAAACACATGAAAGTATTTGCTTTTGTTTAACTTTGAGTAACAACCACTAGAGTTGATAGGACTTCTGTATGTAGTTAGAATCTTTCAGTACTTAAAAAATATTCTTACACTTACATGAATTAAAGGCAGCCGAAACAGAATTTGAATATTGACCTATTACTTGCATGAGATTTAGGGATAGCTGAGCAGCTGAATGTGGAAAAAATAGTTAAGTTCAGACAGACATACATACGTAAAACAACATTTCCATAACAGGTACGTCTCGCACATCTTACTCATGGGTACTGAGTCTTAATATTAGACACATACTTTCATGAAAGTGTTGTGGTTGGCTTAATGATGCACATTTTAAGCAATCTTTGAATCTCACGTCATTCTCCTCACACTCTGGGCACAGATTTATCAGGGGAAGGGTACCTGGCAGGAGGAGGGCCCCTCCGCCCTCCCCAACGTGGCCAAACTGCACAGACCGCAGCAGTCACAGCCACATCGCAGGTACGTTTCTTTTACGGAAGTAATGGCTTTATGAGCTGTTTCYGCCATAGCCTGCTTGCTCCATCTGTGTTATAGCTGGTCACGTCCATTGTGGAAAAGAACAACAGAAAAAACAAATAATGTATTTTATTTATGAACCCAGGACCAGACTGCTAGGCGTCGAGCGACAACTGCGCTGCCCAGCCAGTGAGGCAATTTCAGTGYTGGCAACCGAGCAGAGGTCCATCGGAGCTCCATCTGCTGACATGGACAACAAACTCGGCCAAAGCTTGTCCGGAATTATCACATCCATAATTTCCACAGATCTTTCACCTCTGGCAGAGACCTGTCATATCTGAGCTAGTGACTAGTCATGGGAGAAGGGAGCAAGAGCAACTTCTCCCCGATGGGAGATGACTGGTGGATAATTACAAGGAGAAATAAAAAAGGGGGGGGGGGGGGAAGGGGGAGAGCCTCCCCCCAAAACTCTGTCAAAGCCTCTTACATGGATTTCAATGTGGGAAGGGAAAATGTGTTTAATATGTATGTGTTTAATATATATTTTTTTCATATATATATGTTTGTGCGTGTGTATATATATGTATACATTTGCTAAGGACCACAGCAAACAGTTTGCATAATAACTGTACACAAGGAAGAGTAAATTGTTGGAAAAGCACCGTACAGTCATTTGCTTGAGCTTCAATATTAGGTCTCAGTTCTGGTTCAAAGGTGGTAGTTTCTTATGCAAGGGGTATTGGTTTCCAGTACTGGCACCAGTGAACTTTCACTCTGTGTACTCATAACGAAGTTTGGGACTCTGCCAGTGCCAGAAGGCTCTAGAACGTCATAATACTTTTAAAACATTACTATTTATTCTTCACCATGCAAGATAGGAAAGTATCCCCATTTTAAATGTAGAAAAGGAGGCACAGAAGAGAAAACGACTTTAGACTAGCAGAAGCTTTGGAGGGGTTACAGCACACTTGGCAGAAGTGACAGAAATTCGTGTCAAATCAATAGGTGCAACTGATTACCTGCTATCACAGATGATGTTGATAGCACTGCTTCAGACCAGAAACTTGAAAGCTCTTGTTTGATGATAGGTTAAAGACGTTGTATTCACATCTCACTTCAATTACATTGCAGAGGTAAGAGAAATTAAATAGGCATTAGTCAGCCAACCTTATTATCTCCAAGTTAAGACAGAAAGACAGAAATCACTAATATAAACACATATTCCAGCAAGGCAGACACCACACTGCACAATAGATTTACAATTATGTACATTAAAAGTAAGATTAATAGAGTAAGATTAGAAAGCATTCTTTCAAGTGTCATAAAGTTTTACATGTTAGAAAGAATGGCATGTTTGAAAATACGATGCCTGACCGATGAATGTCCATTTAATCTTTTCAAATGTTACATTTGCTTTTAAATGGAAATGTATTTGCTGAAACACAAGAGCTCTACTGACTCCCACGCACTTCTAACCAGAACAAATGCATCTACCCCAAAGCCCAAATATTTCAGCCAAAAAAATCAATGCATTTTAACACAAGCCAATAAAATTACATCTGAGACAAAATATTCTTATTATAACCAATACAGTGCCCCTGGAACRTACGTAACATTACCGAAACCAACATAGAGTCATTGGAACTCAAAGTTAAAACTTGTTAAAGGCTAAAGAGAAGAAAATAAAATTCCTACCTGTGCTCCAAACCTTACTATGTATCAAAAAACATGAAATATTTCTATTTCTTCATCACCAAACTCTAACCTCATTCATCTTGTACAATTTAATGCGGTATCAACAACTTCACATCTCTGCCCAAAAATTATTTTCGATCGTAGCAATCTCATCTTAGTCAGACAATAGATTTCCTTAATACAGAAAGAAGGATGAAGTGTGAAGAGCACTGCACTACTTCCTTTTCTTTTTTTTTTTTTTTTTTTTTTAATTTCTCTATTTACCTATGTATTTTAGGAATTTCATGAAAAAAATCTTCCAATTCATGTCTGTATTGCATGGATGCTATGTTTTTTGTGGAGTTTCCTGTGATGGGGCAAGGAAAGCACTAACCCCTGTAGGAAAAGACAGCAGAAGAGCAGGCAGATGTTGCCAGAACCTCCCTCCCACATCCAATCATGCAGCAGTATTGGCTGAAAAACAGTTTATGCCTGAAATCTGCCTATATTGCCTTGCCACTTTGTGTCTGATTTGTATTCTAAACTATGCTTGAGAATGCAAGGTGCCATTCTTGCATCCTAGAAAGTGTGAGAAATACTTTTTTGTTTTAGAGAAGGTTTTTTAAAAAAAAAAAAAAACAAAACAACTGTCCTTTATCTTTTCTGTGTTTTCCCCTTGACAAGTGACCTGAGATATACAAACTTGACTACTAATATCATATCTCTCTCTCTCTCGTTGGCTGATTAGATCATCCTGGTTTGACGGGACTAAAATTTTAAGTTCCTGAAACAATATGTGCTCCCTCTAGTGTCCACAAAAATCCACTCCAAATGGCGAATAAAGTGCATGGAATCAGAGCTAAGTCATACCCCGTTTTAAAATAAAGGCATATAAAAAGTAATACATGGCTTGAGAATTAATAGACACTGAATTTAAATCTCACCCATTCACATATCAAACAGGAGCTAAAAATTTATGAAGAGTTAAGGTTGAATACGGACCTCGTCAGGAAAAGACCCGTGTAACTGGGAAGAGRGGAGTGTTTCACTGTTTCGCCAAAAATATATCTGCTAAATTTCTCTTTGGTCACAAATCAGTACATTTAAACTAGTAACACCACTCAAGTAATTTGTCTCTAAGAAAACAGCTAACACTCTAAATTCACAGTAAGATTAAAATCAATTATTTAAATCAAAGTTTTCTGCTTGTTGGTTTAAAACAGAGCTATATTACTTTGATTTAAGTCAATTCACCTTACTGAATGCTTTAATCTTTAAGTCAATGACAAAGCTGCCACTGACTTCAAGAGGATGGTTTAGGAGGACTCCCTTAGGCTGCTCAAACCAAAAACTCTTGCCTGGTTTTGCCAGAATCATGTTTAAACAATTATTAGCCACGTCGGATAAATGTGTTTTATAGACCGACATAGAACAGCATCAAGATTTGTAGAACCTCATGCTGTAAGACCAAGGAAACACACAGTCAGAAAGCTTTCCCCATGCCCTCCCCTCCCATGTTTACCTTTTAACTAGCCCTGGCTGCAAGCTAACTTTGTTTCTGCTCCAGGAACACTGAAACCTGGATGGTGCAGCATTTACACAGAGCTGTCTGAACCAGTGCAAAACTCTCTTTACGTCAAATCAGGCCCCATCTGTCCACTTGCACAGAATATATCGGCGGATCAGGGTCTAAGAGTTTTCTGCACATGAATTGTTCTTTTCTGGGGCATAATTACAAATGCAGCATTTTTAATAAAAAGCTGGCTAATGTTTTACTGCCATTGCAATGAAAGAGAAAGATCCTGCATTCATTATTCACAACTCTCTCTGAAGTCATGGCTGGATTTTGCCAACACATTAATTCTCACTATTTTTCTGAGGAAAAAGAAAAGATCTTTGGAGGAAAACCAAAGTAGTGAGCATACACAACAAGCACACATGCAAATCCAAATCAGAAAATGTTTTCAACTCAAAAACATATTAAAATAGAAAAGCAATTTAAACAATTAAATTAAATAATGCAATTAAAACAAACTAATTCATATATTCTCATGGGTGTCTTGATGAGCTCTAAATGTAGGACCAAATTAACTGAAATGGTACTATTAATTTAACATAACGTAATGATCCTTGCCCCCCCACCAAAATGGCTGTTTCACTAGATAACCCACCTTTATATATTTGAACTATTCCTTTCTTAATAGCCATTTCTGAGCATCCGAAAGTTTTTTGTGACTGGTTACAGCTTTTTGGGAACTGTATGCAGTTCTGATAAACACTGATATAATAAAATCAGAATCTACCACCCATAATGAGGCAATTACCTTACAAGCTAAAAATAAATAGGAAAAATCCAGTTAAATTACTTTATTCTCACTAATACTGACCAGCTGTTTTTCCCCTGTACCTTTTACTGAGAAAACATGCACAAGTTGTCATGGAATTTGCACGCAGACACCCAGCTATGCTGCCGTATATATAAATATTTGGAACGCAATTTCACACCTTACGGACATACCTTTAAGTAAAATGGAGCCCTAATTCAATAAATACTGTTTTTACATTTTCTTCAACTCTTCTGGGAAGCATCAGCAACAACAGCATTATCATATCCCCAAGGCAGTCAAGAAATCAGTAGCCTACTACCTATGATCATACCAAATTGCAGATGAATCATGTAATTTGCTTTACAGGTCACATTATGATGACTACACTTGCATGGGGTGAATATCAACACAAAATTGTCCCCATGGTTACACCTTGATTAATTCCTGTATTATTTGTAGAACTTTAGCATAAGCAGCTGCTGGGCAGAAACCCAATGCAAACAAGGTACCCTGCTTAACTGGGATATCCTATTGAATTATCTTTTATTGTACCAGCAGAAGGCTATTAATAGTGACATTTACAATAAGCTGGATTTTTGAAAGTGAACCAGAAATCACCACGGTGGGAAGGCACTTAGAAGTTATTGCTATACCACTGAAGAAATACAAACAGAGTTATTGGATGTATTTTTAAAGGGAGACTTCTTTTCCTATGTGATTTTCTACAACTGCACTCACAGTTTTAGGTCTTAAGGTGTTGCCTGAGCAAAAGAAGGGTTGTGCTTACTTTGCAAGGAAATTCTAAATTGATGACGACAAGCATACCATATTAAATACAAAGCTAGTAGGATTTTAAAGACTAATGGGAAATAAATGGCTAACCACAAAGAGAACCACATGGGACAGAAAGAGTGCATCAACCCAATCTGATGGCAAACCAGTCCAGGAGCAACTGCACGACAGTAAATAAGTAATGGGGTTTTGTTCACACAGATCTTTCCAATCATAAAACTATGCATGTTGTATTAGAAAGGGATCCTTTTTAAAGCTGGTTTAAAAATATGTGTGGCAAGAAGATGTGAAGATAGGGCTCATACACCAGACACCCCAATACTGTCTCAAACTTCTGCTGTACCAAAAGCACATAAAGGAAAAGGTGGGGGGTGTTAGGGGGCAGGCAGAGATAAAATAAACAAAGAAAAAACAAAACAGAGTAAATCTGGTGGATGTCCTCCTCGTCTTTCAGCAGGTTTTGCCCTGCAGCTATGCAGAATTAGATACATGGATTTGGGCCAAGAAATATACAGTTATGATTTTATTGAACAATCTTTATTGGAGGAGAGGGCTTGTTAAACTTTCACTTAGAGCTTTTTTTAAAGTTAGTTTAGTAAAAAGGTTGAAGCTCTGGGGATAGTTATTACAAGATAAATGTGAGAGCTTTACAGACCCAGAATGAATCTGCTTGTGTAGAACAAGGAAGGAAAAATAAAACATTCTTGAGAAATTAAGGATATCTCCTACTTTTCATTTGTCCTTTTCTTCCACTGAACTACCTACCTCACCCTAATCTTTTTTTGCTTCAAAAATTAAGGACTCTTCTGACCACTTTACCCACCAAAAGCACCCAAGTCAGACCTCCCATCCTTCCCTTTTATCATGCTAACAGAAGCTTTGCTGTTTTKGGGTTTTTTTAAACCACCTACTAAAACTGTTTTCCAGTCGGCTCACCTTTGCATCCCACTTCATCACCAGTTAATAGGTGGCGTTTGAAGCCTGGCAGTTCCTCAGGCTCATAGAGTGGGTGTCCAGACTGCTTTTGAAGAGAAACTTTGATTTATCTGCATGTCTTCTTCCTAAATCCATCCCTTTTCCTTCACCAGATAACCCCTGACTCAACATAYATCCAATACGCATTTCATAATTTTTTGTAACTGGTCCTTCACTTAGGAAAGAACTCAATTTTGCAGGTTCAAGAAAAATCAGCTTGCAAAGGCAAATTAAGAGAAAAATGTATTATTCTTGAGAATGGAATTGTTATATAACCCCTCATTTATAAGATCATTCACTGAATAATGACTTTGGGAATATCTTGTGAAAAATCAGTTTTACGTGTCTATTAGTTTCTACACCCTCGCCAATCCTGAACCTTATCACACACCCCGTTCTCTCACAGACAACTGCTGTAATAGCAGATTTGTCTTTAGATTTTGTTAGTCCTAGCCTACGACACAAGAGGAAAAGRAAATCATTCTCAATCCGCTCTGCCTAGCTAAGAAGAAAAGGAAATAATACAACTGAGGCACAAGTGAACTTGCTCCAGAGCCCCAGCTACCCACCTGCGTTAAGCAGACCAGACATTAGGAGACCATGGGGAAGAAGATCAGTTTTCAAGCAGGTTGCAGAAATAAGGATACCAGGTGGTAGGATGGCACATTTTCACCAGATAGCGCAACTTCACATTTATTATTAGAGCCAGTTTAAGGATTCGTCAAAGGGAAAGACGAGAGCTCCCCCAAGAGCTGCCTCCGGGCTTGCCTGGATGGGTCAGCTGGCATGAGCTATTCTGGAGAGGGCTCTGCCCGGCCGAGTAACGGAGCTCAAAAACACCCCCTCACCCTGAAAGAGTGGCGGAGCTTGGACTTTTTTTAGATTTATTCTGGCCTTGTAAGGAACCGAAACGAAGGCAATTTCCACGCAGGCAGGCAGACTGCCTCTCCTGGTGGCAGTGGCCAGTTTTATTCCCTGAAAACAAGTTATAAATAGCAGTATTATTCATGCATCAATAGCAGATATTCAAACATGTCTCAAAGACGGAGTGACTGTAAACCAAGCCAAAGCGATACATACAGATCCATACCATTCCTAAAATAACCTCTCTTTTGTAGCTCTTAGCAAGGAGCGGCTGCATCCGCCCGGTACAGCAGAAATGTCAAAGGCATCCTCCTCTTTATCCATTTGGATGAACTTGCTAAGAGAAGCTGTGCTGCTGGAGCAAATCAGGTACAGTTTCAAACAGAGATTAAGTGACTTTCACAAGTTGGAAAGAACTCTGGAATAAGGGGAATGAAAGGGAGRAAAGATTAAAAGAGAGGTGAAGAGGTGACCTCCTTTGATGAAAAAATGAAAAGGTTAAAAAATATGAAAAAAGCACATCTGAAACCCAAAAGCTCAAGCCTTTCCAATGGTATTCAGACAAACCCCAAAGAGGAACAGATTGTTAAGATTTCTGGAATTAAGACACTTGATTTTTGTTAAATACTATTTAGTGACAGTTAATATTTTACATGTATTTGGGGAGAATGTCTTGCCTTTCAGGTTTTAGGGAAAAAAAWTAGGATTTTTTAAAAGCCTACCTATTAGTATACACTTTATATAAGTGAGACAGATTTATGAAAATGATTTTCTAATTAAATAAAAATCAACAGATTGCACTCTATAGGGAAGCTTCTATTTTCCTCATTTAATATATGGCTTTGACTGAAAAATATTGTATGATCTAGAGTCTGTGATCTGAACACGACTACTCCAAAAAAGTTGTATGAAAMATGTTTAAATTGTATTGTCCCTAACAATGCCATTAATGATAGATGAAAGACATGTACAAGCCAAAAGATCTGAATGAACTGATTTCAGTGGTACAAAGCACTGTATGCCATTCCATTCAGCAGTTAAGTATTTCCTAATATTTTACAAGAATAACAGATTTTCAGCTGCTAGAATTGTAATTATCTTCTGTTAACAAGATCATTTAATTCAAGCCCCCCCAAAAGACTTACTGGCCGCAGTTACATGCGCAACTTTGCACAGGGAATCACAGGATTATTACTTGCTAAGTGTAAAATGCTGTAACTCCACTTGCTCAACTCTCTGTATGGAGTACTGAAGGGAAAAAAAAAAAAAA